>CP092090.1:44078567-44163567 GCA_029203775.1 Neoneuromus ignobilis
AATTATCCTTATTAGTCTCTTTCTATTCATTGTAAGATAAAAGCATCTTCCGAAATTTTACATTTCGATCAATCAAATGCTTTCTCTTCAGTTTATTTCATAGAATTTTCTTATATCTCTTTGTCATCTATCCATAGACCTATTCTCAAGTCTTTTTTCATATCTAGGTTCTCAATCAATAACTTTTCTCTTCTATCTATAGTCTTCTCTTCGTTCTAAATGACCGGCCTATTTTCGCTTCAAATTTCTCACTCTGTTCTAATGTCGATGACTTCTATTTTCTTTCTAATATACTCTATTTTCTTTCTGTTCCACATGCTATTCCAACATGTATCGTTTTATATTTCTTTGTATAATCAGAAGCTGCTGAATTATTTTGATTTTAAATCTTCCATTTGCTAATTACATTATTATTTTTCCAATAACACTAAATAAACTCAAAGAAGGAATGAAAAAATTAGAAAAAAATTTAAAAAAATAGTTTTACGATAAACCACAAGGGGATAATTGTAATCTGTAATGAATTTGTAGATCAGAATATAATCGAATAGAAATAAGGAAAATTGAAAACAATTTGTATTTAGAATATCTTATTGATATTAAAAGAAATATATAGACGGGTGAGAGATAATAATAAATATAGAGTAATATCGTTATGAAAGAAATCTTAATACACAATTTTAATACACAATAGCTTGTATTAAGATGAAATAACAAATTCTGGGGAAGTACCGTTACAAACGATTTTTTTTATCAATGAAATAAATTTTGTTTGTTAACAACGAATAAAAATATATATTTTCTAAAAAACCAACAGGCAACTTTTGATTTTTAATCATAATTGCCTACTTTTATAGGCAGAAACATTTTACTCTGTTTATGTCGAGTATACTCGTCTTCGCTGGAAAATAATTAAGCAGGCAGAAAAAGTTTTTCGAAACAAAATTAAACAGTTAAAGGGTTAATCACGAAGAAAAAGTGTTTTTTGTCAATACATCTTACCTGTATTCATTTATAGTAATGAAACAACTTTCTTAAGCGTTAAAATAATTCAGCAAATTTAGACAATAAAACAGAGAAAAATGCATACTAAAAATAACACATAAAGTCGGAAACCCAATGAATGTGAATCCAAACAAAAATTATGTATATTATAACAAGAATGGAAAATCTAATATAGGAACCGATTGGTTATATAGTAAGAAGAAGAATATTGATTGACTAGAGAAATTATTGATTGGAAACAAACATGAAAAAGACTAAGAAGAGATCCATGGATAGATAGAATAAAGACAAAAGGAAATTCCTCGTTGTGGAATGAAATAGAAAGGAATTTGACCACTGAAAATAGAACGTTTTGGAATAATTCTTCATTTAGCAATGGATAGAAAGAGGCTGTTGTTATTCATATATATATATATATATATATATATATATATATATATATATATATATATATATATATATATATGGGTGTGTGTGTGTGTACGTATGTATACCTATATATTCGTGTACTTATAAATCAAGATAATAACTGTTGATAAAAAACTGTTTGAAAGAGTATTATGCGTTATTTATGTTTCGTATTGTGTGTAATATTCCAAATAAAAAAAATATAAAAGAAGATGTAAAAAGAAAGAAAGTATGATATTTATAAAGATATTTGCATTGTAACTTTTCTTATAAAGAAAATTACTTAATAATAATCCTTCGTGACTAATTGACAAAAAAATGTTATTTACACTAAAACTTTGTTTGTGCGTTTTTTAAGTTTTTCTTTAAGTTTTCAACAAGCGAAACCACTAAATTAACAAACTAATATAAAAGTTTCAGTTTAACTTTTCTTACTACACTTACTTTAATTAGAAAGATAGCAAAAATTGTTTATATTTAGTTAACAACTTGGAATAGTAACTACTCAGACTAATATCTTATCTTAAAATTATGCCATAAAAATAATTTATTACCTGAAAATTTCATAACTATCTTTTATGTATGTAATGTTGTTATACATTTTACAATATGAACAGACAAATAAAAAAACGTGTAAAAAAACATCAGCATGAATTTTTCCACACACCTAACAAATATTTTATTTTCAATACTTCTTTGCACTTTTTCCTAATTAATGAAAATTGGAATCTTTTGTAAACAAACAATTCAGTTATTGTAAACAAATATGAGCGATGAACAACCCATATATGTCAATTTACTGACACGTAAAATTCGAAATATATTTATCAATCATTGTTCATGTACATGAAAACAAATATATTATTCAATTTACTTCCTTCACTTGCTATGTGTGTACAAAGCGAAAGCAAATATTGATCAACTTTCATATTGCGTTAAGTATAATTTTTAATCGATTAAACTGAACTGTAAATACTCATTGCTACTGTTTGTTTTTTTTTACATGGAAAAAACACCTCTTTTAATATATTTGTGTAGTATTAAAGATGTACGGAAAAATGGTTATATACATACACAAATACACACATGCAATATATATATATATATATATATATATATATATATATATATATATATACTTGAATATAAAAATGTCACACATGATTGTATGTAAAGTTATTTCAATTTTATTGAAAAAAAATCTAACATTTTTTGTGTATACTTAATAACAAAGATAATATATTGAATTTGGGTTAATATTATAATCAATTTGACCCAATTTTCGTATTGAATTTTACTATTCTGTAAATATAGGTTACAGGCAATTATGAACCAACTACATATAAAGGTTATTACTCACTAATATTTGTATAGTTAATAAAAATATCTAATATAAGTGAAATAAAAAAATGTCAAAAGTTTGACAACTGATGGCAGCCACTTTTGATTTTTTTTTAACTTATTTTGACATTTCAACTCAGTATAGTTTGGCAAATTATCATGAAACTTTGAACACTACAACAATAAATTGTAAAATCTTCAATAGACATATTGAAACAAAAGTTTAATGAGTCTATTATTGCACAAAATGGACCCATTATTTGACCATCAAGATCATATGTTTTAACTCCATTGGATTATTTTCTGTAGGGTTATGTGAAACCATTGGTTTATGTTGATAAACAACAAACAACAGAAATATTAAAAATAAACATTGAACGTGTAATTCATGAAATTGAACCACAATTAAATGAAAGAGTGATTAAAAATTGAATTAAACGAATTCATTATCTCAAGTGAAGTCTTGATGATCGTATGAGCGAAATTGTATTTGTCATTAATACCATAAAATATTCTTAGAAATGATGAAAATAAATAAATAATTAATTTAATACTTTTTGTTTTATTTCCATTTGAACATCTGAAGAGCTTATTGGAAAAGTCCATATTTTAAATTGATTACAATTTTCTTTTCTGAAAGTTTAAAGTCAGAATATAATATTTTCTTGTGTAAGATAAAGTAATATTTTTCAATTTTTTAAACATAACTAGTCTTTGTATATACAAACAAAATTAAATTTATACATCCATGCAAAATTATTCGATTAAAGTAAAGTTAGAATTTTATGACTATTTATAATATTGTTATGATATTAAAGTAATGAAAAATATACAATAAATAAGTATTAGAAAATATTGTTACAAGTATTTCTAATAGAAATACTTGTTATTAAAATACTACAGTATAAATATATAAATAAATACAGTACATTACAAATATTATATTAATAAAAAAAATCATAAATTTTATAAGATTAAATCAATAAATCAAATATTACAG
Organism: Neoneuromus ignobilis; assembly: GCA_029203775.1. Taxonomy (NCBI): domain Eukaryota; kingdom Metazoa; phylum Arthropoda; class Insecta; order Megaloptera; family Corydalidae; genus Neoneuromus; species Neoneuromus ignobilis. The sequence continues at coordinate 44,082,322 of CP092090.1, forward strand.
TATTATAAAAATTATCATGTTTTTTTCTAAATTCTATTCACATCGATTCGTCACTATTACTTTATATATATATATATATATATATATATATATATATATATATATATTAATATGTATGTATATATGGTGGCTCAAATGAGACTGAAAGATAGTCAATGATAGTAAGTTAGTAAATGTGTGTCTAAAACCTTCAATCTCATTTGAGCCACTTGTATACACACACACATATATATATATATATATATATATATATATATATATATATATATATATAATCACAAAAGACTATATAAACCCACTACTAGCCGAAAGCCTCATTAAAAATCATTAGTTTTTGTTAAATATTTTCCAAATTTTTCTGTTATTTTCTTCCAGCGAATAATTTCAGCCAATTTCCACAATTTTTTACAATATTATTTCTCCATCTTTGATAGGGTCTCTTCCTGGACCTCTTTTTGTCTCTTAATCGCAATACCATAATGATTTTTGTCTATCTCTTATCTTCTCTTTTTACTATAAATATTGTCTTTGCCAATTAATTTCATCGATTATATTTGTTCTATAATTTACCTTTGTCTGTTCTCGTATCCAGAAACAGATTTTTTCATCGCGTTTTGAAATTCATAACATTATTTTTTCTATACTTCGCTGAGCTGTTAAGTTTTTACTTCATTTTTTCATTCAGTGTTCAATACCCTAAATAAAACCATACGATATAAAAACACGAAAATTGTGTTATGTCAATTAAATAGTATGTCTTGAAATGATAAAATTTTCCAAAAAAATAAAATGTTAATTTATAAAATAGTTGTTAAGAGCATAGTTAAATATAATTTGAAAGCATGGTCAATAAAATTTTGGATCGAAAAATACTACTTGTAGTAGAAATGTACTTCAGGATATGAAGTGTAGTAGACTAGAAGAAATTGATGATATTAAAACAAAATAAATGTTATGGCTTGACTTTTTGCAAAGAATAATTGAGAAACGTCTATTGAAACAAATTTTAAAATAGATATCACAAGGAGTAAAATAGATAGAAAAACCGAAGTAAAATGTAATAAAGGGAATATACAAGAAAATAAGAGAAATAGGCTTGGAGAATGACCTAAAAAAATATGAAACGATAGAAATTTAATGTCAAAGGATTTCATAAATTGTTATAAATTGACATTAATAATAATATACACATGATTGAAGTAATAATCTTTAACAGTTTATTGATAAATTTCGATTATCTGAACAACAATCACATAGAACAAATGTATTTTAGATTCGTTATCGTAGAAATGCTTATCTGATAAAATCTGTTAGAGACAATTATTTGTTATAGCTATCCTGTAAATTTTCGAATTTCATTTATCTCGTATTTAGTCTTTTTATTAGTCGTTTTATATTTCTCCATATAGTCGATTTTTTATGAGTCAGCTATCACTTTATCTTGAAAAACGACTACTTCATCGACCATTAAATGTCTTCATTCTTTCAATAATTCAGTTTACATTCGTTTATTGTCTTTTACGAATGTTTATTTTTCACATAAAAACGATTAATTTTATTTTTTTGCTATACGTTTTATTCATTTTTGGGTTATTCATATATTTCTACATATCCATCCATCTATCTATCTATCTATCTATCTATCTATCTATCTATCTATCTATATATATATATATATATATAGTTGGTTATAAAATTATTGAATTATTCATCACATATAAAATTCTTAAAAAATTGAGTTTAAGTTAATTTAAAAAAATAATAAATTAAATAATACAAATATTTATTAACAAGCTTTAAATATATTAAATTTAAAATGCAAGTAATAAAAAAAATCAAAAGAAAAAAATTACATCGCAGTTCAGTGTATGAAAATCAATATACAGATATATGTACTTATATGCCAAAGTGAATTTACCAATAATTTTTCTGTTCATTTTTGTAATAAACATAAACTGAATTTTCGTTATAATAGTCTCATTTTCATTATATATATTACATTGTTTTTTTCTAATTTTTTTTCTATTTCTACATGTTGTTCTTAATATATATTTTCCATGTTTCTCGATATTACTAGGATTCACTAAATTGATCTTACATTTAAAACTGTTTCATTGCCCTAAGTGAAAATAGGTAGGATATATTGATCAAATATTTTTTCTTTAAACATGTAAAACTTTTGTACTTCATAATATAATAATTTCTTCTGAATTGACATCTCATTTATTATTCCTTTTTTTATTTATGTTACTATACGAGTATATATATATATATATATATATATATATATATATATATATATATATATATATATATATATATATATATATATATATATATATATATATATATATATATATATATATATATATATATATATATATATATATATATATATATATATATATATATATATATATATATATATATATATATGTATGACTTTGAGAACATATCATGTATGTTTAATATTCTCTGTAACTTTATATTGTTATGAAAAGGATAAATAATCCTCATAATAAAATATCAATATCGATGCTTATTATTAGATGGTATAATTTCTATAATATTTATGTCAAACATATGTGTATGTTACAAATGAAAAGTAAATATAACAAAAAATACATAAATGTATAATTCAAAACAAATTAAGGAATTATTTATCAAGCTATTTTTAATCAAAATTTGCAAATATGAAACTGTACAAAAGCTCAATTAATTAACTTCTGTTATAATAAAAGTAAATAATATATTCATAATTTTTATAAATATGAAATTAATAAGATATTTTTAACAATTTTCGAATTATAGACTTCTAATTTTGTTTTGCATTTTTCCCTTCTATTTTTTCTCTCTCTCTCTTTATATATATATATATATATATATATATATATATATATATATATATATATATATATATATATATATATATATATATATATATGTGTGTGAGTGTGTGTGTGTATGTGTATGTGTATGTAGGTATATTATAATATATTACAATATTAATTAACTTAAAATGTAGGTGTTTTTGTATGCTATATTTTTGAAAATGAATTATTGTTCTTGAAAAAGTATAGCAGACAATGGAGCTAATTCAAATATATCAAATTACGGTTCTGTGTAAATAAATATAATTATGAACGAGAATGAAGTCTGTAAGAGACGTACATAGCGTTTTATTACAGCGTGTTATAAAATGCATATTAATAAACTATTTTGAAAATATGACCACGTACTCACAACTACCGCTCAACGTGATGAAAATTCTTCCCACGTCGACTCTTCAGTCTCTCCATGCCATCCCTTTTACTTGGTGGTAGTAGAGCGATGTCGGGTTAAGTCCATCTGTACATTTAAAACGTCGACGTACATATTGTTGTACATCAACTATGGTCAAGTAAAATCGTGCGAATGGAATGGAATTACATTTGATTGAATATTCACTATTTCGTATCTCTTTCTAGTATCTCGCTCTACATTTGTGATTTTTTTTTAGTCAATAGTACCGGACGTCTCACGATTCATTCTTAACCATGCCTTGAGGATAGCGGCATGCCTCCACGCTATTATTAAAAATCCACCACTAAACTACGACAGGAATTTCTTAAGTGAGAAATTATTTTGTTGTTGTCGGATTAAGGTTGCTGCATATTGTCGTTCGACCGTGAGGCTTAAAATCATTTTGTGCGTTGAGATGGTACGGGTAAACAGGTAAGAGGATTTGTGCCTGTTACAAAATGATGTTTAATATTTCCAGATTCTATGAGTTTGAAATTGAAGGTATTAAGTTATTGTTGATGTACGCATGTATTCTAAATTTATATTGTTTAAAGATTTCTATATAGTTTATAAATTGTAATTAAAATTTATTTCTAAAGCATTAATAATCATATAAAGAAAATGCTCAGTTCAGTTCTGTTTTCAACATTTTTATTTAATTATAATTTTTTATTAAATAATTATAAAGAATATTTTTATCTGAAAAATTAACATAGTTATTTTTTAAAAATATATTCCAGACAAGTACTAGTAAGATATATATATATATATATATATATATATATATATATATATATATATTGTATATATATTGTATATATATATGCAATTATGTACAAAAAATAGTAGTATGTTTTTTGGAGAAAAAAATGATCTTTAAGAAAAATGGAGGAATATTTTATGGACAAATGAAACAAAAAATTTACTTTTTAGTTCTAAAGGTCAGACCGTTTATAAAAAAATAGTCAATACGATCCAAAGTACGTAGTTAAAACTGTAAAACATGGTGGAATGAAAATCAATGTTTAGAATTGTTCTTAATAAAATGGCATAGGGTCTATATTTTTCATCGAATGTAGCATGACGACTATTTCGTATCTGAAAATATCAGAAAATATAATGCTCCAATACACCGAATGGAATATGCCATTAAAATAGGAATATTAACAGGACAACGACCCTAAACATACAAGTAGGCAAGACTAGTTTACTCGTAATAAGATTAATGTTTTTAGAGTAGCCAATGGGAGTCTATTCTTGTTAAAAGATGCCAACAATTAATTGATTCGATACCACGAATATTACTACAGTATTATCCAATAAAGGTTATTGGACCAAATATTAGATTCTAAAACCTAAATTATTTTTTTGCATAATTAATAATATCTGAAAAATGCAATTTTCATTGCATTATTTTATCATTTTACATTTACAATATTATGAAATATGATGAATGTGTTTTGATATTGAACTTTATAAACCATTACTCAAAACTGTAATAAAAATACACTTAATTATTTAAGAATGACGAATGAATCACTGGATTGAATTTGCTATAAATTATTATTTCTAAAAATATTCACACATCCAATAGTTCTAAATAATTTACATTATATATATATATATATTGTATATATTGTTTTACTCGTGTTAACGGTAATCATGAAATATATAAATAAATTATGTTTGTAATAAGTCATTGTTTATTTATGTATATTTTCGTTATTTGAGAACGATATCAAGATGTAAGCTTTTATATCTAGAAAAGAATTATATTCGACAACTAATCGTGCTATCAATTCAACTACCACTATTTCTCTATAGGAGGTATTTGAATAAATTTATAGTTTTATTTTTATATCTTATGTATTCATAATTAATTATGTTAATAATTAATCATAAATATTATTATAATACTTAAAAATATGTTTATTATGAAATAGAGAATTATGTATTTTAGAATTCTTTTTTTAAATTATATTAAATTAAATTATCCTATACTTTTATTACGAATATATATTCTTTAAAAAAATGTCTTTTGTAAGAGATTAATTTAATTTATATTTATTAAATAAATATTAACTGTCAACTTACGACTATATCGATATTTAATGTTGATTTAAAACGTACGAAATTTAAGTATTTGGTGTAAATCTAATTTATATATATATATATATATGTAATATGTAATTTCATCAACATTTTATAGACCTGACGTGATAGAACTTTAAATTGAATCCCTATCGAAAGTTCTATCTAACCTAAAAAACAGCCTTTATATGTTTGTGTGTGCTTGTATGTATATATATATATATATATATATATATATAAATATATATATATAAAGAGAGAGAGAGAGAGAGAGAGAGTTGGATAAATGGATAAACAATGTTTTTTTTAGGTTGATAGAACTTTCAATAGGAATTCAATTTAAAATTCTATCGCACTTAAAAAAATCATAATTTTTACATTCACAATTAATTGTTCATTACTAGGGGAATTCCTAATATGTATATATATATGTATGACATATATTTATAAGAAACCTCTAAAATATAAGAACTTTTTTATTAAATTTTTAATTAATATAATTATAAATTTAAATTTGGTCTTAAAATTAAAATGCCATTTAAAAGTTTTATAAAAAAATAATCAATAACGATATCATAAAAATAAAGAATGTGTTATTTTGGTTTGTTTGTAAACCAATACATTTTTTATATTTTTCAATTCAAATTTGTTATGCTGATTTCCGTTCTATTTTTTAGAATAATCCCAGGTAAACAGATTAGCGATTTACGAGAAAGAATGCAGACAAAAAATTCAAAATAAGAAATATATCGTAAATTCAGGTAGTTTCAATAGAATTTGTTTAATTTAAAATATTTCAAATACTTTTATAACACTATCTATTTTAAAAAAAGATATTTTTTTTACATTTTAACAAACTTTACATAATTCTTAGTACTTCTTTAATATATATATATATATATATATATATATATATATATATATATATATATATAAAATAACTAATTATAATTTTATTTTTTCAATTTATGCATTTATAATTACATAAATATTAAATTAAAATATTTTTGTACACACAATTGGAATAAAAATTAAATTTGTCAAAAAATATTATATTCTATTTCACTAGTTTTATAATAAAAAAATATTTGTAAATTAATATTTATTTTTAATTACCAATGTGTTGATTTTATTAAGAGTTTTTTATAATTTTTATTATAACACAAAATTAGAAAAAATTGAAAAGTATTTCATCTCTATAAGAAAGTTGTTATATATATATATATATATATATATATATATATATATATATATATATATATATATATGCACTGTGGTTCAAATGAGATTATAGTTTAGTAAATGATAAGCTGTAAACTATGTCTAAACCCTTAAGTCTCATCTGGACCATCCTATATATTCATACATATAATCAATATTATTATTAGCCTCTTTATATCTATTGCTAGATCAAGTCTCTCTCAAAATTGTCTACTTCGATCGATGTAGTACTTTTTCTTCCAGTTCATTTTGACGAATTTTCTTTTCTCCGTCGCATTATTCATGGGTCTTTTCTTGAATCTTTTTATTTATTTAGGTTCCTAAATAATAATTTCTCTAATTTATCGGTAGTCCTCTTCTTATTTTATGTTCAGTACATTTCCGATTTAAACTTCTCACTTTTGCTTTAATATTCGCAATTTTTGTTGTTTTTTTCTGATTCAGTAGATTTTCTTTCCATTCTCTATGTTACTCCTAGCATTCATCATTCTATGTCTTTGAATTATTCTGGAATTTTTTGCCATGAATGAGAACAGATAGGATGCATTAATAAAAAAAATTTCTTTAAATATAGAGCAACATTCAATTTTATAATACGATAATTTCTATCACATAAATGAATTATCACCTTAACATCAAAATTTATTAGTAAGTGTTCAATAATTACTCTAATTAACGTATGAAAAAGAAAGTTTAAGAAAATTAACTTCTCAGATTTAGAAATCACAAGAAAGAATAGTAAACTCCAATTCAGCGTATATAAAAAGGATACAAGTAATAATGAAGTTATAATAAAATAATTATTGAACACTTACTAATACATTGTTTTGTGGGGGAGATTTTTGTTTTGTGAAAATGAATTCGCCATAGTTTCAAAACAAATGAAAACGAGAATTTTTTAAATTAATATTATCCTAATTTTATTCTCCTGTTCAATTCATCTATATTTTTTTATTATTAATGATTTGTCTTAGATACATATAAAGTTTTAATTTTTTTTTTACTTTTATTCCTTCGAGTTTTTTTCCTTTTATATCAAAATTCATTGAACACACACACACAATAACACACACACACACACACACACACACACACATATATAGATATATATATATATATATATATATATATATATATATATATATATATATATATATATATATATATATATATATATATATATATATATATATATATATATATATATATATATATATATATATATCTATATATATATATATATATATATATATATATATATATATATATATATATATATTATATACTCGTATATGTGAGTGTATATGAATATGTGTACATATATAAAGGTATGATAAAGGTGTTTTTTTAGATTAGATGGAACTTTCGATATAGATTTAATTTAAAGTTATCACACTTAAAATATCTCTCTCTCTCTCTCTCTCTATATATATATATATATATATATATATATATATATATATATATATATATATATATTATATTACTATATTCTAAAATCTTCATTTATAATAAAAAATTAATTATTATTATATAATGAAATAATGAAAAAATATTTCTTCTAATTTTACATATGTATATCTTTAATTAATTTCTTTTAAAATTGTATATAAATGTATAAACAAACATATATATATATATATATATATATATATATATATATATATATATATTATTTTAATTAATTTTAATTTCATTTATAATAAAATATATATATATACGAAATATATTTCTTTTCATTCATATATATGTATGTCATATATATATATATATATATATATATATATATATATATATATATATATATATATATTTGTGTGTGTGTGTGTGTGTACTACAGTTTATATATAATAAATAATCTTATATCATTGTTTGTAATATTTTGATTGCATTCCATTCATTAATCATTAAGTTAAAACTCCGAAATAATTTCAAGTAATTTTACGGACGACAGAATTGACGGTATTTACTATCCCACGAAATGAAACATAAAATTCGTTGTAAAAGTTTTATTCAGCAGTCGGGTGGTCATATGATAGTTGCTTCATCGTAAAACCACATCCTTTTTTATGAAATAAATTCCATAAGAAAAGGTACACACATAAACGTTTTATCTCTTTTTACTCTACACGTAAGAGACAATAACCGGCAATATTTGACATGGAAATATGCATTTCTACGAACAATGGTGTTTCATACGATGAATGAATGTACACTGAATGCATGCATTTTAAATATGCACTATTGCATTGTTGACATTCCACAAGAGCGATGAATGAATATTATTTTTATACATTTCATTATTATTAATGTTAGTTATATAAATTAATGTCGAGATGTGTATGTAAAATTACTCACTTTGTGTAAATAATTTTACTCATTCGTTAAATCAACAAATGGGTACAAAATAAAAAGTTAAATTTTAGTGAAAATGAAATATTTATGTAAATGTTATATGTATATAAAAATTAATATTTTTAAATGTCTCCGAGTTTACATATACATACATATTGGTGGACATTAAAATAAGTATTCTTTTTAATAAAGTCAGTTATTAGATTAGTAAAAGAAACACTTGAAAATGTATTTACATTTTTTTATTAAATAGTTTATATTTAATTAAAATAATATTTTAACGGCATTTAAGAAAATTACTTAGAATAAAAAACTACTTATACATCAAAATACAGGATCGTCTAAATGTGATGCCTAGATTTGTATTTTATTAAAAAGAAATAAAAGAAACTATACACATGTTTCCTATACAACACCCTATACACATGTTTCTTTTTAATAAAACACAAAACTAGGCGTCACATTTAAATGACTCTTTAGATATACGAAAAATAAATAAAAATTGATTTATCATTTCTTTTTTAAATCTTACCAGTAATAAATAGAAACAAAGTACTAACATTAATATTTTGTTGTAAGATTCTTATTTTTTAAGATTGCATTGCAACGAGATGACTTGTAATACACCAATAGCAGTTTTATAATTGGAATTTTGACCATTCAAATTTTATTTCATCCCATATTTTTTTTTCATTATTATTATTTTAAAATATAAATTTCTATATAAATTTTTTATTGAATTAATATCCAGGGATTGTGCAAACTAGTCGAATAATTGACAAAAATTGATTAACGGCTTAATTATATTTTTTAGATTATTGTCAAATGAAAATATTTAATGAATTTATATAATATGTTGCTTTATTAATCCTTTTACATGCATGTTAAAGTATTTTAGCCTAAACATTGAAAATCTGTTTTTTTTAAATTTAATAATTTTTTCTTGTTATAGACCAAGAAAAATGAGATCACATCCCGTCTCCATGTTTTATATTTTTGCGTACTTAAATGAGGACCCTTAATTTTGCAAACATCTTACATATTTTCCGCTATTAGAACCAATCAAATTCACTCTCGTTTTATTCAAGACCAAAGAATATTTCTCTACTTTCTGATTCTTATTTTTCCATCAGTTATTATCGAAATCTGAAAATTGAAATCTTTTTTTTATTATCAAACAAAAGAACTTTTTTTAGCAGTTTTTAGATATAAATGTTATTCTACCAGCTTCCTATGAATTGATCATGTACAAACATTTCGATAAATTTTTCTTAAAATATCAGTGATGGATTTTTCTTTGAAATTATAACAAGATTTTTTCAGTCGTGGGAAAAGTTTTTCTGCTACCTCCGTAATTTTCGAGAAATTTGTAGATTGAAAACATTTTTATATTACTATCAAAACAATCTAATATTTCACAAATTTCTCGATAAATTTTAACATTTTATTTCAATTTTGTTATTAAGTTTCTCTTATACAATAAACAATGATATCCTATACATATTTTAACTTATTATATTTATGTATTTATATATGTTTTTATACAAAATATGTAGGGTGCCTTAAATGAAACTGAAGAAATAAACATACATTTACTTGCTTACTATCATTCATAATAACTATTCTTCATAATAATTCAGTGTCATTTGCACCATTCTATATAATGAGAATTTTCATCCTGATTTCAATGAAAAAATTATACAAAATTTCATTTTTTATTTTAAGTATATTTCAACGTCAGCTCGATTGTATATACGTAAATATGAAATCATAAAGAAATTCTTCGTAAAATAAAATTATATGTGACTTCATTCTAATTCTAAGAGTTAAAATAGTAAATCTATTACTCAATATATGACTGAAAAATACGTGATTATTTTTAAAAAATGTAATAAGGAAAGACGTATTATTCACATTTCTTTTACTATCATCATTTTATGTATACATTTGTTTTAAAAAAATATTTCTGTATTTTTGAATAAATAATGAAAGGTAATAAACCAATTTAAAAATTAACAAAAATAAAATAAGTTAGTGAAAACAATTATATCAGCTATTTTTTCTGTCATAAATGATATTATATTTTAAATTTATTTGTATTCAATATTATTAGGGATTTACATAAGTAATGACGCATCTCTAAGCTATATTTAAACAAATTCCAAATTTTATTTGCTTGGTATTTCACACAAGTGTCTTATTATATAATGCGAATACAACATTAAACTGTCTGTTTACATACTTAATTTCCAAATTGTCTCCATTGCGACAATATAATGGCTTTTCAATCCCCAGAAGAACACATACAACACTTTATGCTTTTCAATTTTCATTGTGAATTGAATGCAATAGCTACAACTAAAAAAATGTGATATCTATGGTAATTTGATGGAAGTCCTCAAATATCAACGTTGATTTAAAATATTTGAGAAAGATGGCATTGACATTTCTGATACACTTCAAAGTGAAATACTAGTCGTATTTGATAACAAGACCTTAAAATTTCTCATTAAGTTAAATCCAAAATTGACTATCGAGGAATTGTTATAACAACTAGGGTCTATACGATCAAAAATCCACAGATATCTAAAAGAAATTGTCAAGGTTCACAGAGAAGGGAAATTGGTTCCACAGGAACTATTTTTAGTCAACAAATTTATTATTAAGGGAGCTAAAAAGGAAGCCACTTCTCTATAGGATGATAATTGTAAGAAAAATGGGTTCTATCCATCAATTTAAAGTGAATTAAGCAATGGTTTTTACCAAATCAAATTCCAGTTCCATCACTAAATCTAAGTTTAATTCTGAAAAGTATCCTTTATGTATTTAGTTGGATTTCTATGAGGTGATTTACTTTAAAATGTTGAAACCTGAAGACAATATAAGAGTTGATGTTTAGTGTCAGCAGGTATGGCAGAAGTTCTTAGGAAAACAACAACAAGAAGGAAGTCATTTTGCAACAGGATAATACAAAATCACATGGAGTAGAATTATGCAAGGGAATATCAATGCTTTGAGGTGGGAAGTGTTATTACTGTCACCCTACTCACCAGATATAATTTTATTTGATTATCACTTGTTCAGGTCACTAGAATATTCATTTACTGGAAAAAATCTCAATTGTTGATAAAGTTAAAAATCAACTTGTAATTTTTTTCCTTAAAAAAGCTAGAATTCTTTAATTGAGACATTGAGTCTTTAGAGACAAGATGGAAAAATGTCATAAATAATAATTGCGATTATATCATTGATTAAAAAATAAAAGTATAGGGTTTTCCAATAAGCGCTTCAGAAATATAAATGGAAATAAAACAAAAAGTATTTAATTAATTATTAATTTCTTTATTTATTTTTAAGCATATTCTAAGACAGAGCTGTCCAAACCGCGGCCCGCGGGCCTCATGTGGCCCGCGAAGGGGCTTTATGCGGCCCGCGAAGCATTTTTCCATAATACATATATTTAATTCCAGTTGTCAATTATAATTGTGTTTTTTCATTGTGTAAATGTAAATTCAATTCAAGTATTTGTAATTTTATTAATATTTGTATAGTAAGAAATTAAATAAAATATAAAATACTGCTTGCACTTTTAACTAAGTTGCACTTTTCCCTAGTTGCAAGGAACATTTCGAAAAAATGAAGAATTTTGAGCGAACATCATTTTCATCTCATGTAGAATATATTGAAGATATAATCAAGGAATTTGAAGAACGATATTTCGATTTTGGAAATTTTGAACAAGATATTTTACTTTTTAGTCAACCTTTAACTATTAATATTACAAACGTAAAATCCGATTTGCAGTTAGAGTTGTGTGATTTGCAAACAGATCCCTTGTTTAGTAACAAATGTGAAACAGGAGGAGATTTTTTTAAATTATTACCAGAAGGAAAGTGTCCCAAATTGCGAGACTTTGGTCTTAGAATGGGGTCAATGCTCGGCAGTACTTATCTTTGTGAAAGTACCTTTTCAACAGTGAAATTTATAAAATCTAAATATAGAAGTTTCATGACGGACAAATCGTTATCAAATTGCGTTTGGCTACTACAAACATTGAAATTGATATAGCTACATTAGTAAAGGAATCAGAGTTACCGCAAAATTCTTATTGAAATACACAATTTTGTTAATATTGTCTAATATTTCAATAAAACATAGTTAAACAGTAATAAATGTTTTTTTTATTTTGGGTGCGGCCCGCGGATAATTTTTATTTTCGTATTTCGGCCCTTGGGTTCCTAGAGGTTGGACAGCCATCATTAATGCCTTAGATAAGGCATTAATGATGGGATACAATTTCATTCATATGATCACCATGATGTCTCTTGGCATAGTATATCCAATTTTTAGTTAATTTTTCACATAATTGTGGTCCAATTTCATGAATTACATATTCAATGTTTATTTTTAATACTTCTATTAATAGTGGTTTATGAGCATAAACCAATGATTCCACATAATTTCACAGAAAAGAATCCAACAGAGTTAGATCAACTAATCTTGGTGACCCATTGATGTGTCCATTTCGTGAAATAATGGACTATTTAAACTTTTGTTTCAATAAGTCTCTTAAAGTTTTTATAATTTCTAAGCATTATTGAAGTGTTAAACATTCTATAATAATTTTCCAAACTAAACTGAGTTGAAATGTCAAAATGAGCTTAAATAAATTAAATATGTCTGCCACCAGCTGTCAAAATGTTGACATTCTTATTGAGAAACCCTATACAAACTTGTTTATGTATTTGATTTCAAACAAGTTATTACTTATTGGAATTTCTAATATATTCTTAAATTAAATTTATTTAAAAACAAATTTTGTGATCAATAGAACGAAAAAAAAACAAATAAAAAGATTAAACTCAATTTTAAAAATAATACTGAGTTATATTGTACTGAAAATATTTTAATTCTAACATTGAGTTGTTGTGAATAGTGAATGATTTCTGTTAAAAATAATATAATTGGGGAATTTAATTATAGTGTTATTTCTAACATTTGACTAAATAATTATAGTGTTATATGCAAGTATTATTTAACTCAGTAAAATGATATACATTTTTTGTTAGGTCATATTAATGAATTATACATATTTTACAAACAAAAAAAGTGTGTATTAATTTCACGGCGGGGTGGATTTTATTTGTTAAACATACTGAAACAAAAATTAAAACATCAACAATATGAATACTTTTTAATATATACGACCCACACAAAAACACCCTACAACCAAATACTTGCAAAAATTAAGACATACATATACGTTCATACTGAATGGTGTAAATAAAAGCATAACAAACATGAACTTTGTATAAAGCTTTATTTTTTATTTTAAATGCGTGTTTGATTAAGATAGTTATTAACATAAAATACAGTACTGAATAAACGAATATAGAGTATAAAATAAATATAAATCTCATATATAGAGCATATAAGTAATTTAATTATATTGTTTTAAATATAAATCAGTGATTGCATATAACAACTCGAGTTTAAAATTAAAATATTCTTAACACAATATAATACATTATTATTTCTTAAACTGAATTGAAATTTCATTTATTTATCTATTTATTATAATTGATTGTAAAACTTATTTTTAACAAATATTTCGTTTAAGAATATATTAAGTCCACTGAAAATTCTTTCCTTATTTTAATTAAAAGAATAATAAATTTTTATTCCATTTTTAGTTTATTAATATTAACAACTTCTTTCATAACATGCATAACATCTGACTTAATACCATGCATGAGTATCGTGATTATAGGAACTTTTTAAACATCCTACGCCTATATACGAGAGTTGTTTGATAAGTATGGTAAATTTATTTATTGTTTAATTTAATTAATTAAATTTTTCAATTTAATTTTTCTTACTTTTTTACCATACTTATCAAACGACCCTCGTGTGTATATATATATATATATATATATATATATATATATATATATATTGGCCCAAATGAGACAATTGTTTAGACATACATTTAGTTGATTACTATCATTTACTATCCTTCGGTTTCATTTGGGCCACCCATACATATATCAGGTATAGAAAATAAGAAAAACATAAAATAATTATTTTTTTCAAGAAAAAAATTCATATCCGAATGGATCATGTAACAATACAATAGAAAACCACACACAACCTCATAACTATAAAACGATAAACTAATAGCAGGTAAATATTTTTTTTGTATAGAAATTTCTGATTTTGTTAAGGACAAACCAATAATATAATTACTTGAAATATTGAATATTTCATTGGTTTCTTTTCTAACAAATAAGATAATTATATTATTTTTTTAAATTTATTATTTGTTATCTAATTTTTATAATTTATTGAAATTAAATTAATAAAAACTAACCAGTTAAAATCATATTTCATAATGAATTAAAATTAAAAATTAACATTGAATAATGAGATATTTTAAATATTTCTTATATTATAAGAAGATATTCTAATAAAAGAGTGATTTTTATATTTACTGATTTGTAGACTACTATATTTTCTATATATGATTGATGTATAAATAATTTTTCAAAAAAACGTTAAATTCTTATATCACTACAAAGAAAATTATATTCAATTTAAAAATGTTAATGAAATAAAAAAGTGTCTACTCCAGTCCATCATCTTTAAAACAATCAAATCCATTGAAAATAATTCTTTATTTTATATTTTAAACCGAATATAATATTTATTTTATATCAAAAAATTTATATAAAATTTTTTAACCAGAAATATTTTTAAAATTATCTTCATAAACCTTAAATGCATTTATTAATTTATTTTTAAAAAAATCTTAATTGTATTATAAAATTATTTATTTATTTTAATTTCGTTTTTTATTTAACGTTCTCACGTTAATAAGTAAACATTTAAGTAAATATTTTCTACTCTAATCAAGTTTTAGTTTGACAAAATAATAATTTCTTTAAAAAAAACAGTTAATAAGCTCTGATTGTTATTTATAGCTGTTCTTATTTACTTGAGTGTTTCTCTATTTCCTTAATTTAAAAGGAAATTTCCAAAAGTATATAAATAAATCACTTCTTTTCATAATCACAGCCATTGTTTCTATACTAGAAATATTATATATATAATTATCATCAAACTCTTTCTATTCCACTACTGGATGAAGACTTTTACAAAAATTTTGTATTTTAACTAATGAAACATTTATTTCTTCCAGTCTATTTTGACGAATTTTCTTGTGTTCTTATCCCATTTATCCATAAGTTTATTTCAGGACCTTTTTATATATCTAGGTATTCAATTCATAATATCTTTTGTCCATCGGTTGTCTTATCTTTTTGCTATATGATCGACCTATTTTTATTTGAAACTTTTCATTTTTGCTATAACATGCGTAATTTTTTTTCTGACCCACTCGGTTCTGTTTCAATTTCTGTCTTATTCGTAATATACATCATTTTACGCTTCTTTATGCTATCTAAAACTACTTTTAATTCCTGAATTATTTTGGGATTCAATACCTATATTTCACCATCATAAGTGAGGATATTTGTTTTTTTGAAAAAATAAAAAAAATGTTTTCAATGATGGAATCATAAGTGAAATAGACTATTTGAATATATCAATCCAAATTTTTAAAAAAGTTACCAGAATCTAAGCATACTTGACAGATTTAACTTATATAAAAATAATAATTTAAAGATTATGATTTATAATATGTATTTTTAGCTTTCATACAACGGCCTGAAAGTAAATAGAAACGTCATAATAATCTCTGGATATAAATTCCATTGAAGTTTTTATGATTTGTTAGTAAAAAAATTCAAGACTAATAACCAGCACTCAACGAGTATCAAAATATTCCAAGAAGATTAACTTATAATTGTTATAAAAAGTTAGTTAAATCGATGTCAAATATTTCCAAATGAGAATTTTAGGATAAACACTAAAAAAATTAAAAAACTATTTTTCATACTAAACTTGCAATAAATATTATGTTTCGGCACACATTTGATTTTATCTCATCTTCATTTTTATTTTATTTTTTAACTTATTTTCAAACAATTATTTTCTTTATCTTAATTGATATTTTCACAATTGTATTACGGATTTATTTTTCATGTTTGTTGAAAATACAATCATTTTTAAAAAAGTGAAAAACGAAAACGGAAAAAAATTATATTGAAAGTATTATTCTTTTTTGTAATTTGATTGACTATAGATAAAAGAATGCGTTTATATCCACTTTTTCAATTTTATTAAACAAACATTTGTAACTTTATAAATAAGACTAAAAAAATAATAAAACCGTATATAGTAAATTCTTCAACGTTAACAATCCATGACCTATACAAATAAAATGATCATTTCAGAGAACGAATTAAATGTTCAATAATACTCTACATTGAACAAATTCTCTATAGGTATTTTTACAAAATTAATTTAAATTATTAGGTTATGTAATATGAAATGTCAGATTTTTATTTTATTTTCGATATAATAATCCGACATTTTATATTGCAGTACCTAATATTTACAGATTATTTTTATAGACTAGTATTCATTATTATTGATTCGTAATTATATAAAAATGACTGTATTATGTACAACATTTTTTATATAACTATGATACATTTTCTAACTAATAGAATATGTAAACTTTATTAACAGAACACTGTTTATGTATTAAATACATTACGCAATGTAAATGAATACAAAATAGAGTGGCATAAATGAGATTGAAAAATATGAAAAAATAATAAATGATAGTAAATAAGTAAATGTATGTCTAAACCCTTCAGTCTCATTTAAAAATCTATATATAGATATATTTATTTTCATCCATTTAGTGCACTATTCACTTTGTTTTTATATTCATATCTAATTTGATCAAAATAATGTACATATTTTTATCAAACATGAGGTGCGTATATTTGAACCTTCAAAAAGTTATTTTTTTAATCGGTACATCTGAAATTATTATTGTAATAAAATTCATATTACATATAAAATGTTAAAAATAAATATGTGATTCCTTTTTCATGATGTATTTTTAATAATTACTGTAAATTAAGTGAAAATTGTGTCATTAAGTTAACGATGTGTGTTATTCGAGGATACAAAATAGATAAAAATACAGTGTAGTGAAATAAAGGTGAGTGTTTATATTAAGTTTATTAATATTTAACTATATTATATATATATGTATATATATATATATATATATATATATATATATATATATATATATATATATATATATATATATATATATATATATATATATATATATGTATATATGTATATATAACAAAGTAATTCTAATTAAAACGCAGTCAGGGAAATGCAAAATATTAATATGATTACAGTTATGCATACAAGTACACAAGTGCATTTTATTTTTTATTTGTATTTGTGGATGTATTCTTTTTGTTTAAAGTATAATATTTATTATATACAAAATTTATTAAATATAAAAAATACAAAACAACTTTTTTCTGTTCTCCAAATGAACAATAAAAATTAAATAAATAATGTTAGATTTAATTAAAAACAATTTGAGTTTTTTCATACTCTGTTGTATTTTCTATAGTATTTAAATAAGTATATTTTAGTATTTTCCAACAGATGTAATCAGTAACTGAAATAGTTATCAAAAGACGATTATGTGTTCTTTTTCTGTTTTTATTGTCATTAATAAAAAAATTAGTCAATATAAAAAAGTAATCGATTATTTAAAAATATATATGGATTGTGTGTGCATGTGTATGTATGTGTGTACGTGGATGCTTGTGCGTACGTGCATGCATGTGCGTACGTGTGTGTGTGTGTGTGTACATATTTACAACATATCTGTACATACAAACACATACATACATACATAGTTATATATATATATATATATATATATATATATATATATATATGTACACACACACACACACACACACAAACACATACATCCATACGCAAAACTTCCTATAAGGCATGGCACACATGGGCAACAAGCAATTTCTTGATATAATTCAATGAAGTCGTTAAATTAAAAAAATATATATAATTGAGAATAAAGAGAATATTCATTAAATTTATTCATTATATAATATATATATAATTTATTTATAATTAAATATATTTTTTTTAATTTAATGACTTCATTGAATTATATCAATAAATTACTTATGTTACCTATGTGTGCCATGTCTTATATATATATATATATATATATATATATATATATATATATATGTGTATATGTGTGTGTGTGTGTGTAAATGAAATGAATAATAAATGTGTGTGTGTAACTATAAATGAAACTGAATAATAAATGACTGTAAGTAACTAAATGTATGTCTAAACCTTTCAATCTCATTTAGTTCACTCTTACTCTTTCTCTATATATATATATATATATATATATATATATATATATATATATATATATATATATATATATATATATATATATGTGTATGATGTGTATATATGATATATATGTATATATATGTATATATATATATATATGTATGTATGTATGTATGTGTGTATGTATGTGTGTGTATGTGTATGTGTGTGTGTGTATGCATGCATGTATGTATGTATGTATGTATGTATGTATGTATGTATGTATATATATATTTTTAATAATTATTGATGTTACAATCGAATAGATAATTTTTTGAAAAATAACTTAAATTACAAAATATTTCAATATCATGTTTTGTTAAATGACATTAATAAGATCTTATGAAATATACATATTTAATTCACTATAATAAAATACATTACTTAAAATTTCTGTTTGTTGAAATATATAATAAATTATTCTTTTATTAAATAACTTTTAATAAATAATCAAAATTTATAAAATAATTTGTCATTTAAATGTATTATAATATAAAATATGATATATTTTATATTTATTTATATTATTATATTATATATTTTATATTATGATATATTTCATATTTTATATTATAATATAAAATATGAAATATATATATATATATATATATATATATATATATATATATATATATATAAATAGTGGAAGAATCTTAGAAAAATATTAAAGAACATATAACAACATTCGATGAGATTTTCGCCTAGTATTAGGCTAACATAGGCTCTTATGATGATAATAATGTCTGTATATATAATTGTATAGACAGATATATTATTATCGACCTCCTGCTGCTCACAGCTGGGTGAAGGCTTGTCACAAAACTTTCCACTTCCAGTGATTCAATGCCTTTCTCTTTTATTAACACAACTGAAATAAGGATCACAATAAATATTTTTTTATCTATTAATATTCACCTTTCTTACTATGTGGTTTTTCAACTTCCTTTTTCAACTTTTTTTCCCAGCTTATCTATGGAATGCATTTAATTTTCTTATCTTTGTTCTTTTTTTTAATATCAATCTTTCTATACTTCTATATATTTCCTGTAGTTGCTGAACTATTCTGGTATTTTACCCATAGTTCACTACCATAAGTGAGAACACGTGCGGAAACATTAATAAAATTCTTTTTTCCAAACATAGAGTTATATTCGATCTTATAAGTATGTCCTCAAAATTGACACCATCAAATTTTTATTCACCGCCTAACTTCATCCATAAATAGTACTATTATGTTCATGAGGAGACTTAAGTACAAAGACTATTTAACAATTTATATCTTCCCGTTGTAATCGTATTCTTTTTTTGTACATCAAATCATTGTACACTAATTTTATCTTGTTGTTGTTCATCATAAAATCAAATTTTGAACTTATCTTGTATATTTTTCTATTATTTTTTTACGTTCATCTGGGATTGTTGAGAAAATAATATTGTCAACAAATCGTATATATATATATATATATATATATATATATATATATATATATATATATATATATATATATATATATATATATATATATATATATATACACACATACATACAAACTTACATATATGCAGTAGTTCAAATGAGATGAAGTAAATAATCTTCAGTTCCGATTTATATTATTCAGTTTCATTTGAGATACTTTCTATATATGTATATATAGGATCATCCAAATTTGATGCCTAGATTTGTATTTTATTAAGAATAAACATGTGTATATGGTGATGTATAAGGAAACATGTGTATAGTTTTTTTTGTTACTTTTTAATAAAATACAAATCTAGATTCATATTTGGATGGCCCTATATATACTATATATATATATATATATATATATATATATATATATATATATATATATATATATATATATAAAGAGAGAGAGAGAGATTTGTGTGTGCATGTGTGTTTAGAAATTGATATAATAATAAGGAAAAATTATTTGTAATTTAACAATAAATATTTTCAATTACGTGATAATGATTATTGATTTCAAATTATTTAATAATATTTTGTTAAATATTTTTCAATCTTTATCACAAATATTTATGTAAGTTGTGTTAGAAAATGAATATTAATTAAAATTCAATTTATAATAAATTTATTTTTTTTTCAAAATAAGTTTTACCAAAATAAAATTACGTCAGTAACTATTATTTGTTATGACAAAAATATTTTAATCATTTTAAATACATATCTTTACTAGTAATACTTATCAATTTATATATTTTCACTTTATATTAATTAATATTACCTTTTATATTACTTTAATATTACTTTTTAAAAAAATTACTGAAAAGCCTTTTTTTATTTAGACAGTAATTCTTATTTTTGTTATATCTTCACTATAATATTAATTAAATATTCAATGAAT
Organism: Neoneuromus ignobilis; assembly: GCA_029203775.1. NCBI lineage: Eukaryota > Metazoa > Arthropoda > Insecta > Megaloptera > Corydalidae > Neoneuromus > Neoneuromus ignobilis. The sequence goes on from CP092090.1 coordinate 44,104,023, forward strand.
GTTACTTTTAAAAAAAGGATAAATGTTTCAATAAAATTCGTATTATATTAAAATAACACTTTTAATAAAACATAGTTTTTATAACAAAAAAATAAAAATATTATGATATTTTATATAAAAAACTTCACTTATATACATTTGTTGATAATATCTTCTTTACAACTCAGACTCAGAATAGACGTCTTTATAATAAAAATAATGACATTGCTATAAAAATCTACATTAGTTGAATGTTTTTTGTGAACATATTTTTTATGCATTTTTATATATAGTCTTTTAACAGTGTTTTAAAAATAGTTATATATATATTTTAGACGAAATTATATATATATATATATATATATATATATATATATATATATATATATATAAAATAACTGTTAACCTACATATGCAATATAAAGTAGAATAATTAATTAGATAGTAAAAAATTAAGAACGAAATCATTTATTAACTTTGTTATGAATAGTGTCAAATTAATGAATGTAATTGTAAAAATAGTTTAACTGATTATTCTTTAGTATATTTTTTTTATTTTAAATAATCAGTTGTTTATATGTATGTATGTAGACATAATTATTTATGATTAATATTTATAACCTAACTTAAACGAAAATTACTTTAAATGTTTATAGATGACAGATTAAATTAACCACATAGTATGTAACTGAATAAAAACGAAATAAAAGATTTGATCTATACTAAAACATTAAAAAGAAAACCTGTGCAAAAAAACGTATCCATCCACAACAACTAAGCTGAGCAATCCGTAAAAAACATAATTGCTTTTTTACGTGCAACACACGCGCATTTCTACCTTTTGCATTCATCGGCGTAGGTAATCCTTAGTTCGGTTCGGACACGCATAATACAGTCACATCGGCATACAAACGGGTGCTGGCCGGCTCGTCAGAGAGCAAATAAGCATGAGGCCTGACGACCTGACTTCGACTATAGCCACCGGATGTGACGGTAGACGACGGCTAGCTTAACCTTGGCTGTACACTGCAGGTGTTCCTCACCTTTGTCATCCTACACACGACAAGCAGTATCTCTCTCAGATACATTTATAATATAGAACAACTCTCTCTATAATAATGTCTTCGACAAGAGTATATCATCTGAGTCCTGTGAGGACCGGTGATAGCTGGAGGCGATCGACAACCCAAACAGTTCTGATCACAATGAAAAACAATGATCGAATCAGATATTTTATATAGTTCATCTCAGATTAACTGAAATTTTTTGTAACATTACAAATAATTTGTATTCAGTCAATGTTTAACATAAAGAAACGTAATCATTTTATATAAAACATATTCAATGTCTTAGAAATAAAAAGAATGTATATAGACCTTATCATTTATTGTAGTTAATAACCGAAATTAATGTTTTTATTTCATTAACATGTTTGATTGACTTTTTATATTATAAATTAGTTTATATTGTGGTGTGCAAAATAGCATAGAGATCATTATACACTAAATAAGTAAATAACTCAAGGTCGATTACATTATTCAAATAAATGTTCATGTACATATGCGAAGAAATTTTTATTTTTTGTTATTTTGTTAATAGATACATCAGTTATTTTATAATTAATTTTTTAACTGGTTTAAAATTATAAAAACTTTATTAGTAAGTAGACTGGAAATATGTTTCATTATTATATACATAACTACTATTTCATTCATATCAGAATTACTTTCAGATTTTTTTTATTTCTATCAGATGAAAATGAATTTATATTGAAAAAATAATTTCCAAAAATTCTTCTCGGCCTAAAATGATAACCATTTTTTAATATTAATCATTCGATAACAAGGAAATAAATAATAACTGATAATAAACTATATTAAATGAAAAAAATAGTAATGAAAATTTTTTTATAACATTTTAAAGAAAGTAAAAAATTAATATTTATTACATTTTAATAATATTTAGTTTTATAAAAAAGAATTAAACGGTTTTAAAAACAAACACAAAATAGTAAGATTTACACTGATAAATGAAATTTAATTAGTATCAGAATACTTGTAAAACAAACTTCATAAAATAAATAACACAGTTAAATTCATGTATATACATATATGTACATATATATATATATATATATATATATATATATATATATATATATATATATATATATATATACATACAAATATCAGTAGGATGTTTTTTTAAGCGTGATAAAAATTTAAATGTCAATTTCTATCACGCTTAAAAGAACACTTTATATATATATATATATATATATATATATATATATATATATAATACTTATTCTCATCAGTAAATAAACTAAAAAATAATTAGTACTATACACAATTATATGAAGTTTGACTGATTCACTTTTGTTACAATAATTCGGTTTTATCAGCGTATTGAGAATTAATTGAATAAAGAAGATAAAGTAACTTAGACATTTATACAATCTTTCTATTTACAAAATAATGGTGTCCCGCCTCCACTTCTGGGTTGATGTGAAAATTTCGTTTCCGAAGTTATCTGAGAATGATCAAAATATACATTTTATGAAATATTAAAATCAACAAAAATATGAAAGAAATAGATTTTCAGGCTGAATTTTTGAACAAATTTTCAGACAAAATAACTTAATTGTATTGCTATTATATATATACATACATACATACATACATACATACATACATATATATATATATATATATATATATATATATATATATATATAATAAACGTTATTTACACAGAAATATTAATATAGCTTTCAAAATGATTTATTTTTTGGAAGTCAACGAGAAACAAGTAGTGAGTAGAGCCTCTCGATTCATAAAAATATTTTTCTTAAATTAAATAATTTACTATAAAAATTATATTTACTAATAAATTTACAAAAAAGTGAAAGATATTTATAAAACGTACATTAGTAGGAAACATATATACTTATATAATGATATAATAAATATAATATCAAACTGTATCATTTTCATTATAAATATCAACTAAATATTTAAAAAAAATATAATTTTAAAAACGAATAAGGAAGTAATTTATTATATATATATATATATATATATATATATATATATATATATATATTAAATCAAACATTAGGGCCACATTGGTAGTATTTGAAAGAATAAAAATATGAAGAGTAAAATATCATTAAATCTGAAACTGAAAATATATAACCAAAATATACATCCAACTTGTACTCGTGGGCCAGGAATTTGGACACTGAATGCAAAAATGAATCAAAAACTTTTAACAATCCAGCTAAATCTAGGAATATTTAGACATGTTCTAAAAATCTGCAGCGATATATGAAAACAGACAAGGATAATTGACAAAAAAAAATAAATCAATAAAATGGATATGGATAGGATATATAACAAGTGAAGAATATAGACAAAGTAGGAATAGCGACAAAGAGACAATAAAAAACTCTTATTATAAAGTATTTTGAATAAAAGTGTTAAATAAGATTAGCTGCAAACAAAAAACAAAAAAAACATAGAAGAATCTTGGAAAAAAATTAAATTTATTAACATTCGATAAGACTTTCCAGGAGTTTACTGATATTATATATGATTATATGATAATGATTATATATGTACGTGTGTGTGCCATCGTCATCAACCATTTTCTATTTATTGCTGGATGAAGGGTTTTCCCAATGTTTTCATTTCAACCGAATCTATATTTTTCTCTTCCAGTCCATTCCTTGAATTTTCTCATATCTCTATCCTATCTGTACATTAGTTCCTACCTGAGCGTTTTTAAATATATAGATACTCAAACAATCATTTCTGTTGTCAAATAATGATTTTTTTCTTTTTGCTGTATGCCCAATTCATTTTTATTGTATTTCGAATTTTTCACTTTTGCTATAATATCCGTAACTTTTTTTTTCTTCCTGATCTATTCAGTTCTTTGTCTATCTCTACTTTATATATATAAACATATTCATAAGAAATATTCGTATTAAAAGTTCAATAAAATTTACTGTAAATAAATAAATATTAAGAACACTTTAACACTAATGAATTTTCACTCCCAACACCACAATGTGTTATAAAGTGTTCAATAATCACTTATGTTCACTTTGTTGTTTATAACAATAATGGGCTAGTGTGCATTTCAATGACGATGCCATTATCATTAGAGCTTTTTTTCTTCATTTTTGATATAATATCCATAACTTTTTTTCTATTTCTGATCTAATTATTTTTTTTTCTCTACTTGATTATATATATATATATATATATATATATATATATATATATATATTCATATTAAATATTCGTATTAAATCTAAAACAACTTTTTTTAAAAAATATAGAACGTTTCCTTTAAAAATAAGCTCAAATAATTTAAATACAAATTATTCGAAAATGAAGTAACATTTCAGACATTTATATCAAATTTCATTTCTATTATTCAGATTAATTACTAATAATAAATATTTAAAATGAAGTTACTTTTGTAAATCTGTGGTGCGTTTTCTCATTTTGTAAAAAAATATTGTAATAAAGTTTTCACGTTGAATGAAATCCTTTTTTTATTTAATACAATGTTAGAAAAACATGCTTTTTTCACATTTTTACAACAAATTATTATTTGGAATTGTACTTGATTAAAAGTATCTCATTTAATAGAAGAAATACTTATAATTTTATAAATAAAAAAAATAATTATTGTACAATAATTTTTAAAATTTAAGTTTTATTTACTAATCTAATGAAAATCATTTCATAATGGATAGTGATATTTTGTAGTGCAAAAATTTTATGTAGTATCATAATATAATATACTTATAAATAATGTTAAAAAAGTGATGTTTAAATCCACTTTTTATTTTTATATAAAAATTGTTCCTTTGTAACATGTTTGTCGTGTAATATGTCTCGTAGTACTAATTATAAATACGTAATTATATATATATATATATATATATATATATATATATATATATATATATAAATGTGTATATGTGTACAAATACACATATAAAATCTTATGTAAATCTATACCATATATATTAAGAACATGTAAGTTTGTTAAATTTAACATAATATTAATAAGCAACGAATATTTTTTGTATACACTTTTATCACGAAAAGATTCTATAAAATAATTATCATAGAGTAAAACGAGAAATTATGTTAATATTACATATAGTACAAGAGTATAATGTGTTGTAATATTTCAATCAAAAGATTAATTAATGTTACAATGAATTGATTAGATGAACATAATAAAAAAGAAACGAATCAATAACATCAAAGTTTAACATCTTTAATGGAAAGACATAAAACCTACTATGGAAGTAGTTTAATAAATAACAGAACGTGTTAAATTATTAATGAATATTCAATGAGGAAATATAAATATAGTTTTATTTATAAATATTACTCGTAATAATGTTGAAAGATATAAAATGTTAAGTTCGATGAAAGATTTATATTTTTTTTTGAACTGGATTTCTTTTATTAACTAAGGAAGTTATATAGCATGTATTACATGTAATTTCATATATAACATTCTTATTTAGTATATATGATTTTACATATTCATTAATCATATTCATTAATTTTACATATTCGTTAAATTTAACATAAAGTTTCTGTAAAAATTCATTAATCATTTTTTAAAAAAATTATTTAACACAAAATTAGTTATTTTTAGGATTTGTAAATTTTTAGAAAAAGTTTTATTTATTTTTCAGTCTTATAATTTTATAGAAAATAAAAAATTACTATTTGTTTTACTACTATAGTAAATATATAAATTAAGTGATATTTTAGTAAACACAAATAATTCAACACCCAAATAAGACAAGTACTTATAAAAGTGTTTAATAATCACTTATTATTATTTTATTTATTTATAAAATGATTTAATTTTCAATGGTTATACTATATTAAATGTCTACATAATGATTGTATAAAGCGTTACAATATAAAATTTTATAATACCGTCCTCTGACAATAATCGCTTAACTGTCGAAATGTCAATCAGTTTATAAGCGATTAAAATTAACAATAATGATTATTGGACATTTTTTTGTAAAATATTTTGTGGCGATAATTCATTTATGATAAAATAAAAATTGTTTAGAAATTCTGAAAAATAATATTGAAACATATTTAAAAAGTATTTTATTTTTGCTTAAAAAGACTAATTTTTAAAAATTAAAATTTACTAAAATGAACTATTACTTAATTTGACAAATAATCATTTTTTCCCTTAATAATAGCTATTAATAATGGGAATTATTCTTGTTTCTAATTGTTATTACATATTTTATATTCTATTTTTTTTTTTTAGATTTCATGACATATTTTATATAAAAACAAAATTTTATATACTCGTATGTATAATAATGATGATGTTTTTATTGGTTTTGTTATTTTGATAAATTTACTTTAACTAATTACTCCCATTAACAGCACAGAATTTTATAAAAGTGTTCAATAATCATTTTTTATTCACTTTATTCTCTAATGTGAATTTCAGTAGCTCTGTACTCATTGTCATAAAACGATATTACATAATCTAGAAAAAATAATATAGAATGGTTGAAATAAGATTGAAGGAGAGTAAAAAATAGAAAATGATAGTAAGTAAGCAAATGTAAGTCTAAATCTTTTAGTTCTATTTGGAGCATCTCTATATAATGTAGCACAATGAAGATGAGTATATAGTTATTTAAATGCACATCAACGAGAAAAGTGAACAAAAAACCGCTGACACATAAAAATTGTTGTAGAATTGAAGTAATTCACTGATATTTAAATAATAAAATGAAAAATTACTATTATTTTAACTCCCTTTTCTGTATTCAATATCTATATTTTTTCTTTTTCTAACTTCATTGTTGGGAAATAAAATTGGTTTTATATATTTAAAATATATATTTTATGTGTAAATTAATTTACTATCAAATTAATATTAATAAATAAAAAGTTATGTTTGTTCAAAAAATTATATTTTGTTATTCATTAATACAATATTTTTATAAGTAACATTTTACATAAGGACTTCCTTAAAATGAAGCGTGTTTTCTTAGAGATTAAATTACTTTAAAATGTAATTGAATGGAAAATAACGTAAATTATCTCTGAATATAATATTTCATTTTTAAAAAAATTATATTAAATTTTAATAAAAAAATTACATGCATATAAACTTTTTTTACATTTTAATAAAATAAGTTTAGTTGTAACAAAAAAGTTATAAAAGATTTTGCAAATTTTATTTGTTGAATAAAATATCTTTTGAAAAAATAAATTGAATTGATTATAAATAATATTTCATTGATGATTTGTAATTTTCTTAATATATATTATCTACAAAGTAATATATGTACAAAAATAGTTTGTGAATATATTTCCTGAGTTAAAGTTATTTTAAATAATATTTACTAATATTACTGACTTAAAATTATAATTTATATCATTTAAACATTTGAGAAAAAAAACTAATAATAACGAAGAAGCACATTTATACTTGATTTAATAATTTTATATTTCCTTAAGCTGATTATATATATATATATATATATTATGTGTGTGTAATATATTTATGCTTATACACAAATATAAAGTAAATATATCCAATCATTTCGATCGTATCTAAACTAATGTGAAATGTAGTCTAGAAACAATTTAGTTTCCATCCTGTATCAGTATCCTGTGAATAAAACACCGACCGTAAATTGACTGCGTTTGCTTTTGAGATACGACAAGGTCCGATACACTCCAATGGGTGCTTGCTTGGTCGGCCGAAGAACAACTACTAGTAGTGACGAAAAATAAACGAAAAATTCTAAGAGCGACACAGTGTATCTTTTTTTTTGTTTTTGACGGATGAAGCTGAGAAGAAAAAAAACTAGTTGATTATTTGCTCGTCCAAATAGAACGTACCGATATCAATTCGAAAATTGATTCCCATATTTTTTTTCTGTAACATTCAGTTGGGTTTACTATTATTTGAAGTAAGCGTTGAGGTGTTAATGTTAACTAATATTATGTATATACACATACACAGTATTCCTAAATATACACACACACATATGCATATGTATATATATATATATATATATATATATATATATATATATATATATATATATGTGAATATTATTTTTTAGAAATTTTATGATATATTCGTTGTGCCTGGTGTTAAGGATATTTCTAATAAAAATATATAATAATTTTGAAAAATAATATTAAATCAAAAATAATATAAAATTTAATCATGTAGTTGTTTATTTAATAGTATATATATATATATATATATATATATATATATATATATATACATAAAGAGAGAGAGAGAGAAATAAAGCCATATACATAGGTATACATTAATATATATAATCATTATTATTATAAAAGTCTATATCAGTTCACTGCTGAATGAAATCCTCATTGAGTGTCATTAGCTTCTGTTAAATGTTTTCTCAAGATTCTTCCATTGTTCCAGTCAACAGTTAATCTCATTCAACCGTCACAAGCATAATACTTTACAGTATTATTCATTTATTTTTGATAATGATTCTACTTGGGTCTGTTTATCTCTCGATCGCCATTTTATAATAATTTTTGTTCATCAATTGTGTTCTCTTCTTGGTAGATGACCTGCTCATACCCATTTTTTCAATTTTTTTTATTCTGTTATATCTGTTTCTTTTTTATGTTTTTGTATTTAATTATAGGTTTTTCGGTTACGTTAGAAATTTCTAATATTATCATTTTCATCTATGAATTTCCGTACTTTTTTATGTTTATTTTAAAACCTAGATATTTGTATTATATTCTCCAATTTCTTGATTTTCCATTCAAAAATTTCTTACGTTATTCTTTACAAAATATTTAATCTTATCCACGTTCATCTCAAAGCTCCATTTTGAATATTTCTCTCTTGACTTTTTCTTTATGTACTCATAGTATTTAGTATTTTATGCAATTACTGCCTGGTCGTTTTTAAAAAAGGTGCATAAAGTTTTGTCTCCAATACCGAATTCCTTACTACCACATTTTCGTTTCAAGTTTGATAAAATTTATCTATATATATTTTTAAAATGTCTGTGATACACTACATTTTATCTTAATCCCGTATTCATTGTTAATTCTGTAGTTACATAGTTTCTGATTTTAATTTCGGATTTTGACCTAAAATATTATAATTTTAGAACATTGATAAAAAATAAAAAAATATTATAATATTATAATTTTAAACAAAAATATTGTAATTTTAGAACATGAAATAATATAATTTTAGAACATGATACTCGAATTTGTTTGTTTGATCAAAAACTTCCCATAATTTCAAAAATGATGTATACTATCTCAATATCTAGAAATAATATATATAATTCTCTAATTATGGTGTCTTTTCCTCCATTATTTGCGTAATACAAATTATGTTATTTATGCGAGATCTACCAACTCTAAATTCTATTTATTCTTCATCTTCTAAATTGGAAATTTCATTTTTAATTAATAATTTAATAATTCTATTATAGATTCTACTAAAGTTGTTTATTTCTGAAATTCCTTTATAAATTCCTGAATGTCTTTTAAAGTACAAGTTAAATAAACTTGTTGTTTTCTGGAACGATAGTGATGGAAGACCTACGGGACCAATCCAAAGAAAATTATGTTTAAAAATGAAATTTTTCTTTATTACTGTTAACTTGTTTATTTGAAAAATATAATTTAAAAAATAATATTTTTATTTTATTTACGAAATAAGCCATATTTTTCAAAAATTAAAATTACATTTTAAAATAAAAATACTGACTGATTTTGATATTTTTTTATGTAATAAATTTCTGATAAATATTTGACGTATTGGATAAAATTAGTTGTTTTTTATAAAAATAGTTCAATTTCGACAGTAATTTATTTAAAAATTAAACTGGCATATTATTTAATTTAAAATTAATATATAACTTTCAATATTTAAACAATAAAATGTATTAATTGAATAAACATAGATTTTTTTTTATTTATTATATATGTTAATTATATTTAATTTAAATATATTTGAATTAAAATTAAACAGTACAGACAGTATTTTTTAATATTCTTTATCTTTTTTGATGTACTTAAAATTCTTATAAATTATTTTTACATTAAGATTACATAGATTTCATAATAACTAATACAGATTTTTTTACTTGAACCCTTATTTGAGTTTCACGAATTAAAATAAACTTATTAGATATTTTAAACTATCATATCTGTATTTTATAATTTTAATTTTCATACTAAATTAAAAAATATGTAATTCTCTAGAGTATAATAATTAAATTTACGTAATAATAAAACTGTAATAAAATAAAAAATCTATATTCTCTGCTTAAAAAAATATAATCCAAAAATACAAACAATAATAAAATTATTTCATTGAAAATAATGAATCTGTATGAACTCTATTTTTTCTTTACAGTTTATCTAAAAATCAAAAACGACTCTCTAAGGACTAATGTATTTATTTTATTCATAGCATTTTCTTTGTTCTGAAACCATACATAACCCATTTATTTTCTGAATGGAACATGTTATTCTATTTTTGTTTTAAATATATTCAAGTTTACATTTCAGTTTATAAAAAAATTCTGTAAAATGTTTCGACTATAATTTAATTCAAAGAAGTTAATTTAGTTTCAAAAACTAACTTTTATTAATGTTTCTAATATTTGATCAAATATCTTTGTTTGTTTAATAAATTGTCTTTTTCATTACAAAAGAAATATATTTATGAACTTTTCTTAAAGTGCTTTATAAATATATCTTTTTTTCTAAGTAATTAACATATTTATTACCTAAATAAATTTTAATATCTAACTAAAATTTTTTTAATAAAAATATTTAAATTAACTTTCTCTTTTTCTCCACATATATATATATATATATACACACCATCATTATAACCAGTATCTTTCTACGTATTTTTGAATGAAGAATTCTTCCAAAATTTTCCACTTCAACCGATCTAATGCCTTTCTATTCTAATCCATTTTGATGGATATTCTTATATCTATGTTTCATATATTTATGAATATCTTCTTGATAATTTTTATTTATCTAAGTTTCAATCAATAATTTCCTTCGTTTATCGGTGATATTCTCCTCATAATATATAACCAGCTCAAATCCAGTTAAAACTTTTCATTTTTGCTGTAATATCTAGAACTTTTGTTTTCTTTCTGATTTAATCAGTTCTCTTTCTGCCTCTATGTGTTATTCTTAACATGCATCTCTTTATATTCTTTTGTGTTTTCTGAAACTTCTGTAATATTCTGGTACTCAAAAATTATGTTTCACTGTCATAAGTGAGAATATGTAAGATGCATCGATCAAAAACTTTTATTTTTAATCATAGAGGAATATCAAACTTCATTATATCCACATTTCTTTCAAATTATCACCGTCCAATTTTTATACTTTTGTTTACTTTATTTATAAATATTCCTTTAGTGTTATTAGGCCATTCCACACTAGTCAACATGCATACAGTATTCACAACCCATTACCACTCGTCTCGCATCCTATTTCCCGAAAATTATTTTTTTTAGGTGGGGGAGTTTGGTTGTAAGAGGGTGTGAGACGAATGGTAATGGACCGTGAATATTGTATGCATGTTGACTAGTGTAGAATCGCCTATTGAGTTGTTCCAGATAATTATTAATTTCAACTTCTATTTCTCTATCATTTAGTTCGATTCATCCTAGGTCTAAAAATTCATTGATCGTTACTTTTGTTTCACTGAAGTTCATCATAAGATCAATTTTTTGACTTGTTTATTCATTTCTTCTATTCTTCTATCAACTTTGTCTAGTTTTATTGATAAAATAATGATATCAGAAAATTTTAAGTGATTAATGTTTCTCCACTTACTTGTATTCCTTCAGATTCACAATTTATCATTTTAAGTACTTCTTATGAAGCAGATGTAAATAACTCTAGTGATATTGCATCGTCCTGACTCACTCTTTTTATAGTTTTAAAATTCCATTTTTCCTTATGTACTTATATGAAGGATGTGGAATTTTAGAAATATTTTCTTGGAGTTCAATTATGCTTCTTCAATTCTTTAATTTTTCAATGCATTTAATATCGCTGATACATTAACAGAGTCAAACGTTTTCATAATCTATAAATTTAAAACAAATTTATATTTAAAATTTGTTGCACTGATTAATAACTCACCAACCAGTCTAGTTAACGTGTTGAATATGAAAATGAATGTTAACATTCAATGAGTCCTTTGCCTAGTAGTAGGTTAATATAACCTAATTTAATGATGTTGATTATATATATATATATATATATGCACAATAATATTATTAGTACTAATTTTCATACATGAATTACATGTCTCATATATAATATTACACATTACAATACAAAAAAATATATATGAAATTGATACCAATCTTATAATATTTTTTTGAAATTAATAAAGCAATAAGTTCCAATAAAAATAAGTAGTAGCTACTTCTTTATTTAATATTTGTTACAATTTCTAACAATAATATATATATATATATATATATATATATATATATATATATATATATATATATATATATGTATGTATGTATTCATAATGTCTTAAAATCAATACTTCCAAGAAGTGAGTTGAAGCAAAACAAGAATAGGAAATAGGTGTTTCTTCGTAAAATATTAAAAACAATGGTAGTATTTTTCCGTGGCTAAAACATGAGATAAGAATAGATATTTGAAAATAGATTTGAACTTTGGTCTTTCGGTGACTATTGAAACATAAAGTTTATTTTCTTTGATTTCAATAAAAATATTATGAAAAAATTTCTGCTCTATTCTTTTTTTACTTTCTTCTTTATCACATATATATATAAATAGTAAAAGTTGTATAATAATATTATAATAAACAAATTAAACATATTTTTTAATTAATAACAAAACTTAAACATTGAATATTACCTTATTTACAAATATATGTTTTAAAAAAAATATTCTTTGTATGAAAAAAATATTCGGTTCAACGTATATTAGTGGGTTTTAATTTATATAATGTAACATAAAGGAAATAGATATTTAAACTATATATTTTAATTTTTCTTCATTTAAATTAAAATTGTTAATTGTATTAAAATTTATCGTCGATATAAATATTTAATATATTTTTTATTTACGCGCTTTTTTATTCTCATTTTATATAATTAATCTATAAAATTAATAGACGACATAAAACTTAGTTATACTCCATAATTTTATTTTTTATTCTTATATATATATATATATATATATATATAAATTTTTATAAATTACGTTTTAAATATTTATTTGTTTATTAGTTTTAAACATATTTATAAGATTATTAATTTCAAATAACTGAACAAGTATTTTAGTACACATTATTTAAATTAACATTTTATTTTACTGTTAATAAAATAATTTTTCTTATGCCTTTATTCGGAAAATAATACATCGTTATGGAAACGTATTTAAAAAAATAAAATCCAATTAAAAATTATAAGAAAATGATACCATTTTGAAATAATACATACAAAATAATGACATCAGAAAGTACACTTAATATTTTTTTTTCATATATACCTATATATAGGGTCATCCAAATGTGACGTCTAGATTTGTGGTTTATTAAAAATAAACAAAACTACACACATGTTTACCTGTACACCATAGTATACATATATTTCTTTTTAATAAAACACAAATCAAGGTGTCACATTTAGTTGACTCTATATTATTTATATTTATATATATATATATATATATATATATATATATATATATATATATATCCTTCTCTAAATACCTACTTTACAACTTGAATGTAACAAGAAGGTAAATGGAATTCTAAGAAGAGGTACTGCGATATTCTTTGAAAATTTGTAGGTCTAGCCAAGCAAAGAAAACTTAGAATATATTTCCGGTTAAACTAAAAAGGTACTTTACCGACACACGAATGGTATTAACGAGTGAGTTAATAACACAAATGTCCTAAAATTGTGATCAATTACTATATATATATATATATATATATATATATATATATATATATGTATATATGTATATACGTATATACGTATATATATATATGTATATGTATATATATTAGGTTGTCAAATATCTCCCTTCCGCCTTTTTGTCTTTTGAATTTCGCGGCTATGTACAAAAAAAAAGCGGAAGGGAGATACTTGACAACATAATATATATATATATATATATATATATGTATATATTTATTTATAGAAACAAAAATAAATGATAGTTGAATGTGTTATATCTGAAGAATATGCTGAGTTGCTTAGAACATCCTAACTAAGTTTCACTATATTTTCAAAGTTACTAAAAAAACATGTTACCTTGCACTGTCATGCTATAATTTGCTTCTTATTAATAAAAGCAGGGCGCTTTTTTAAGTTCATTATTCAATTTTTTTAATTGCTGACAGTATTTTTCAGAATATAATAGTTTCTTTTGACTTCATAATAAAAGTTCAATAATAGAAGTTCATAATAAATATAGCCTTTTATATCCCACCATATACACATTAAAACATCTTTTTCATATTTAACCCTTAACGGCAGAAATGCCACGCTAAGTGGACATGACACTTAATGCCATAGAAAACGAAAGGCCCAAATACAGAGACATGTGAAGAATTTGGTTTTTATTTCATTTATTTATTATCACTGTAGTTTTATTATTGAATTATTATAAAATTATTGCTTCAGATAGTTAACTGATCATGCACTGACAAGAAATATTTACAGTAATAAGTTTTCATTCTTATAAACGTTTTATAAGCTTTCACCTAATTTTCTGTCATCTTATGGGCGAGTATTGCAAAAAAAAACTCTCGGGCGTTAAGGGTTAAATTTGGTTTAGATGTTGACGGAGCGAGTTATTCAGCTTTGCAATATTCTCTTTTCCTCACTGTATTTTCATGTGTTTTAACTTTCGAAAATAATAATTTTTAGTACATAAATTAAACTGCTACAATCCTGACTGTTCTCAGCAATCAATTTATGTGATACCCATCTTACATACTTGTACGCAAATTCAAGCTGTTTAACATAATTTTAAACTGTTTTTTAGTATATTGAACTTTTTACAATCTCGTATGTAGATGAAGATTGATCTTCTTCTAAAATATTACGAATAATATTATCGACAACAATTTTTTTTCCAAATTTGGCTTATTTTAAAAATTGAAGTGACAATTCTGAAATTTCTCAAACTATCTTTTGCATGTCCTTTCAAATACTACATTTACTTCAAAAATTTAAGAAATATCTATACACTTTTCCAGCATTTTTTCTTGTCTATATTTCTAAAATATACTCTTTTTCAATAAACCTTAGTAATAGACATTTTTCCTTCACTATTCCATAATAAATACTGATGATGAAAAAATTGTTTAGCTGTGTGTTGGAGGGCACTAATGATAAAATCTGACATTGAAAGAAATGAATCATATACCTTTCCTTAAAAAACTTTTCTACGTACTTACAATAATTATGTGCTAAGTGAATAGAACTTTTTAGTGTATCTAATAGATAAGTATATAATATATATATATATATATATATATATATATATATATATATAAGCATATACAAAGAAAATAAAAATGAAAATATATTAAATATTTGTAAAATTTTCATCATTATATTGCATTACTTAAATATTGTAGCTTACGTCATAAAATTTTATTAAGTAATTTAATGCAATATTTGTTCTGTATTTTAAATATTTATAAAATTTGAATGTTAAATATAAAAAATATATTATTATTTTATTTTTCTGAATTTTGTTTATAATGAATTATTTTCCTGGAAATAAGGCAGTACGTTTATATATGTATTGAAAATGATAATATTTTTTATTAGAAAAGAAGTTATTTAAATATATATATATTGATTCACAAATTTTAAATATATTATATTAGCCCATAATTTATTCATAGTTTCAAATATTGTATTCAATAGATGTTACTTATAAAAAAATATTAAGCAATAGTATATTTTAATATTTTTTTTATTTTATAAATTACTTTCCGTTGTTTATATTATTTATAACAATAATATCAATTATTTATTAAGAGTGTTTTTACTAAGAGAAATTCTTTCAATTAAATATGTATTTTATAATTTTTTATATTCTTTGTACATATTTTTTTTATTAGAGTTATGTTTTTAATTATAATAAGTGTTTTAATTTAGGTAATTTTAATTTGATTTTTTTAATTACTAAATAAATTTCCTTAATCATATTTTAAAATCAATATCTAAAAATGTTAGCAATTTTTTAAACCTTAAATTTTCTCTAATTCTTCATCATATAAAAAGAATTCAATTTGATTGTAATTTTTAACAAAAAAATTAATTAATAATTCAACAAAAACGTATACGTCTATTTAATCGGTATTAAGGTAAAATAAAAATGAGGTTGTTCGTTTACCTATAGAAGTAATTTATTGTTCTTAACATTAGCAAAATTTATTTCTTCCAAGAGACGCCCGAGTACTCGTTTTATATATAAACAATGTCGTTTTGACGAAAATACAATAAAGTTTAATTAATAATTCAATGAAAATTGTACGGCTATTAGATCGCTTCGTGTTGCGTTAACGTAAAATAAAGATGTGGTTGTTCGTTTACCTGTAGAAGTAATTTATTGTTCCTAACATTGGTGCAGTGTGAATTCAGAGTATCGTTATTTAGTCGTTAAATGAATTTACGTTATACGGTTACAAAAACAAAATCGATCGGTGTAAATGCTACGTTCATTTATTTACATCCATAACAGATGGAAGGTGTGATTCTCGAGTAAATTTAGTTCCTGACATAATTGGGTTAATTACAATATGACTATATTTATTTAATTTTCGATAAACGCGTTTTTATCGTCTTATAATGTCTTTATTATTGGATTAATGTAATTTACATATATATATATATATATATATATATATATATATATATATATATACATATAGTTTTATGATTTTGTTCACATTTAATATATATACATATGTTTATATTTTAATATATGGATATAAAAGTTATAAATACGTACGAGTTCAAAAAGTTCCCGGAAAATGGTTATTATTCGTAAATGGAATTCTATATTTGTAATTAGTTGATTCGGGTATAAACCTGTTTAGACTTTTATTATCAGGTATTCATGACAGTGCTGCACGATACTCACACGTGGTGTTATGTCAGTTTGAAAGTACCCTTGTATCTGCGAACATGGATTCGGTTAAAATTGAAGTGTGTGTTAATATTCAATTCCTAGTTAAATAAGGTTGACAAAAACTGATATTATTAAGGTTATCACAGATATTTACGGAGTTAGTACACCAAAGAAAACCACTCTTTACGAATGGATTCACCGTTTTACTAATGGTCGATGGAACATCAAAAAGGACAGTCGTAGTAGAAGACCGTTAACTTCTATCTCTGAAGAGATATTCGTGCTGTGGAAACTTTAGTGAAATTGAATAACCGAATAACAGTGAAAATGATAGCTCAAACTATAGGCATATTCGTAGGATCAGCTCGAAGAAATCTGAAAAATAACCTGAAACTAATCAAGTTCTCATCGCGATGGGTGGCGAAGTTGTTGCCCGAAAATCAGATGGCATTGCGCGTTGAATATTTGCTTCAATTTAAATAAATTTTACGATTTTCTAAATAGAATTATTACTAGTGACAAAACTTTTATCTACTTATTTGATCCCGAAAGGAAGTAATAATAAAATCAATGTTTACAAAGGGGTTAAAGTGCTCCTATAAAGGATAACGCAGAAAGGTCGGTTATGGAAGTAATGGTCACCATTTTCTGAGATTTTGAAGGGGTGTTGCTCATAGATTTTCTCGCGGGCTAAAATATAATAACAGCAAGTTTTTATGAAATAATTTTAAGGAAAATGCACACAGCTCTAATAGAAAAACTGTCCGGAAAAATTCATCAGCGCGTATTGTTTTACTATAATAACGCTCCGACTCACATTGTAAGTTCTACCAAGGCAATATTTCGTGAATAACGATGGAAGATTTTACCTAATTTCATATAGCCCAGATTTAGCCCCATCAGACTTTTATTTACAATTTTTTTAAAAAAAACAAGGCGTTCGCTAGGAGTTGATAAATGAAGTGAAACTTTTTGTAAGGCAATGGCTAGAAACAAAGAGCACTGATTTCTATTGAAAGGATTTAGAGGGATGGCAACATCATATAGAAAAATGTTTTAACTTAAATGGAACATATTTTATTAATATTTTCTGGGAACTTTTTGAACGCCTCTCGTATACGAGTCAGATTATTATATTTTTTTAAATAATCAATCATATATGGTCATCCAAATGTAATGCCTAGATTTGTGTTTTATTAAAAAGAAACAAAAGAAACTGTACACATGTTTCTCTATACACCACCCTATACACATATTTCTTTTTTATAAAATACAAATCTAGCCATTACATTTAGATGATCATATATATATATATATATATATATATATATATATATATATATATATATATATATATAATTATAAACATTGCGAATTCAGCCAAATTTATTGGTTTATGTCTATTGAAATTTCAACATAAAATTTAAAATGAACAAATTTTTCTCAAACGTTTCTCTTTTGTATTTTATTAATTAGAATATTTTCATCTCTTATAAAAAGGATCGATAAATATCAAGTACATTTCACTTCCTGAAATATTTCATATTTATTTTAAGAATTTGTTCATTTTATTGTGACTTTATATATTTTATATAAGAGATTATATTTTGAATATCAATTGATTTATTTGTATAAAATGATTCACTTCTTTTTAGTAATTTTATATATTTCATTAAAAATATTTTTATTGTTGTATATTCTGACATATTCTGTTTATTTCAATTTAAGTGCGAACTGTAAAAAATAGAAGAAAAATAATTTTTATATTGAATTTTCAATACTACTTTATTCATATTTATATATAGATTTTTTTGGAAAATCACAATTTGAAACTGTTTTTTGGCTAATATTTAGTAGAGAATTATTTTATATAGTTTTTTAAAAATATAGGGACATCCAAATCCGACGCCTAAATTTATGTTTTATTAAAAAGAAACTGTACACATGTTTCGTTATACATCACTCTATTCACATATCTCTTTTTAATAAAACACAAATCTAGACGTCACATTTGGATAAATCTATACAAATATTATTATAAATTTACAATTTAATTAACACAATTTAAATTTATTTTAAAAACATCTTAATGTTTTCAAAATGAAGCGAATCCATAAAAGAAAAAAGAAAAGTCAACCCCAAGTTACAGATATATTAAAAAAAATAAGAAATAACACAATATGCAATATATAAACAGAATTATTAAGAATTAGTTTAGATTTTATAATACAATACTTTAGTGATGATGGTATTGACATTAAAATGTGCACTGTCTTATTGTTGTTACAAACAAAGTGAACAATAAGTAATTATTCAATACTTTTAATTTTTTATGGTCTTGGGGGTGATAATTTATTGATGTGAAATTGGATTAAAAATATCTATTCGAGAATTTGAGTTAATTTTTAATATAAAAATAGTTTTAAATTAAATATAGGTTTTTTTAATTTTTATAAATGTATAAAAAATTAAAAAATCCATTATTTAGTACATTTATTCTAAACATATTTTTAATTAAATCAATCAGATAACCCATATATATATATATATATATATATATATATATATATATATATATATATATATAATAAAATAAATTTAAAAAACTACTAAATTCTCAAAATACATTACTTAGTTTTATTATTAAATATTAAGATATATATTAATAATTTCACCATAATTTCTCACAATTCTACAAATGTTTAAAAAATGACATTATAAATATTATTAAATTACTTAAAATAAAACATATTTAACTAAGTAATTTATATAATTTAAGGATATTATACAGTGTATATAATATTTTTATATAAAAACAAAAAATATACAAATAACCTTGAAGTCCTTAAGTATATTCCATTTTACTTAAGTATATCTAATTATAACTCTTTAGTCTTAGTAAAGACAAGCTGCCTAAGAAATTAAATATTGAATAAAAAATTCTCACCAACCTGTCTAGTCAGTGTGGTGAGTACGCTGTGGTGACTAAACACCCATGAATGGTAACATTCATTGAAACTTTCGCTTAGCAGTAGGTTGACATAAGTTAATAATGATATGTACGAGAGTCGTTTAATAAGTATGGTAAATTAATTTAATTTAATTAATTAATTAATTAATTTAATTACATTTTTTAATTTAGTTTTTCTTACTTTTTTACCATACTTATCAAACGACCCTCGTATTTATGGATATATATATATATATATACATATATGTATATGGTGTTTGATCAGGAGCGCATAACTTAATTTTTAAATAAAATTATCTTTTTTTGAGTTAGCGAGACATTTTTTTGCTATGATGAAGGTGCGCTCCGATAGGACACCCTATATTCACGAAGTTACAATAAAACTTTCTGTATTTCAATTTTTTGAATGTAAAGTGAAATATTAAATATAAATAATCCATCTAAGTTCACTAATAACCATATATATGAACATTTAAATTTTCAATTACTGGAATTTTTATATATTTATATTATATTACATATTTTTTAATATATACGAGGTGTGATCAAAAAATAAGGTGAATTTTTATTTTTTTCAAAGAATATTTATTTATTCATCAATTTTTATTTTGTTCCCTTCAAAGTAATCCCCCTCGGATATAATGCATTTGTACCAACGCTTTTTCCAATCCTCAAAGCATTTCAAAAAATCATTTTTTGTGATCTTGTTCAGCTCCTCTTTCGATGCCGTCTTTATTTCCTCAATCGTTGCAAAACGCCGTCCTTTCACAATAATTAAAAGAAGTTCACAGGAGGCCAGGTCTTATACGTTGCCTGCGGCATCATTAGTGTGTTGGCTGATGCATTTCGATCGCGCACAAGCAACGATCTGTGAGCAGGGCGTTATCATGGTTAAGCCAATTTTTGTTCTTTTACAAATCAGGACGTTTCTTGGATTGCTTTGCACAAATTGCATAACTTGTAAGGTAATATTCTCTTATTTACTGTTCTTCTAATATAAACCGTATGATAATATAATAATTATTTTTTTAAAAAAATCAATATTTGATATATAAAAGGTTTTAAAATATTGATCGTTAATATTATTATATATTCAATTATTGATTAGTTTGTAACTTATTGAAATTACATTTAAAGTCTTAGTTTTTACGTTTTAACCGTATACTCATGTTTCGTCACCTGTTATGACCCTGTTTACGACAGTAAATCTGGGTCGTCGTTAACCGTCATTTAATAGCTCTGTGTAGATTATAAATATGAGATGTTCTGTTGGTCGAAATTGAGCAATTTCGGAACAAATATGACACACGTCTCATGTCTAAAACACCCGTTAAAATTGATTGGCACGAACCAAACGAGATGCCAATATCATCAGCAATTTCTCTAATGGTATTCGACGATTCCCCAACACTATTTTCTTCACTTCTTCAACGTTCTCATCAGTTGTTGACGTGTTAAAAATAGAACGAGGTTCGTCGTTGGTGTCTTCTCGGCCTTCTTGGAAAGTTTATACCACTTGTAAACATTTTTGGCTTAAAGTAGACTCTTCGTACATACTTTCAACATTTCAAGTGTTTTAGCAAATGATTCCATTTTTCACGATAATTTAATGCAAACTTTTTGATCCATGATTTTAAATTTCAATGTTTATTTTTGAATATATATTTACTTCTAATTATTATGCCTCTTGAAATGTAAACTAAACATGGTACATAGATGAAATTTGGAAAATATATTTGAGACGAGGGTACCAACATCTCATTTATACAACTTTCATCTATTTATTAAAAATAAATTCAAAATTTTTACTTTTTGAATATTTTATTATATAATATATATATATATATATATATATTTATATTATGATTTAAAAATAATTCTCTTTGTTATAATCTTTATAAAATATTTCTAAAAAACTGAAAATATTTTCAATGTTTACATAATATATATGCACTTATGTATATAAAATTAAATAGTACATTATTTTTGTGTTTAATTTCATTTTGACATTTTTAGTAACTCACAAATTTAGTGTTTTTCATATTTTTATATTTAAATAACCCGTTCTTTGTGTAAATACATGTGTAAAATAGATTTATATGAAACCAAATGAAAAAGATTGTATTTATTTCTGAGTATATATAAATATATAAATTTATGTATGTGTGTGTGTGTATTTAAGCCATTAGTGTCTTGTATACAATTACCGTATACATTAATAACATTATGAAAACATGTAATTATCAAAGCGGTTGTAATAAGAAAAGTTTTCTTATATTGTATTGATTTTTCTCGTTTATAATTTAATTTTTCATAGAATTTCTTTTCCTTATTAAATATTTGAAAACATTAAAGGTTTTAAAATATTACTTATATATTAATTAGAAAATAGTTTCTAAATATTATTTCATTTATATAAATATATATATATATATATATATATATATATATATATATTGTGGTGTTGTGTTGTTACGACATGTAATTATGTGTGTAATTTACAGTTAACATAATAATTTAGATTATAAATTTAGATCAATTTAACTAATCGTAATTATAAAATAAAACAGAATTTTTGAAATATATTTATTCTCGGAAATTTGTTTTAAAAATACTTAAATAGTGTATAATAATTTTTATAATGTATAATATTGTATGTAAAATATGTTTTAAATAAGAAAAATATTTCTGATAAACCTAACACAAAATTGACCTATATAGATTATATCTAGTTGAGAACATGCAATGTTACAATGTTCGTAAAAGTTTTAATTTATTATTATTTCAAACCTTGTTGGAAACTATTTAAAGTTTAGTTTTTAATATTTATTTACGTGTATAAAACATTAAATGAAATTTATACATTGGACATAGATAAATTTTAATTAAATGTTTTTGTAAAGTATTAATTTGTATTTTTTCAAGTATTTTTAATATTAAATAATATGTTTTAAAATTTATTGTTATTTACAGTAAATAATATTTTAAATATCCTTTATATTATATTTATATATAATATATTTATATATATATATATATATTTATAAAAACTGAATTTATTTTAAATGTTTTAATATATATGAACAATCATAATAACATTACAAGTTATTGAAATTATTCAATAATTATTTATTGTTCACTTTTTTTCTTTATAATCTGTTGCGCATTTCGATAGCAATGCCATCATCATCATCAAAGTGCTGCGTTATAAAATCTAAGAAACCAAATGAAAAAGATTGTATTGATTCTTATATATCAATATATAAAGTGCGTATCAGCTTATAAACAAAGTGTCTTGACAACAAATCCGTATACATTAAATATTTTGAAAATATGTTTATCAAAGGGTTGTTATAAGAAAGAGTTCAGTTATATTGTATTGATTTTTCTCGTTTATAATTTAATTTTTCATAGAATTTCTTCTCCTTATTAAATAAGGAAAACATCCAAACTAAAAGCTACTTAATACAATTAGAAAATAATCTAAATATTATTTCATTTTATATATATATATATATATATATATATATATATATATATGTGTGTGTGTGTCGTGTGTTTATGTGTGTATTTTACAGTTAACATAATAATTTCGATCGCAAATTTAATCAATTTAACTAATCGTAATCGGAAAATAAAACAGAAAAGAAATAATTTATTCTCGGAAAAGTGTTAAGAAAAAACTTAAATAGTGTATAATAATTTTTATAATGTATAATATTGTATGTAAAATATGTTTTAAATAAGAAAAATATTTCTGATAAACCTAACACAAAATTGACCTATATAGATTATATCTAGTTGAGAACATGCAATGTTACAATGTTCGTAAAAGTTTTCCTTATTACTATTTCAAAACTTGTTGGAAACTATTTAAAGTTTAAGTTTTTAACCCTTTATAGAGCAAAAAAAAAATCAACGAATGAAATTTATACATTTACATAGTTTACTTTTATTTGATTTTTTTGTAATAGTATTAATTTGTATTTTTTTAAGTTGATTCGATATTATCTGAATATGTGTTAATGTTTATTGTGATAACTTTTAAATAATATTTTTAATTCACATATATATTTATTTATAAAATAGTCCATTTATTAATTAAATCGTTTTAACACAACTGAACAATCATAATAACATTACAAGTTATTGAAATTATTCAATAATTATTTATTGTTCACTTTTTTTCTTTATAATCTGTTGCGCATTTCGATAGCAATGCCATCATCATCATCAAAGTGTTGCATTATAAAATCTAAGATTTTATAACACAGCATTTTGATAATGATAGCATCACCATAGAAGTGCGTATCAGCTTATAAACAAAGAATGTGGACAACAAATCACTATTTAAATATTTTTTCAATATTTTGTGGTGTTAGAGAAAGAGTTCAGTTGTATGAAAGTGAATTCGCCACGATTTCAAAATAAATAGTAATAAAATCGTTATTTATTTGTAAATATGTTTTTATAAATATGTAGAAGAGCATTAAAAATTTCTAATTTTATTTGCTGCTTTTTATATAATTTTATATTAACAATTTGTATTTTATTGTTACTTACCTTTATATATGATGCATATATTTAATTATAAATAACGAATTATTTTAATATATGTATATATTAAAAAGTACCGAAGTGTTTTATAATTTATTTTAAAAAAAATTAAATTATTGTAATAGTATTTTGTATTCAATAATATATATAGGGTATTTTTTTAAGAGTGACAGAACTTTAAATTGAATTTCTATCGAAAGTTCTATCTCACTTAAAAACATGCTTTATCATACCTTTATATAAATACATACATACACACACACACACACACACACACATATATATATATATATATATATATATATATATATGTATATATATAAAACATAAAAATCTACATCAACCCATTACTGGGCAAAAGTTTCATCGAATGTCATTAGGTTCTCTTATTATTTTTTTAAATTCTTCTATTGGTTTCTGTTCATGGATAATCT
Source organism: Neoneuromus ignobilis (assembly GCA_029203775.1). Classification (NCBI taxonomy): domain Eukaryota; kingdom Metazoa; phylum Arthropoda; class Insecta; order Megaloptera; family Corydalidae; genus Neoneuromus; species Neoneuromus ignobilis. Next base: position 44,129,198 of record CP092090.1, read on the forward strand.
CATTTAACTCTCATATTTACAATTTTTTAGAATATCATCTTTTTGTATTTCATAGGATCTCTTCCTAGATTTTTTTTGTCTCTTATTAGCCACTCTATAATGATTTTTGTTCACCTATTGTCTTCTCTTCTTATTATATGCTCTGTCTATGCCCGTTTCATACATACACAAATCTAAATATGATACTTGTGCAGAATCCTAGTAATAGAAAAAATGTTACAGGAAGATTATAAGGAAAATGAAAAAATACGATATAAAAAGAGATTTAGTAGAAAGTAAATTGGACAGTATGATATCAATGATATTATAAAAAAAAATAATTAATGTGGTTTTGGTTTATGCACAGATTACGTAAGAATATAATACCAAAATAAATGCTAGAAGTAAGGCTTGAAAAAAGTGCAATGAGAGGAAGACAGAAGAAAACAAGCAGATAGGATTGAAAACTTTAGATTTTAGACAGAGTAGACAGTAATAGAGATGAGGAAAATAGCAATAGATAGGAAAAAAAATTTAAAAAAACTTGTCGACATTCGAATGTATATAGTCATCAAAATATGTCACCTAGATTTGTGTTTTATTAAACAGAAACATTTATGTAGGGTAGTGTGTAAAGAAACATGTGTATAGTTTCTTTTATTTCTTTTTAATAAAATACAAATCTAGGTATCTTATTTGAATGACCCTATATACTATGAAAAGGACGGGAAAAAGATGTAGACAGTCAATCAAATAATAAATACTTATGTTTTTTAAAATATAAAAATGAACAATTAAATTTTACCTGTGAGTAAATCGTAAAAAAGTACTTTTTAAACAAATTATTTCCATGTGTTGTATATTTCGTACAATTATCAATTTCGTTGATATCCAGTTATAAATATTTAACTCTCTATTCTTAACATAAATTTCTATTATCATTTTCTTGTAAAAAATAAATACATTTGAAAAATCTCATTTTTGAATTAATTTCATCAAGAAGATCGTTGATCAAAAGAATAAATAGAAGTGTACCAATTATCTACCTTAATATATTCATGAAGTTACTGATATTTCATCTCATAGCATGTTTTTAATTTTGATTAGATTTTCTATCCAATAATCTTTTTTTAAAAACCAAATTAATGTTGATAAAAAATTAAAAATTTTAAAAAATCGAAATATATAAAAAGAATAAAATATGTAATCAAAAAATTAATATTCTACGAAATGATTAAGTTTTATCAAACCATTTCAAATATTTAAGAATTTTAATTATATAATTTATCCAATATTATAAAATAATTATTTTTAACACTATAACATAATTTTAGAATTTTCTAATAACTATTTAATTATCTTATCTAACATACAAAACTATTTCTAATGAATTCATTCTGTATGTTGAAACACATTTAAATAACTTTGATGACTACTATGATATTTAATCAATATATGCATATTATTATCTTTACTTATTATAAAATGAAAAAAAATTTCATCCTTTTTTTAACTTCGGGTAGTTTATAACTACTCAAATGCACGCCATCGTTCTAGTTCTGCATTACAAGTATTAGTTTAATATTATTTTATACATATATAAAATATAACGTTATTAGTCCCATTATTTTTTTTACTCTTAAATTTACATATTTCACGCAGAGATGTCTTACTAACAATTCTTAAAATATTAATTTAATTTAAATTTTATAGAATTTTGAAACTAAATGTATATATTTTTTAATTTCAATTGTAAATTAATCCTTATATTGTGTCTATATAGGTAGACAAACTACAATTGTTGATTATTTCAATCAATTTCGTTACTAACATCATCTTCACATATGTCCGTTATATGGTGGTATCAATAAGTAAAGTTTCATATTAAATTTAAAACTAAGTACATTTGGAATTTAAAATTGAACTCACTTGAAATTTATCTCTAGTTTAACTTCAAGTGTGAAACTTTACTCATTAAAACTACCTGAAAATGATGAATACGTTGAAATCGGTCGTAGCAATTAACAAGAACAGTGGTCCACGAGAACGAAAGGTTAATTAAAATGAATTTCCAAGTAAAGAAAATGATATAATTATAAATTTAGTATTCAATTCATCGTTTTTTTAAAATTCATCGTTTTTATTCATTATTTTTTTTATTTTGTGAACATTTATTGAGTTATTCTAAATATAAAATTGTTTTCTTGTAATTAATATATATATATATATATATATATATATATACACATATACACACATGGAGACTCAAAAGTATCACGAAAACAAGAACGATTTTGTTCATATCATTATTAAATTTCATTATAAGCATGTAAATACTTGTCACCGATAAAAATATTCAAAAATATGTTAACATAAATAAGAAAACTAAATTTTGTTTGCCTTCCTGTGGTTTTTATTACCTGTTTTAATTCCTTCAGGCATGATATAAATTAATTTTTCGTAAATACCCTTATCGATTTTTCAGTATTTTTACTAAATGCTAATCAAAAACTTTTGTATAGAATTAGGAATGTCTTTTTTAGAGATAATATTCATTTTTAGTATGGATCATAAATGCCCAATTGAATTGAGGTAGGATAACTGCGATGATTACGGAAGTATATGAATGTTTTTATTTTAAGCCAGGATTTAATTCTTTAGACTGTACGCTTCGGGTCATTATCTTCAATAAAAATATTTCGACGTACACAATTAAATATTTTAAAATGAGAAATAATGAGTATATTAAAATATTAATGTAGCCTGAAGCTTGCACGATTCCATCAATTTTTTATCAAAAATTTTCTCTTGTTTATTTCCTTTCAAACATATCAAATCGATTAAAGATTAAATGTTTTAAAATTGTCAAGTTTTAAAATTTGAATTATATATTTGCTTTGAAGAGATTTTTTATGTCCTTGTTGATTGACATCCATCTGGCCCTAACCTGTTGATTTTTATTTCGTTATTCTTTCAATCATTTATTGTTCAGTTTATCTAATTTACATAATCTTTTTCGATCTTAAGTGCAAACTTGGGTTAATATTTATTTAGCAAGTACAGGTAACCTCCATATAACACGATTGTTACGTTCCTAAAATGCCGTGTTATACGAATCCGTGTTATACGAAACAAAGAACTAATGAAAAAAGGGAGTTAGGTTCCAAAAATTAGAAAAACATAGTATTATATTTTTATAATTAGGAGAAATATATTTATTAAAGCAGTTTTTATCAAAAGTATTACGTATTAATATGCATTAAATAATGTTTTCTTCGTCATCACTAATAAGCACCATTAAACGAGGGGGTTTTCTTTTTGACAATATATCCTCATCCTCTTTCTTCAACATTATCTTGAGTTCTATGCTCTACTTTTAGCAAAAAATTGTTATTTTAGATTGCTTGCTTTTAGCTCAGAGTAAAATTTGTAATTTTTGTTTTAGCGAGATGAAATGTCTTTGTAAAGGTATTTTTTTATTTCTACCAGACATAATTCAGGGCTACAAATTAATTCACAAAAATGGAAAACATAACTACCATTTCTAAAAAAGGTTGAATAATACGCGCCCGAAAATTTTTAATCTATGAATAATGTAGTGAAAAGAAAAACACAAATTTTTAAAATGTATTTAATATTCCACGAACAAAATGAATTTCAAATTCTAATAAATTTAAAAATTTCGCAGGCAAATTTAATGTGACATACACGCTCAAATGAAAAATTTCCAATGAGATATCTTGTGCACTTAAAAGCTCTTATTTCGTTCCGTGTTGAACGGAGATTTCCCTAATTTCGAATTTTGTTCTTAAAAATTTTAATCGTTGTACGGGGATTTATCTAATTCTCAAACCATGTTAGAGTGAACCCATGTTTTAGACTGCCGTATTATTTGAGGGTTTTCTTCAGTTCTCAAACCATTTTAAAGCGAAACCGTTTTACAGAAGTGCCGTGTTATGCGGGGGTTATCTGTATTTTCAATTATTGTTCTGGTCTCTGTCATATATTTTCAAGCAATTGCGCACAATATTATTTAGAAACTCTCATATTAAAGGAACTTTTGATTATTTTATTCGTTTTTACGATATTTTAAGCAACAGACATAATTATTAGTTATCGAATATATTTATAATTTTCTTATGACAATAATCTTGAACATCTTTTTTGATTTGTCATTAATAATTCAAATTTTTTTTTGATTCTACAAACAAGTTCTACGAAGATTAAAAATTTTGAAACAAAATTTCTTACATATTTTTTCAAAACCTAACACAGACCTCTTCTTAATAATATATTTATCTTTTTCGTTATTATTTCTTCGATATATTCATCATTTATAATAAAAATTTAAATTTAAAGTATTTTAGAGGATAAAATACACAAAACCTATTTTTAAAAGTGAAATAAAAAAATTAAATGTCTAATTTGTTTTCATACATACATCTGAATTAACGTATCAATTACAAAATTGCTCATAGACCTAATGAAACATACGTCACCTATTTCATCATAAGTTGCAATAAATGAGTACAAAACTACTCAAGAATGTTATGCATGCTATTAAAAAAATTCATTCATGTGTCAGACAAATTTAGCTTTTATAAAATTGTGACGTCTGATTCAAGGAACACATTATCATGAATATTTGCGAGCCACTGTATGTATATATATATATATATATATATGTGTGTGTGTGTGTATAATTATTTAGATATGAGTATATTTATATCATTGTATATAAGACAAAATTAATTAGTTACAATATTTTTTTAAGTTCTAAAATAAAAGTGTAAAAAAACTAAATATTTAATACTTAATACATTCGAAACATTCATGCATACCTCCTAATCGAGAATAAAAGTTTTAAAATTAAAAACATACTGTCAGATAAAATATTACTAATTTCAAAAATATTTCAAGGGGAATATAACTAAATCTCTTCTGTTTCTAATTTTTATAAATTATTTTCCAAATGGTATTACAAATTCAAAAATGAAATTTTTCATCAATAACTACGTCATTTTTTAAAAAATTAGATCACAGTCTAATACTTAATAAAAGTTAATATAAACCAAGTTATTAATAAGATATAAAATATTTTTCTATTCATCCAACTTTATCAATGAAATAAAAATTACAGCATCTGATTTTTAAAAATATTTCGGAGTTACATAACTCACTTTTTTATGGGAAGGATGTATTTAAAATATTGTAAAAAAGTAATAAAACCTCAATTTTGTAAAAAAAATAATTAAAAGATGTAGTATAGTCGTTAAAGAAAATAATATACTTAAGTAGGGGGAGGGGAGGAATATGAGATTCGAATTCAAATAAAAAAGAGATACATAGAACAAAATTAGAGAAGAATCACTCGATCATATTAAATAAAACCTTTAAGATTGATAATCGTAGTGAAATTCTTGAATAATTTAGGTGGTAAAAAATTGGAAAGTATAGATGAAGGCTGGCAAGTTTAATTTATATTTAAAAAAAATATGGGGTGGAAAATATTCGGCTTTGAAAGATTTTAGCTAAAAAATATTTTCTTTCTATTACGAAAATGAGAATGTATTAAAAATTAAATTGAGAGTTTTTTTTAAAAAAAGATGTGAAAAATCAATCTTTAAAAAGGTGCCAGAATTTTCAATGCTTTTTATTTATTTTCAAAATAACAACTTTCTTAATTGAAATTTTTGAAAATCCAATTAAGAATGATAAAAAATATTGTTATAAATATTTGTTCTAAAATTGAAATATTTTTAATCGAACTTACTATCTTAAGTAGGTGTATTATGATTATTTAATTACTAATTTATAAAAATTACACTGTTATTATATCATATTACTCAGTATATATTATTATAATACATATATATATATATATATATATATATATATATATATATATATTAAAAAAACATTATTTACAAACAGTCTTGCTTTACTTCAAAGATGATTTTTTTTCAATGGTAAAAAAACCTTATTTCACGCATTCATTCTTAAATTGCTAAGTCAATGACTAACAAAAAACTTGCCTTACTACTTTAAGATGTCTGTCTCACGGTTAGTGTCAGACACAAAAAAATATAAACTGCTTTGTAATATTTGCTTCTGTTGCAGTTACCTTGCAATAAATTTATGCGCCACCTGCAGTATTAACACAGTGTTAATTCAAAGACCTGAGAATTGAAATTTCAATAATAAAACGAATCAATACTTTTTGGAACAGAATCACTTTCAATTTCGTATTAAATTCCCATTAGATTAGATTATAATGTGTAATTAATTATATTTCGATCCATATTGTATTATGTTATTACTGTAAGGATAATCGAAATTGAGATAAACTGAATATGTATTATACGTAATATTTAAATATTTCCATTAATTTGAAAATAAATTCTGTAAGTTCATTAAAACAATATAAAAATATGTTTAATTAATCTTTTTAAAATTCCAATATGTTGAACATGTTTTTATTTATTGATATAGAATTTTTAATTTATAATACATTTAAAATGATTAATGGTATGAATCAAATAATATATATATATATATATATATATATATATATATATATATATATAAATACACACACATACACACACACACACATATATATATATATATAAAATAATGTGCAAACCTTCTAGTATTTCATACCTCTCATATTTTTAATACTCAAAATTATATATATTAAAAAAAAATAATGAAATATATTTCCATAGATATATGTACATATGTGTATTTTAGGAATAATTTTTAGGTAATGATTATGTAATTATTTGAGTAATAATTACATAATCATTACTCTAAATACGAAATTTTTATTAAAAAAATACAGATTTTAATTTTCAATATTATTAGAATCAAACTTCAATACCATCACCAAAATTATTTACAGCGGTACTTGAAAAAAAATATTTAAGAGACTAAACTGAAGGAAAAAAATGCTTAGTCATTTAAGATTTACTGATGAGATTATTATATTATTTTCTCAACAAGTCCAAATTAGTTTAAAAAAGTGAAAATAGGAATTAGATAAAGCAAGTTAGAAAACTGATCTTATGATAAATCTCAATCAGACAAAAGTCTTGTTCAATGAAAATTCAGATTAAAAAGAATATAAAGATCAGATTAAGAGAATATAAATTAAAAAAAGTTGAAAACTATGTATATTTAAGAACACCCATTAATACTATTATTTGAAATGAAGAAAAAAATAAAAATAGGATAGTTTTAATTCGGAAGAATTCTCATATTATGAAATTGGGTATTCCTCTATATTTTAAAAAAGAGTTTTTAATCAATGTATTCTATCTATTCTACTTAAGAGAATGAAGTGTACATTTTGAATAGTTTATTAACTCCAGACGACACAACGAATTATGGAAAAATTTAAATTAGGAATAAAATGTAGAGATAGAAAGAGAACCGAGTGGATCAGAAAGTAAAAAGTTTGAAATGGAAATGAATTATGAAACAAGAAAAGAAAATCACCGATAACAGGAGAAATGGTTGATTGAAAACTTAGATGTATAAAAAGGGTTAGAAAGAGGTAAATGATTGTATGGAATAGAGATGTAAAAAAATCTTCGGAATGTACTGAAGAGGAAAGCATTGAATCCAATCGAAGTAAAAAGTTTTAGGAGAGGCCTTCATTCAGCAGTGGTTAGAAAGAGACTAATATATATATATATATATATATATATATATATATATATATATATATATATATACAGTGGTCAAAAATACTATTCGTACCCAACGAATTAAAATAAATATACTTTAAAAAATGTATAGGGAAATGATATTTATCCAATGTTTCTTCATCAGTACAAGTAACTAATATATAAGTAACAAATTTTATATTAAAATGAATCAAATTTTTCTTAAGATATTAATTTTTAATTTCAAATAAACAAAATACATCCCAACAAACTATTCGTACTCTTAAATATTTTAACATCTTTTTATAAAAATTCTTGGACTAATATTTAATTGGTCCTTCTTTTGCTTTAATAACGGCTTATAAACATTTTTTTATGTTCCTAACTAAATTTGATGTTATATTGGCACTCAGTTCTTTCCAAACTTAAAAAAAAATGTTTTTAATATTTCTTTACTAGTCACTTCCATTTTTCGCAGACTTTTAACAATTTGGTTCAAAGATTCTCAATGTAGTTGATATCCGAGCATTGGAGTAGCGTAATCAATAGATATTGGGTATTATACAGTAACCAAGTTTTAACAATATTAGCTGCGTGTTTTGAGTCGTTATCCTGTTGGAATTAATAATTTTTCTTTAGCCCCAATTTAGTCTCACTTTCTTCTAAGTTTTGGCATAGAATGTCAACATATTTAAATTTATCTATTATTCCATTTATTGATATAAGATTTCCGATCCCGCTATACACCATGTGAGAACGACAATCATACTTGTAAAAGACAGGTCAAGTTTGATGAGGCTTTCAGTGGTTATCTTTCCATTATATAGTATAAATGAATAAATGTAACTATTTTCAGAATCTACCAATACATATATGAGCCGTTAAATTAAAAAGTGGAATAACTCCACTATGAGTTAATGACAGTTTTAGGAAGACATTGATGTCCTCTTTTCATATTTATAATAACAAGGGTGTACAATATACCCATAAATTAATCAAATGAAATTTTCTATATAATTCTATCGCAAAAACGTTAAAATAGAAAGTGGAATAACTCCATGTATTCATACATTGAGATAAAAGTTTGTGTTTGAATTAAACGAAAAATCGACTTTGAAATATTTTTAGTTATATTATGTAAAAAATTTTAAATAAACAATAATTGTTTATTTATAAATTTTCCAAAACATTTTCCAAAAAATTATCATAATTTCAAAATGCAATTTTTTAAACCTTTTGATTTCATCTTTATTCATTAAATATATTTAATTTTAGTTGTATTATAATTTATTTTTAGTTATGTTATATTACAACTAAAAATAAATATATTTAATAAAAAAAGATGAAATCAAAAGGTTTAAAAAATGCATTTTGAAATTATGATAATTTTTTAGAAAATTTCTTTAAAAGTTTTTTGAAAACTTTTGAAAATGTTTTGAAAAATTTATAAATAAACAATAATTGTTTATTTATAAATTTTTATATAATATAACTAAAAATACTTCAAAGTCGATTTTTCGTTTAATTCAAACGCAAACCTTTATCTCAATGAACTTATTCCGCTAAAAAAACCAAACTGCTCAATGTGTTAAAAATGAAATTAGTATGACTACATTTGTAGATAAAAAATCGGTTATTTTCCCTAACAATTTTATTAATTATTTTTACATAATAAAATTTAACAAGTTTATAGTTTTACAAACATAACCCAAATTTAATAACGTTTACCAATATTTTTTAATTCATTCAAACGCAAACCTTAAAATATCTCAATATATGAACAAATGGAGTTATTTCACTTTCAAATTTAAGGGTTCATATATATATGTATACCCCATTTTGTAGGTTTCATTGGATTGTAAGTAATAACAATGATTTTTTGTTTGAAAATAACTGACAGATAAATTCCGACTCCGAACAAAATATTTTCTGAATTTACAATCTAAATAATGAAGGAAATAAGACATACGCTGAGTTCTTGTTGTCAAATATTTTTCGGCTCCTGATATTAATTCTAAATGTAACATCCAAAAGATCTGTAATATATAACTGCGTAACACCAAATGAAAAAAAAAACATTGAACAAACTGTAAATTATATTGTAATTATATATACTACCTCTTAAATAAAAATTGTTGAATGATAAACCCCTATAAGCATAACAATGAAATCTATCCAGTGATCCTGTTCAACCGAAATGCGATATCCAGTACTACCGGAGAGTGGACCGCAAAGGGTTAAACAACAATTACTCAATTTAATTGAAATTTTGTAGTTCTGTTACATATACATATATACGTTTATAGACAAAATGAAATTTCATCAGAAATATTTTCAATATATTTATTTTAAAGAAAAACATTTTTTGGATAGAGTATGAATAAGTTTATTTGGTCACTGAATTTATATATATATATATATATATATATATATGCAAGAATGCTCTATAAATTGATACATATACATATGTTTGTTTTGTAATATAAATTAATTAACACAATTCGAATAGATTAAATCAAAGGGAAAATTAACTTGAATAGTTGAACATCAATCCATTATCCCTATAACCTTAGTTAATTGTAAAGCGAGCTTCCGTGAACTTGTGCTATGTATCTATATAGTTAACAGTATATGTCTCAAGAACGTGAGAAAATATAATGATGTACAACTCATTATCTTAAAAGTGTTGTACATAAATGTTGATGAGTCACTATGCGTGAGTCATTAACCGGTCAATGCTAGTTTTGAAAATAGAATTAATCATGTATAAACAATCCAGACACGGTATCTTAAAATAACTATAATTAAATTCGTACATGATTAAAGGAAGACACGTTTAGTCAACAGTGCGTCAAAATAATAATATTATCTAACGTGTATTGCAAAACTTCATGTAACAATGAAGCGTAAAATTAATAAAATCGATTCATGTTAAACACAGTAACTCTCGTCTGACTTTTATATGAAATTAACGACGAGTTATAGATATTAACGTTTCCTGTGTAGAACAATAGCAGAATCAAAGAACAATTGCAAGATTCAGTTGTCAAAGTACATACATATAACTTAATACGAAGCAATTGTCTTGCAACGAACGAGTTAACACATTATACAGTGGCGTACGTTGTATATTCTTTTATTTTTTTATTAAGTACTTTAAATATAAGATTAAACTATTATTTTCCTTTTTTCGTTTGATTAGAAATCTATTGTTTCTATGACCCTTCCTAGGTGTATTATTCTTGATCTCTCTCATTATTTTATCCAACACTTAATTCTCAAAAATGTCCCCGAAAAAATTGTCTCATTATATACTTGTAAAAAAATGTATCGTTAGTTTCCTTTTTATATACTTCTTTTAATATTTAAATACTAATTATTCCATCTGTTGAACGTGTTCTTATTAACATTCTATAAATCTACATTTCCATTACCTCCATTCTATTTTTCTTTTGCTAATACATATTCCAACTTTCGCATCCATATTTTAATATATTTCAAACAAAAGTTTTTATAAATGATTTTCTTTCATCTCGACTAATATGACTATTGACCAATAGTTATTTTTTGTTCCGGAAAGCTTGTTTTGCTAAACCTATTTTTTCTTTATTTGGCCCCAGTTTCTATTAATAATAATAATTATGTTTCCTAGGTAATAGAACATTTCTAATTATTAAGTATATGGAGTCATCCAAATGGGACACTTATATTTGTATTTTATTAAAAAGACACTATATGTTTCCCTATACACATGTTTTTTTTAATAAAATACAAATATAGACGTCACAATTGGATGACCCTATATTACATAAATAAATATAATAATTTGATTTATAATTACATAATAGATGTTAAAATATATATTTTTTTAAAGAATAAAAGTGTTACAAAAATCATTAAGGATTGATACAAAATTATATACTCATATATACATATATATATATATATATATATATATATATATATATATATATATATATATATATATATATATATACAACCGATCCTCAATTTACGTGGGACTTTTTTTACGCGGTATTGATTTACGCAGTATTGATTTACGCGACACTTTTTATACGCTGTCAGATAGATTTCATTTTATATAATTTTTCATTATATATCAGAGAGAGAATTTATTATATATCAGAGTGACGCAAATTCTTACTTGAACGTATAAAAGCACGATATAAATATATAAAAGGTTGATTGTTTTGAATTACAGTAGCGATAGTGACACCGAATAAAATTTATCTACTTTTGTTTTCTAAAACGTCATTATTTTTTTGTTAAGCTATGTGAAATAAATATGTGTTTCTATAACTTTACTAGCTTTTATTTCCAATATTTTTTTCTATTGTACTGACAGACTTAATTTAGGCGATTTTCATTCGCGTATAACAAATCCACGTGGAACGGATATTCCGCGTAAATTGAGGGACGGGTGTATATGTTTGTGTGTGTTTATATAGTAATTAAAATATGTATAAATATAAAACAGAAGTATATTCATCAATTTTCAAATAATAATTGAAAGCTTGGTCATTCGTCTTTTTCTGGATTGGTAATAGTTCTTATGGATATGTATGATGTTTTCTTATTTTATTTAAATCAAAAAAATATTTGTTATTAATTTGATTGATATCAACAAATATATATATATATATATACACTATGTTCATTCAAAAGTACTGGAATTAATGTTATAAAGTTTTATTAATAAAAACATATTCTAAATTAAAACAGCCATTTTGAATGAGTTTTTTCAACATTCACACACTGCTGTTAAAGATTTTTCTAGTTATGAAATCTCTTTTTATAAGTAATTTTGGAATTGTTTTTAAATTAACCTCCAAATATTCAGTTCTTTTCTGTCGTTTGAAAAATACATTCTTTTAACAAGTTATTCAGTTCCAAAGATAAAAAAGTTACTCTGGGATAAATATTATTGAAAAATTAGAGTTACTATTCTTTGCTAAAAACTGGCAATCCATAGAGAAACGACGATTAAAATTTATAATAATGTGACTCATGTAGAAAATATGGCTTTAATTATGAAATACAATTTCACTCATATGACTACCACGATTTCGCTTGTCATAGTGCATTCTTTTAGTCCAAATATAATCACTCTTTCACTTAATTGTTGTCCAATTTCATGAATTTCATATTCAGTGTTAATTTTTAATGCTTCTGTTGTTGGTGGCTTATCAGCATAAACCAATGATTTCACATAACCCACAGAAAATAATCCAGTGGAATTACATCATATGATCTTGGTGACTAATTGATTGGCCCATTTCGTGAAATAATGGACTCATTCTACTTTTGTTTCAATAAGTCTATTGAAGTTTTTACAATTTCTAAACGTTGTTGAAGTGTTAAATGTTCCATGTTAAGTTGTCAAACTATACTGAATTGAAATGTCAAAATGAACTTAAAAAAATCAAACATGACTGCCATTAGCTGTCAAAATTTTGATATTCTTATTGGAAAACTCTATATTTCTAAATTCAAATATTTATCTACCGATTTAGATTTAATCTGCATATTATTCAAATATTTTGTTAAGAATAATATAATACAAAATCATTTTTTATTGAAATGAATACAAAAAAATCCTATTTAATATATTTTTAACAGCATTAATTTATTGATATTCCTTAACTCATTTTTGTGATAAAATACATATAGTTGACATTTCTTAAATTTACTCAGACTCCTTAATTAAATAAACTGTATTCCTAATTTTGTCTTATATTTTAATTGTGTGAATTAGTATTTAAATATTTGATATACGTTATCACATGAAGTATTAAATTAATTGTAAGACATAATTGACTGTAAAATGTATTAATATTATTACTAAATTTTATTATTATAATTAATAAAGAACTTACAGACGACTTATTAATTATGAATAAAAGAAATTAAATATATAAAATAAGTAAACTATGCAAAATAGAATTAAAAAAATAATTTCGTTACAAAGAATTCATTTCGTGTTTTTGCTTTAATACAAAACAAGTATTTCTATTTATTTATAAAATACCAAAAATGTTTACAAGTTCTCATGAATTTTTTCTTCTTTTATACAAAATCCAAGCATTCCAACAATTTTCAAAATTACTATTTTTGATATAATTGAAATAGTGGTATAAAAATCAATTTTTATGGTATTCTACGAAGAGAACCGTGGCATCCAGGTATTTTAAAAAATAATAAAATTTAAATTCATTAAATAACATAACAATGAAATAATATAACTTACAATTTATTAAATAGTGAAATTCGAGACGGTATTGAAATATCAGTTAAAAGCATATTTGTTATCTAAATCAATAGAGTCCATAAATTATTCTTAATTGTATGTAGATTTATTTAAATTCTTTATTATTTATATAAAGAATACATACAGACTTTCCTTATTCCGCCGTTTGTGCGCGTCTCGCATCTTTTTCAATTCATCTACATAAATTCCATACACTTTGCATACAACGAAATACAATGTTAGTCTTTTTATATATTGTTCAAGATATACATTCAACACATCAGGTACCCAGTGAATTGCGATCAACTAAACCAGTACCTGAATTAAAATGAAAACATTGAATAGCCGTCTTTGTTTCGCAACATTTTATTCATGATTAGTGAAGTGTGACATCTATTAAACGATTTTCTTCTAAATGGATCTTTAAATGAAAAAGATACAGTGTGAATATTTAACCTATACACACATCTGCTGATTCTTTTTAAAAGAAACTTTATTTCAAAATCATAATTGAATTGATGCATAAAATTAGCGAACGACAACATGTAACTTCTTTTATTGTTATAAGATTACATCCTTTTCAAAGAATAAGACATTTTCGTATAGGTAATACAATTATGTTATTCGTTTTTTAAACATATTTGACTGCTGTTGTGTATAAAATATAATTAAATTCAATATTTCAATTTTATAAAACAACCTGTCTATAATAATTTATTCATTAAATTTATTCTGTAAAATTAGTGAAGAATTATGTAAAATGATAAACAATATATATATATATATATATATATATATATATATATATATACTCGTATATATGTATATATAGGATCATCAAAATGTAATGGCTAGATTTAAGTTTTATTTAAAAAAATAATTACTTTAATTTAACTATTTGTTTTAGATTTGTGGAGAATTTACTTTCACACAATTGAACTATCACTCTAACACCCCATATACTGAAAGTGATCAGTAATTATTTAATTTCCGTTATTTCTTTGTTATAAGCTAATACGCATTTCGATAGCAATGCCATTATCATCAGAGCGCTTATAAAATCCGTTCATTTTTAATCTATACACTAAATCTTAAACACTTTTTCAATATCTTGTATTGTCGAGATGATTATCCATTTGTATAAAAACCTATAATTTATTTATAATAGAGTAAAATATTTCAGATCGAAATTCTATTAAATATATATTTTTTTATTTATAGTTTAAAAGTATTTTTAAAAAATATATATGAAAAAGAGCAAAATATTAAATTCAAATTATTGTCCTTCTCATCAGTCAGTTATTTTTGTATTGATAATAAAGTCATCATTTTAAATATTATTTATCCTTTACTATTTGTTTGGTTTTGTAGCAAATTCATTTCAACATGAATGAATTACTTATCCCAAATATTACAAGATTTCATAAAAGTGTATAATAATTACTTATTGTTCACTTTATTTTCTTAAAAACTGATGTGCATTTCAGTAGCTATACTATTATCATAAAAACTCCGCGTTATAAGATATCATATGAAATACATTATAAGAAATATTTTATAGCACAACCCCCTGACGATCACTATAAAAAATCGACATATGTTACAGTTTTTTTAATAATTAAATTAAACAATAAATGATTATAGTCATTAAGAAGCTTGCCTTTGTGGCAAATCTGAAACTCCACTAGTCAAAAATCATAAAACAATATCATTGGGAATTTTAAAATTTTTCTACTACTTAATGAAATTCTTTTGAAACAGACATGTAAAATTGAACCGAATTTGTGAAATAAAAATCATTACCTATAGGATATGTATTTTACCACTCTCAGCTCCTTAGTGCAGCAACATCTGTTTAGAAGTAAATAATTAGATAGAAACTATTATAGAATCTTGAATGATTCACTTGAGTTAGATATTTTGTTGTTAAAAAAATCAATGTAAACATTTTTTTTATGAAATAAACAAAATAAATTATTATAGTCTATACTTAATAATTTAAGAATTATAAATAAAAGATTTAAGTAACATTTTAAATACATAAAATTAATAATGATTACAATTCATATACTATCAAGAAGCTTTATATTAACAATTATATTTTTTCATATTGTTAATTCTAAAATTGATTACTAAAGTGAATATATGATTGTCTGTTTATTTTACGTCTCTCTGTTTACCTTACACACACACGTACATATATATATATATATATATATATATATATATATATATATATATATATATATATATATATACATACACTTTTATGAGCAGAAAAATATAATTGTAATTGAAAAATATTTTATATTAATAAAACATTTGGAATATTGAATATACATATTATTAAAATATATTGAAATTTAAGCTTTTTAAAATTTCTTTTCCAAATATATATATGGATAAATATATTAAATAATAGGAATTAATTATACATATATAAATATTAATTATTGTGTGAATAAATATTAATAAATTTAATAAATAAAAATTGAAAGAATAATAAATATCATTTATTAAAGATAAAAACGCAAAGAAAATATTTTCATTAAATGAATTTAATTACTATCTGCAATGAATTTATATTAAAATAACTTTAATGTACATTGAGAAATTTAGTTTTAAAAGTTTAATTTGCATTTATATTTTAATATATATATATATATATATATATATATATATATATATATATATATATATATATATATATATATATATATATGTTATGCATGTATATAGAAGATAAATAAGATTTCTTGTTAAAATATTAATTGAAATAATATAATTTTTAATAGAAAATAGTTAAGTGGATTATATGAATTTAAACGAAAACGTCAATATAAAGTATCGAATAGAAAGTATTATCGTTTTAATTAAATTAACTAGTTCTGTACAACTGTAAAAGCAGACAGTAGTAATACTCATACAAATTTTGTTGACAACTAGTTAAATATCCAATATTGACTTTAAAACATTCACAAAGCTTTCAAGATAAAATCATTTCGAACATAGTAACGTAAAATAACTTAAAGTTTTAATACCGTTGACGAAGAAACTTCTTGCAAAATACTTAATTTACTTTCGACGCCTACTGCGCTCACCAGTCTTCTTCTTCTTCTATTTAACTCGAGCAAAGCCCATTATACCGCCATGACAGAGTGTAGATCCAAGTCAGCTTGATTCAAAACAGCAACACTGTCTGGCAGGTTATATATGACTTAAGCAAATTATACTCCATTAGTCACTCCTGGTGATTTCCGCTCTTACTTCGCGAAGTCTCTGTCATCGCTTACAATGTTGTTTAATCACGTCTACAGGGGCGACGATGACAAGTGACAATATTTTTTTTTATTTACGTAGCCTGATTGCGTTTACGTCGAATGAAATATTTATTTAAGAACTCAAATGAAATTCAATTTGTGTTGAGATTTCTCATAGTCAATACGCGTTGATACGGATGAAAATTGTTTGTATTTTTTTTTATGTTTGTTTGTTGATGTACACGATATTAAATTTATCAAATAAACGGGGGTTCATTTATTTCGTGCGCGTGATATTATCGTAAAATAAATATAACAAACAACACGTATCAAATAAATTTGATATGGGAGTTACATAATTTATTGTATAAAAAGTGTTAATAATTTTTTCCATTCAAACGTTTTGTTATAAATGTAGTAAAATATATTTTTTTAAGAAATTTCAAAAAAATGAATAAATATTTTTTTAAAATATAATTTTAAATCAGAAAATTAATTAAATGCTATTAATAATCTTTCATTTTCTATAACATTAAAAATAATAAACATTAGAACAGGATATATACATATTATATATAAATAACCAAATATGTATTCTTCATATAATACAAAAAAAATTATACATAATTGTTAAATATTAAATGAGCATGTTTATACACATATGAATATATATATATATATATATATATATATATATATATATATATATATATATATACATAAATAAATTAATAAATGTATATTCATTAAACAATACAAAAAAATGAGTATAACTTAACACGGATCTCATATGTTGAACAAAATATATCAGTATACTTTAGAATCAATTCGCAATAAAGTTAAATGACTTTAGATAAAATTTATTAGTCAACTATAAATCTCTTACTTTATGTACGAACAACGTCGCAAATCCTAGAACGTTTCTTTCACGATTTTTTTCTTACGTACATCCGTTTGTTACTTTAACATATGCAAGATGACGCATTGGTTATTTAAGTCTTGAACTTGTATTCATACAATATACAAGCAAACCGGTTCATCTGAGTGTACAATGAAAGTAACTGATTTGAAATGTACCTCCTATGTACTAGAAGTCAAGTCATTTTGACAACCAATCTTATTAAATAGAGATACTCTTTACCTTTTTGATAAATGGATATAATATAAATATGTTTTATTAAGAGGGATTCATAACGGAAATGGGCGATTTATTGCCTGGTGCATACTAAATGAAATATATTTTCAATATACTTGTCATGAAATATGTTTGGAATATTCTATAACATTATAATTAACTGAAATTTCAAGAAGAAAATAAAATATGCTTATATGCTATCAATACATATATATATATATATATATATATATATATATATATATGTGTGTGTATATATATCATAAACTATAATTTAATTATAATTTATGATAAAGCAAATAAAAAAAACACTTTTAAACATATTTTATGTTATTAAAAAATACAATTTTAATTTTATATTTATCATATAGTATCGAAAAATAATTATATCTTTATAAAAGAAAGTTTATTTTTGAAAGTCATTCTTTAGAAAAGTAAGAAAAGCATAATAAATATTAAGTAATCAATTTTGATACAGAATTATGATATATGTATAATTTTGGTACTGTGACAAATTCACTTTAATACGAATGAATCACTCCAAAACATTATTACAAAACATTTCGTGTATTCAGTAATTGCTTATTATTCATGTTATTCACTGATGCCCATTTTGATGGTAGTGTCATCATTGACAGAACGTTATACAAGATGTCAAAATTTGAGGTTAGGAAGTAATTTATCAATAAAATACAGTTTTTGAAAGAAAAATTCATATTTATTGGTATTAATGTAAAGTATAAATATGGGAATTATAAATAAAATGTCCAAATTTGAGGTTAGGAAGTAATTTATTAATTAAATACAGTTTTTTTACAGAAAAAATATGTTTATTGGTATTAATATAAAGTAGAGACATGGTAATTATGAATGGAATACAATATAAGCCAAATAGTCTTCTCTACTATGTCGACAGATGTCTACTCTTTTGTCAAAATCTTGAATCATACTTTAGTTACATAATTTATTGTATAAAAAGTATTAATAATTTTTTATCGAAATTCTGAATCACGCTTTTTCATTAATGAGGCTGTATTTCAGCTATAGCTGCACGAATTTCATCCTTTAGTTCTTGAATCGATGCTGGTTTATTGGCATAAATCCTATCTTTCAAATAATCCCATAAGAAAAAGTCTAATGGTGTTGAAAAACAAGATCTAGGCCGATAATTAGCATCACTATTACGAAAATTTAAACACCCATTGAATTTGGTTGTGAGTAAATCGAACTTTCGATAGGGATTCAATTTAAAGTTCTATCACCTTAAAAACATTTTATATATGGGATGACACAATATAAGAATATAAATTATTATTATTATTAAATCCATTATAATATAACAATTATCTGCATTAATAAGTGCATATTTTCTATTATACTTCATTACTATTTTTATAAAATAAAAATAAACATTTTTTAAACCACTATTTAATAATAATTGTATAAAATAAATTAGTTCCTTTCAAAATATTGATATATTTTTTTACTAAAATGCATTTATAACACTTTAGTTATTGTATAATATTTAATTTCCGGGAAACCAGTTTAGTGTAACGTCTTAATAGAAAAAAATACAATCGGAAATTAAAAGGTCTTACGTTTCTATTAATACATGTAGATTTGAATGTAGTTTTTTTGGTATAAGAGTGAAATAGATTTTATAGCACTATTTATTTTTTAAATTAAGCAGGAAACAGTACAATTTACGTTAGATCATTCCGACAGTAATAAAAAATCGTATATGATAATCGTACGTAAGATAATAATGCAAATATCCGAAATAAAATCAATTTTATTAATAGAATACAGTAACGTTGAATGACAACAGGAGGTCCAAGAACAGCCTCTCAACAAACGTCACATTCGTTTGAAATAAATATGTACATATAGACTTGTTTAAATATTATATATATATATATATATATATATATATATATATATATATATGTTAATGTAACAATATATGTGTGTCTGTATGTATATTCGAATAAATCACAATACACAATGTCCTGATTATATCATAATTTGCAAATCAAAAAGTCAAATGTCAAAGAACTCTTTCAGATAATATTATGCAGTAATTTTGTGCTATTCTGTGTATAGCTAAATGAACTGAAAAAAATAAATACAGTCATATATACATACACATATATATACAACAAACGTTCGCACAGTCGGTCATCAATTTACGGCCTACGCTATCGTTTCTAAAAAAAAAAAAAAAACTACAACATGGGTGTGTCTGGACGGTTGTGATTCCGGCTCGAATTTTTAAAATAGTTTTATAATTACAAATCTGTCAAATTTATATTAATTTAGATCTGTATGTGAAAATACGTTACGTTAAATTGATTTATTATAAAATAAATATTAATATCAATTTTATTTGAAATTTTAGTCAATATTTTTTTATCAACGTTATGATTTATTCTGTACTTTAATATTTTTTTAGACTTCTGTTTTGATTAATTTATATCTCGTTTATTTTAATAATAATAATGTCACATTTTTATTACATTTAAATTGTATTTTTGATTTTATTCAAATTGTAGTACCTTTAGGTTTTAAATTTAATTTGAAATATATTTTTGTATATATTACTAATATAAATAAGACTAAATAATGAAATAATTTACATTCCATATGTATCTTATATTACTATTGTGCCAGCAAATCCATTTTTAATAATACTAAACAATAAATGTTACTTTCGGTTTAATTTATTTGTTAATAAATTTGAAAAATCTGATTTTGTTTATATTACTTTATTTTTTTAAGGTATTAAAATTGATATTTTCCACTTGAAAATTCCTACATTATTTAAACTAGTAATATTTATTAAAATATAATAATAATTTAGAAATTTGACTATATTATGATACTTATATATCCATTTAAAATTAATAAATTTATAATTTTACTTTATATATATATATATATATATATATATATATATATATATATATATATATATATATAAATATATATAATGTTTGTATTTATGTGTATATGTTTGTGTGAATTGATATATGTATATTTCTAAAGACAAATGTAAAAATGAATTAAATCTCTATTTAATTTTTTTAATATTTTATTAAGAATATTAATATATAAAATCATTGATGGTTCTTTTTTTCTATATGACTAACTTATTTACATTATAAAATTTTCACTTTCGTAACAATATTCATATCTTTTTCTTACTAATTCACACTTATCTCTTTCTGTCTTTATGTGTTGTACTTAACATGCATCTTTCTATATTTCAGATTTTATCTGGAGCCGCTGAATTATTCTAGCATTTAAGACGTATGTTTCACTGTCGTAAATGAGAACAGGTAGGTTGTAATAATAAAAAAAACATTTTTCAAACATAGAGGAACATTTGATTTGATAAAGATTGTATTTTTTGTATTGACAACGAAGACAATGTTACTTTCTTTTTTATGTGTAAACCTTAATCGAAATCTAGAATATACTTTAGTTTCATGTTTTCATTATTTAATTATTCCTTGTTATTTTTATTCATTTTCTACTATATTAATATAATTTCAAATATGATAGAATTCAATTCTGTAAAAGATAAAAACTCACACTTCTTATTTTTAAATATTGAAATACAATTCGTTAATTGAAAACATTATTATATGCAGGTCGATTTTTATGATATTATATTTCAACTCTTTGAATACGAGCCAAAGATTTCGTGTTCAACACTCATTGCTTTAAATTATGAATTTTTTTACCTAACTCTGGATAAAATACAGTCATACATTAAATATTATTTTTATTCGTTTTTTTTCTTATGCGTTGTTTAAATAAATTAAATGTCTGAATCTGAAACTAAGAATATTGTTTTAAAGTTTTGTGTGTTATTTATCCAATGAATTTTGAACGTCAAATTGTATATGTTTTTTAAATTTAAACATTTTAATAAAGGTTAATAATTTACATATAAATATAAATATTAATTGCTTTTTGTATTATATTGCAGTTTTTAGGTTATGTAAATTTTATAGTTAGTTCATATTTTATTCTTCTTATTTTATAAACGTTCACACACATACACACACACACATACACACACACACACATATATATATATTATATATATATATATATATATATATATATATATATATATATATATATTAGGTCTACCAAGAAGTTCTGTCTTTTAAGTATTTCAATGAAAGTTATACGATTTATTCTTTTTACCGTTGTATTTTATTATTAGTAACCTTCAATATACATTGAAACAAACGTTTTATGATCAGTATTTACCAAGGAATAGTGTAGGAAAGATATCTATCGATAAGGTTCATTTATTGAAATATATACTTAATAAATATTAACAAGGAAATAATTTTGCAGAAGTATGTAGGAATTTAATAAAAGTTTTGGAAGAAATGTAATACCTGAAAAACATGTAGAAGATGGGTCGAGAAATTTAAGAATGGGACTTTAACCTTAAAGACAACCCACGCTCTGAAAGACCTATGATAGATGATAATATTTTTCGTAACATTCGAAAAGAAGGCTAATTTTTATCAAAATCAGAGATAGTAGAAAAGTTCCATGTAGCTTAACAAACTGTTTCAAATCACGTCCAAGTTCTTAAGATGACTACCACATGAATTAATTACTGGTAATAGGCAGGATCTTGTAACTATTTGCTCGTTTCTACTTTTATAAATAAAATTGAACCATTTTGGAACTCTTCTTAACTAAGATGAAAAATGGCTTGCATGTGAAAATGTAGCAAGAAAAATAGCATATTGCAGAACTAGACAAAATACTTGGTCAATATTTTAACCAAGTTTGAGTGTAAAAAATTAAATGTGGTCTATATGGTGGGATACGAGATAGTTAATTTATTATAAATTTCTAAAGGTAAAAGAAACGATAAGTTCTAAAAAATATTGTCAATAATTGAACAAATTAAACAATTAATCTAAAAAAATTCCGACTTCTGATAATAGGAAGCAAGTTATCTTACAGCATGGCAACGTACAACCATATAGTTTTTTAGCAACTCAGAAAAAATAGTGGAATTTGGTTGAAAGGTTCTAGGTCACACAGCATATTCTCCAAATATAGCGCCTTCTGATTACCATTTATTTTTTGTTTCTCCAAATTTTTTTAAAAGGAAAAAAATAATGAAAATGTGAATGTAAAAAGGGACTATATAAGTTTCTTCCTTCCAAGGACGAGTCATTTTATCAGAGGAGAATTCAAAAGTGTCCATCAAGATGGGCAGAATTCGTTAAATTAATAAAAATTTTATTGTTAATTTAAGATTAATCAACAATATAAAAAATTGGTATTTCCATTTAGTTAAAAGATAGATAAAAAAATTCTGTAAACCAAATAAATAAATATATATATATATATATATATATATATATATGTATGTATGCAATGAAAAAATTAAATATATTAAGATATTTAATTTACGTAATAACTGAATAAAATTACACAATCTATTATTGAAAGAATATTTTTTTATATTTGAATAATTTTATAATGGATTCATTAAATATTTTGTTATTAAAAAAATAATATACTCACTAGAAAACTATATTTAGACACACATGGAATCAATTTATAATTCAATTTATATGAGAATTGATGAATATTAACATCTAAATGTATATTAAAAGTTGGCTTTTATTTTTTTTTATAATAATTCTCGTATATATCTTTATAAGACATTCTGTTAAATAATTTGATTATGTTTTTAAAATAATGAAAAAATACAGTAATTAAATATAGGAATAACTGTAAATAATTTGATGACTGATCTAAAATTTTTACATTATTATTAATTTCAGTAATAAAAATTAATATTTCAATATTATAATTTTTAAAAGATCTTATGTATTTGTATTTATCTTGTTTATAATATAATATAGAATATTGAGATATCTATATATAATAAAAAATAAACAACTTAGAAAATTCAATTTAAATATAATAAACTCTAAAAAAGACTATCAAAATAATATTTCATAATTTCTAGCTATACAATTGTATTTTTTGTTGTTGTAAATCTACGAAACGTTATTGTTGCTTTTTTCTAGTACAAGTTTTCGTTCACACAATAGTAAAAAGTAACTAACCGTCATAATATAACAGCAGGTGTCGCATCTAAAGAAGTGACACTTTTCATCTTCTTTATTATATTTCACAAAACATACAACTATACATCTGAACAATCAAAGTTAAGAAATAATCAACCGGTTTTCTTAGGTATATTGTACAGGAACCCTTACTCTACAGAATAATAATTAATTATGAAATAAAAAAGGTAGAACAAGATAGAAATGATTTGTATGACTTGGATATACGAATACGTTAATATTTATGTACACTACTATATCAAATTCATTCAACAACTGCATAGGTTTTTTTCTTCAGCATACGAGAGAGTTATTTCTTTAATTAGCATTCACACACAGACCTGTTTAAAAGGAAATGCAGTTCATTTTTTTGTGGCTGTCTAACCGGATATTTTTGTCAGAGCATTAACATGTACGTCCACATATAATTTTATCCGTTATTTTTTATCGAATAAATCTATAAATGTTAAATAAAATCAGATCAGATAATTTTTTTTTTATTTGTAACAGCCATTTCACTTTTTTATTATATATATATATATATATATATATATATATATATATATATTTATACACTTAGATCATCATTTATCTTTGGATACTAATAATGTGAGAAAATAAATTTTTAAACAGTTTTCAAAGTTAATTATTTTTATTAATTAAATTACCTTCTCAATCTTATGAAGGTTACATTTAATTACGTATTAGAATAAATATTTTGTTATACATTAATAACAAGAAACAATAACTTAAGAATAAATAATTAAAATCTTTATTTATCAACTACTCAAATATACACAATATTCATATTAATTATTTAATCCTAGTATAACAATTACTACAATAAATTATTAATCATAGATAGCATTTAACAATTAGAACTTTTAATTCTCTTTTTTCGGTTTATTTCAATGTCATTATATTTTTTATACTCTATAGTACAATTTACATTAAAAATTATTATATTATTTAAAATTATTATTGACTCAAATGAGACTAAAAGATAGTAAAGGTTAGCAAATGATAATAAGGAAGTAAATATATAACGCCATCCAAATGTCACTCCTAGATTTTTGATTTATTAAAAAGAAACCATACACATATTTCCCTATATATCACTCTATACACATGTTTCTTTTTAATAGAACACAAATCTATGTGTCACATTTGGATCATCCTATATATCTAAACCCATTATTTTTTTGGGAGCCATCTTATATGTGCATTAATATTTACTTTATAAATAAATATTAATATTTGACAGTTTGCAGAATCTTATAAAATACAGGATATCATTATAATATAACAGAATTTTTTTAAAAAGAAAAATATTTTATTAAAATGAAAGATAAATTCATATAACATTTGTTTTTAAGGTTTATAATTTTTCATTTATCATATGATAATTTAAATATTGTTTAAAAATGCATTTTAAATAATATATTCAATTATTTTGTGTATATTAAAAACACCAGTTACAAATGCAATTTTATCAGTGCTAGACAAATTGGATACTTAAAAAAAAATATTTTTTCGAGTAAATATTTTGAAACAACTAATAGAAAAAACTATATATCTTAGTAATTATTTTTTATATGCTTAATAAACATTGGTTTAACAGCATATAAAAATATCTGGAAAATTAATTAATGCTAAATGTTACAAAGTTAACACTTAATTAATGTAGTATTATTTTTTATTTCCTTTGAATAATTCATAACTTTTCTTTCAATTCATAATTATTCTTTCAGAACAAAATTTTTCTATTGTAAATGATTTCAGTCATTGAATGAAAATTGACGTAACGCAATGAACAATATTATTGACCATCAATCTGACATGCTTGTTATTGAATTACAATCACGTTCGCTAGAACTCTACATGGAATAGAGCAACCCTTGGTAGTATCTAATATAAATTGAGTTATAGAGTAGGTAAACAACTAACATAAAAAGCATTACATCTATTTATATATATATATATATATATATATATATATATATATATATATATACACGATCACTAAATTTAAATAAAAAGAATTATTGGAAAATATTGAGAGAAATAGATATTCTTGTACATCATGTATCCAAGAACTTTAAAAGAGTAATGGTACAATATTTCAATAGTAATTATTCATAATATGTTTCAAAATATTTAGTATCCAAATAGTTCAAGAAGATTACAAATAGTATTAAAGATAAATAAAAGTCCTATGCTAAATTAATTAGATATTTGTTGATTTTATTAGTATTTTTATTATTTCTTATATATATATATATATATATATATAAAACACTTCTAAAATAATTTCCAGGAAGCAAAAAAATAATATAAATTCATTTATTTTTAAATATTTCTATAATCCTTTTTGAAATATTGATATTAAAAAATATTTTACAAAAAATTTTAATCATTAATATACTTTAACAAAATGTTATTTGATAAATAAATTTATTTATAGGATTCTTTTTAAAATAGTAACTCATTACACACACACACACACACACACACACACACACACATATATATATATATATATATATATATATATATATATATATATATATATAACTTTTTGAATGAATTATCAAAACAAAAACAATTTTTATAATTTTTGTAATAATTATCTGTGAACATATTTTATTTATTAATACTATAGGGTGATACAAATAAGACTGTAAAATAGTAAAAGATAGAAAATGAGGGTCAAAATATAAATGTGAATCTAACTATTCCGTCTTATTTGGGTAACCTTATACATATATAGAGTGGTCTGATGTGTGTATAAAATGAGTTAATTGATATTTAAAGTTTTTGTTTAAAATAAATCTTTATTTCATTATGAAATGTTCAAAAATTAAAAATGGAAAGTATAAAAATAATTATTACAACATATATATAATATGAAATGTATATATAAATAATTATAATGTATAAAGTATATATATATATGTATGTATATACATATGTACATATGTATGTATATATATATATATATATATATATATATATATATATAATATGTAGTATATATATATATATATGTATGTATATATATATATATAAAATACAGTTTTAATTAATATAATTCTTAGAATAAATTAATAACTGAAAAGTATTTTTATTGTCAACAAAACTGATATTTTATGCACAATTTTTAAAATAATTGATGGTAGAAAAATCTAGCAAATATATTTTACATTTTTATTTTTAATATTGTATTATTAAATAAATATTATTAAGATTTTGCGAATCTTTGGCTTATTGAAAGTGATGTATATATATATATATAAATACATATATAAGTATATATTATCGTAATCAGCCTTTCTTTGTCTATTGCTGAATGAAGGTTTCTACAAAAATTTTACATTTCGATCGATCCAATACCTACCTCTTCCAATTCATTCAGGCAAATTTCTTTATCGTTCTCTCCCATCTATCCATGGGTTTTTTCTCTGATCTTATTATATATATGTATATATATATATATATATATATATATATATATATATATATATATATATATATACATATACATATACATAAATTATATCAGTAATTTTAACAATTAAAAAAGATGAGTATAAATATAATCCCAAAAATGAAATGAAAATATAATATCTAATAATAAAAAAAGTAATTAATTTTTATATGTCGACCTTCTTTATAAATATGTTAAAATGAGTGAAATATTTTGAATAAAAAATATGAATTTACACTCAATCAGAAAATTGACTAATTTTAAACATTTGTCAAATGTTTAACAATATATCAGTACCCTACTGCTTTGAAGCTAGTTAATGCATATTATTCAATGTTATTTACTTCCTTTGATAAATTCAGGGTTATAATTGATTGTATCTCCCCTATAAACATTTCAAAAGAATATCATATTTGATTGTAGTATAATATTTTAAATAAATTATTTCGGTTTTTAACAACTATATTTATGCAAATAACATATAATGCATTAATAAATATGAATATACTCGTAGGTGGCTCAAATGAGACTGAAGAGTTTAAATATACATTTACGTGTTTACTATTATTTACTATCCCTCATTTTCATTTCGTCTCTCTCTCTCTCTCTCTCTCTCTCTCTCTATATATATATATATATATATATATATATATATATATATATGCATATACATATATGTATATATATTTATGCACATGTTCTATATATACTGTGTACTATAGCCACAGTTGTTTTCTTAATTCATTCAAAATTTATTAATGTTGCTGTCAGTGAACGCAATTGATTTTCAGATAGAGGCTGGCGGGCTTGTCAGCTAATTTAAAACTTGTTCTAAGTATACTATCCGACACCGAATGATTTAAATTTAAAATGTATGAATTGTCAACGCATGAGTTGAAAAACGTCTGAATTATATCAAACTAAAATATGAATGAAACATCATTTTGAAAAATATAACATACTCGTCTTCGAAAAAAAGAAATTTGAATATTGTGTTGTTAAATTTTGAATATATTTACATATATATATATATATATATATATATATATATATATATACACATACATACATACATACATACACATACATACATGTATATATGCATATATGAAGAGAAGAGAGACAGAATAGTTATTAATTTAATTTTCGTACTTCATTAAGTATACATTATTTATTAAATCATTTTTCTATTAAATCAAAAATGGTTTGTCATCTTTATGAACAAACAATAAAAATTAATCCAAGACACTCTCGCACTTAATTAAATAAAAATAAAAACATTGTCTACATAGCAGACAAGTCTGAGAAGAATTAATTTCATTGTCTACGAGAGTTAAATAAATCAGATAAAGTAACACAGATTAATGACTAGGGTTGAAATAAAATATATACGCATTTCATGCATACAGACAAAGATGTGAAATCGGATGGCGCATTCTTTAAAGAGTCAACACATCAGTGTTTAGATCGCATTCTTAGCGTCTATTTTAAAAGTATTATCGTCAAAGAAATCTCCGTGAATACTTCAATCAGTTTACAGGAGTTTTAAATTATACACTTCCCTCTTTTTGTTTCTACTATCGGTGATTGCTTAGATTTAGTTATAAATCAAATAGATATAGCTGATTATTATGTACAACTAATGGTGGGTAGTGTAAGGGATATTCAATGCCTGTGGATACTCGTTAAGTTTCAGTTAAAATTTATGAACCTATATTTTTTATCAGTAGACAATCACGTTTACTATTCAATTCAGAATTTTAACGTGAAAAACAATATAAATACTTTTTTAATATTTATTACAATAAAAATAAATTAGAATATTATTTTATTTTTAAATTATATTTATTAATATTTCTATTTTTATTTTGCTTTTGTAAGTTTATGAGAGCATGAAAAATATAACAATAATTATTTATATATTCGAAAAATGAAACGTTTCATAAACTAAAAAAAGAAACATTGCATTTAAAATAAAGGAATTTATTCATATCAATAAGAAATTAAATAAATCTAAGGTAATTAAATCTTAAAAATGTGCTACCAGTTTTAAAAAAGATCTAGGAATTAAAAGAAAAATAATTATACTAGGAAATCATTTACTGACCAATATTCCTTTGCGATAACGATTTATACTAAGACTAATTTTCTAAAAGATTAACTAAATGAAATTAAAATCAATGTACAAGTTAAACTGAGTGAAGATGGCAGCCAAACAAAAGTTATTTAAATAAAAATGAATTATAAAGTCCATTTCGTACAATAAAATTTGGAATTACTAATACAATAAAAATAATAAAACGTTATATAGAATGGTCCAGATGAAACTGAAGGATATAATATGTAAATTTGTTTCTAAATCTTCAGTTTCATTCGATCCACCTGTATTATGAAATTAGATAATGTAAAAAACGATTTCTTGATTATTTAATTTCTATGACATAATTTGTATTCAGTACATTCAATGACAAACGAGAAAGACAAATTAGTATGTAAATAGAAAAGCAACTGAGAATAGAAGATATGTATTTGATTATTAATATAAATCATAATTAATTTTATTTTATTGGTTAAATTATGAATTTAAATACATAAATATTTTTTTAAAAATATAAATGCAATTAATTAAAATTATTATTAAATTAAAATTTTTGTTTTTCAACAACAATAAATTTAATTTTTAATAATTAAACTCAAATATTTATTAGTTATATATTTTTTTAATTAGTAATAAAAATATATCAGACTTTCATAACTTGCATGATAAGAATAAATTAACTATATAATTTTCTATAAATAAATTTTAAAGAACATATAGTAAAAAAATATTCAAATGTATATATATACATATATATATATATAGAGAGAGAGAGAGAGAGAGAGAGAAAGAGAGAGAGAGGAAAATAATGAAATTCCATTTAATCGTAGTTCAACACAGATGTTTCAGAATTTATTATAGTAGATATAATTTCTCTCTTCTTAAGACTAACATACATATATTATGTCAAAAAATTATTTAATAAATGTATAATAATTTAAGATACATAAGCTAAATAATTATAAAATGGCATTATATTAAATTACTCCACATACTGTAATATATACATACATACATATATATATATATATATATATATATATATATATATATACATATATATATATATATATGTAATGATGCCATTATAATAATTACCACTGTTAGCTTTAAATTACTGTAGTTGTTATGTGTGTATCTTATTTTTTTAATATTTTTATGTGGTCCATGAGTGACAAAATTACCAGTTTAATTTGATATTTGGTTCATGGAATCATATGTGTTTTTTTAATACATATTTTACTAGCATTAAAATATAAAAAAAATAATTTTTATGTTTACATAAATGTATATATATATATATATATTGTTGAAACCTGTAATTAGAGAAATGTAAAAGATATAGAGCGCTGTGGTGCTTCGTTTTGTTTTTGTATGAAAAATATAAAAAATGCATACAATTAATACATTGAACTTCAACACAGAATCTTTTTATTATTATTAAAATAAAAGAGATTCAAACATTGGTCCTTCGAGCCGGATCCTTTTTAGAGGATACTTTATAGTGCGATACTTTGAACTTGTGAACGCGAGTGACAAGAAGGTGAACATTTGGAACATTATTACAACGCTATTTGACTTATAGTTTTGTGATAAGCGTGTGAATATTTTTGCATTAAATTAAGTGATACTGTGATTTGCAAATTGGACTTCATATCAGAACTTTGAACATTGTTTATTCACAAGGACTTGTGAATGTGTAAAATATTGTGTTTTAATAGCGAATATAAGAACTTGTATTACATACTCAACATCGATTTGGCACGGCGGGCGGCGCAAGGATTTGACGCCACGCATACTTTTGTACACATTACCTGGAGAAACGTTGCACTGTGTAAAATGGAAGACGCAAAAGATAAACGAACGGGCATTAAAGGTTTTACGCGTTTCGTAAAATTTTGGAACAAACTCCCATCGATATTCCCATATTACGTGTTAGACTAGAAAGGGCTGAGTATTTATTAGATAAATACGAGGAAGTTCAGTCAATGATCGAACAAAGTGTTCGCGCAGATAAAGACAATAGAGCAGTACAAGAAGCTGATCACGAAATGTTTGAAGAAAAGTATTATAACGTAATCGCTAAAGCGCGAGAAATGCTTAAGCGTGCTGACGGAGCGTCGGTGTCACGAGCAACATGTGACGATTCAAATGAGCGGAATAACGAACCTAGTGGACGGAATATGAATGTTAAAAAATTGGACGTACCTGTATTTGATGGAGATTACAAAAATTGGATTTCATTTCGCGATTCATTTATATCCATATTGATAGTAACAAATCGTTTAGCACTATAGAAAAATTTCATTTTTAAATCAATCAGTGATTAATGATGCAAAACGCGCAATTGCTGCGTTTACATTGACAGCAGAGAATTATGCAGCTGCATGGGAAACCCTGAAAAAACGATATGAGGATGAACATGAACTAATTCACCATCATGTCAGTGGACTCTTTGACGCGCCGTCGGTCAAAAATAATTCCCATGCTGAACTCAGATTATTAGTTGACACGATTAATAATCATCTACAGTGCCTTAAAACGTTGAAAGAACCCGTTGATCATTGGGATACTTTAGTTATGTACTTGCTAAAAACAAAACTAACTGTAGAAATCAAAAGGGAATGGGAAAAGATAGAATGCGTAAAAACAGATCGCACAACGTTACAAGATTTGAAGGAGTTTTTAGAAAGGCATTGCAAGTATTTATATAAAACAAGCAAAAATCACAGAACTTCGAACAGCAAAGAAAATAAGCCTCCCACATCTTCGGGTAATAGTAACAAGTATTTGAAAACATTTTCAACCAACATTAAAAGCTGTGTTTTATGCAAGGAGAGCACGCACTGTACGCTTGTGAAGAATTCAAGAAGATGCCTGTTTCAATGCGTGTACAAAAGGTACGAGAACATAAATTGTGTTTTAATTGCTTTGCGAGCAATCATCAAAACGTGAACTTTAGAAAATGCGGGCGTAAACATAATTCATTGTTGCATCTAGAGACCCCTGACCCACCGCCTCCATCTAGCAAAGTGACTAAAGGATTCGAGCGCAGATGCGCAAAGAAGTTATAACGTGCATTCATCTCATAATCAACAATCGTATGTTTTATAGCAACAGCGCGGATCTACGTATTCGATAAATTCGGCAACAAGCACGAGTGCCGAGTACTTCTCGATCAAGGGTCGCAACCGCATATCATCACGACAGAACTTTGTCAGCAATTAGGTTTGCCGTGTAAACAAGTAGGCATAACATTATTAACCAGAGCGTGGGCTATCAAACTACAGCAAAGATAAGCTCGCGTGTCACGGACTTTACAGCAACGATTACGTGCTTAGTACTTAATAAAATAAGTGATGACTTGCCTACCCAAAATTTCCAATCAGCGAGCGTCAAGGTACCACACGGGATCGAGTTAGCGGATCCAGCATTTGATCAAGCTCAGCCCATTGATATGCTGATCGGAGCAGCACTGTTTTACGAATTGTTATGCGTAGGACAAATTAAATTGAAAGAAAATGAACCATACTTCCAAAAAACATTGTTAGGTTGGATTGTCGGTGGCAACGTGCATTTATCACCAAAAACGAAGGACAACAAGGTTATTTCTAATTTAATAACAAATAAAGATTTGAGCGCACAACTTGAACGATTTTGGACAGTCGAACATTCATTCGCGAATCAAAAATCACAGTTGGTAAAAGACGATCCAGCTGAACTACATTTTAAAGAAAACACTACACGCGACGAAAATGGGCGTTTTATTGTGAGTATTCCATTCAAGGAGGAAGAGCTCGCACTACTTGGATTGTCAAGAGATATGGCATATAAAAGATTTATTGCATTAGAGAAAAAATTAGAAAAGGATTCATTGTTAAAGAAACGGTATGTGGCATTTATGAATGAATATAAAGAACTTGGTGATATGAGTAAAGTTCTACCGGCAATGTGTGATGATAATGTGCCACATTGTTATATACCTCATCACGCCGTTACAAAGGAGGATAGCACTACTACAAAACTACGAGTCGTTTTTGATGGATCTGCAAAAACAACGACAGGTGTATCTTTAAATGAAGCACAACACATTGGAACTCCAGTTCAAGATGAACTTTTATCTATTTTGTTACGTTTTCGCTTGTATATTTACGTCATATCAGGCGACATAGCAAAAATGTATAGGCAGATAAAAATAAGACCGAATGAGAGAGCAATGCAAAGAATTTTATGGCGCACTGATAATAGTACTCCTGTAAAGGTGTATGAATTAAACACCGTAACATACGGCACAGCATCAGCACCCTTTTTAGCAACAAGATGCTTACATGAAATCGGACTACAGTGTAAA
>CP092090.1:44168567-44176067 GCA_029203775.1 Neoneuromus ignobilis
TACAAACAAAATGACCCTAATGTTTAAATATATATGTGTGTGTGTATATGTATATATATATATATATATATATATATATATATATATATATATATACGAGGGTCGTTTGATAAGTATGGTAAAAATGTAAGAAAAAGTAAAATGAAAAATTTAATTTAATTAATTAATTAAATTAAACAATAAATAAATGTACCATACTTATCAAATGACCCTCTTATATATATATATATATGGTTTTCCAATAAGCTATTCAGAAGTTTTAATGGAAATAAAACAAGTATTTAATTAATTATTTTTTTATTCCTAAACATAATCGATGGTATTAATGATGAAATACAATTCATTTATATGACCACCACGACTTCGTTTAACATTGTGCATTCGTTTAGTCCAATTTTTAGTCATTCTTTTACATAATTGTGGTCCTATTTCAAGAATTACACGTTTAACGTTTATTTTTAATGCTTCTTTTGTTTATGGTTTATTAGCATAAACCAATGATTTCATATAACCTCGCAGAAAATATCTAATGGAATTAGATCACATGATCTTAGTGACCAATTGATAGGTCCATTTCGTAAAATATTGACTCATTTAACTTTTATTTCAATAAGTCTACTGTTCCTGTAGATGTATGGTACGTAGCACCGTCTTGTTGAAACTACAAATCGTGCAAACTATTTTCAATCATTTTTAGAAAAAAAATCATTAATCATGATTCGGTAACGCACTCCATTTACTGTAACGTGATCTTCAGCTTCATTTTGAAAACAATTTAGTCCGATGACACCAACAGCCTGTAACGCACACCAGACAGTTACTTCTTATGAATGCAGTGGTCTTTGTTCAATGACTTGAGGATGGTTTTCATTTCAAATTCTGCAATTTTCTTTATTTGGTATTGATCGTAAGTTTTACTAGGCCCACGATAAATTTTACGGATCGAACATTGATTTTTATAATATTTTTTTATAATTTCTAAACGTTGTTGAAATGTTAAACATTCCATGATAATTTGCCAAACTATACTGAGATGAAGTGTCAACATGTAGTTAAAAAAATATTTAAATATATCTGCTACTAGCTGTCAAATTTTTGACATTCTTATTGGAAAATTCTATATATACGATAAACATAACAGTGATTTGAAAAAATCATGGAATACAGATATTAATAAAACATTACCAGTATTTAGAAATTGACACTGAACAATGATTGAAATGTAATATAATGTGTAATTATATTGCATTAGATAATATTTCTTACATTATCAATTTTCTAATATCATATTTTTTTACATAAACAATTTTAGTAAGAATTTCAAAGCCAAAAATGTATCGTTACAGTGTAAAAATTTAGCTTTCAAAAATCTTCTTTCAGTCATTAATCTTGTGATTGTTTTGTCTTAGCTCTCTTTAGTTACCTATTATCCACTTTTCTTTTCATGTCTATAAAACTGCCAACTCGTGTGTCTCTTATTATTTGTTTTATATTATTTAATTTTAGTCTTATTTTGTAATTTCTTCCCTTTCTCATTTATTTCAATATACTTTTAAGTAAAATCTCGTGTTTAAGTATTTTTCCTACTAACTTTACTCTTATTATAAACATACACATGTACACACACTATAATTTCAATTTAATATTACCCTCAATTAATTAAAAATATATATTAAATTTTATTTTAAATTCCAGTAAATTATCATAGAAAAATAACAGATTTTTTAATCTATAATGTTTAACTTCCATATAACAATCGGTAAATACATGTAATTATTTGAAACAGTAAACAAATACTGATCAAAATACACTTACCACTTAATATTGTACTCAAATATACCTTTTAGTGATTAATAATTTTTATAATTCTGATCTAATAAACATAACAGTTTATGAGATTAAAAATTCACTTTCAACATTTTTTGTTCTTTAAGATGACATTTTATACTTTATTATTTTAAAGCGTTATAAAGAGTGCATTGAACTTTGGCAAATATGGTAATATATATATATATATATATATATATATATATATATATATATATATATATATGTGTGTGTGTATAAAACTATTAAAAGGTTATGATCTATATAAATAACTATTAAAATACTAGTTTCTAAACCACACTTTTATATATATTTATTATTATTCACCTATTATTATAACAAAAGAAAAATAATAAAATAAAAGCAGGTTTTAAATCAATATGCCTGCAACGAGATTATATCTATTTTTTGATAGTTCTTCAGTGACAAACCACTGCATTAAAGAATTCAAACATAATCCCTATTCGAGTAAATTATAGTCGAGTCATAGTGTGTATGATATAATACATCATTTTGCAGATTATTTACTTCCGAAACCACTTGAAAGCCAAAATAATTATAGTAAAAGATGTAATTATATGAGAGAAATATACCTCGTAATATTTTATGTTGGCGTGTAAGTATAACGAATTGTATTTTATTGTATTAAAACATAGGTCGGCACACAATTATGTTCGATAAGCAGACAAGTTCATGGACGCGATTTAAAATAAATTAATTCAAAATTATTTTATAGTCACTCTCATACCTGTCGATCTAATTTCCTATCACATGAAATGGCGAGAAGGCGGAAAGTACAAACGAACTTTGTATCAAATTAAAGGATCATGAGGTGGGGCAAATAATTCAGTGGTGTGCTTACATATATACATACATACATTCATATATACACACTTAAAGTTATATTTACACCCACACGCATCTATATATATATATATTTGTATTGTATAAAAATATATTAATAGAGAAATAGTTAATTTTATAAACATTTTAATTATTTATTACTTGTTTTTTTTATACAAAATTGATTTCCAATAACTGGATTCATATTATTGCTCTTTTTTATTTACTATTTAATTAATCCGTTTTAAGTATTATTCAATAATTTCATTTATTCCTGCAATCATTATTTTGTATATTATCTTATTATAAATAAAGTTCATACAGAAATTAATTACTTGAATATTTTTAATGAGCATTACTGTACTTCGATATACGAAGGTAGTTTGATAAGTATGGTAAAAGTATTTATTGTTTAACTTAATTAATCAATTAATTTAATTAAATTTTCAATTTAGTTTTTCTTACTCTTTTACCATACTTATCAAACGACCCTCGTAAAAAGGCCATCCAAATGTGACGTCTAAATTTATGTTTTAGAAGAATCAAGTGTACAGAGTGGTTTATCATCACATTTGGATGTCATATACATTCTTATAATCCATATTATTATTTTTTTCCACAAATTTATTTTAACTATAATATATACAAAATTTAAATGAATATAAAGGTTTATGAAATTAAAGTTGTCCATTGATAAAATTAAATTTAAAGTAATCATATTATA
The DNA here is from genome assembly GCA_029203775.1 of Neoneuromus ignobilis. NCBI lineage: Eukaryota > Metazoa > Arthropoda > Insecta > Megaloptera > Corydalidae > Neoneuromus > Neoneuromus ignobilis. The sequence continues at coordinate 44,171,962 of CP092090.1, forward strand.
CTTATCTGCCATTAAAGTATTTAATACTAAATATATGTATATATAATAATAAAAGTTAGTAGCTCAGTTTATTTTATTTCATATATAACTATGTTTAATCTAATGGTGATTGATAGTCAAGTTATTTTTTTATTTATTAAAAAAAGTTAATAACTTAGTTTATTTTCTTTAATTGTGACTATGTCGAAATATAAAGACGTTTGAAAATAAATTTAATTATAAATTTAATAATAAAAGTCAACATGTTAGTTAATTTTATTTAATGAATAAATATGTTTAAAAGGAAAAATTGTTGACACTGAAATTATTTATATATAGGGTCGTCAAATGTGATGCCTAGATTTGTGTTTTATTAAAAGAAACATGTGTATAGTTTCTTTTGTTTATTTTTAATAAAACGCAAATCTAGGCGTCATATTTGGATGACCTATATTTAGTAATAAAAGTCAGTAGTTTAATTTATCTTATTTAATTGATTATGTTCAAATATATAAAAAAATATGTATTAAATTACATTTTTTACACTATTCTTAATGATTTTGTAATCAGTTCTTATTTTTTCTATTTTTTAAAAAAGAAAAATATTGTAGTCATATAATTTAATTAATTATTAACACTTTTGTTATTTAATAGTCGGTAATTTGTAAACTGTATTATTATTTACAATTTTAATATATATATATATATATATATATATATATATATATATATGGAAAATTGGTTTCTCCCTGTTGTATACAAATACAAAAAATTGTCAATGACAAAGTGATGCACCGGAGGCCCGTGTGTAACTATTTGGTGCTGGAAGATGGTCGAAATGTCGACGCCGAGTGTTGTGCGTGACCTGGTGGTGTCCTCGTACTCGTGCAACAGTTTAATGAATGCTTCCATGGCGGTGCCGGGGGCGTTTACACATTCAACTTTGGAAACGCTGTGTACGTGAGTCTCGCGTAGCTGCTCTTTCGAACTGAGCGACATAAGTGATTCTATGATTCGCTGCCTTTTGACGTCGACTAGGAGCCCATAGTACGTGACGAAGTCAGCCCCAATTATATCCGATTTGAAGTCTGCAATTATGAAGGCCCATTTGAAGACTCGACGTAGGTCGAAGTAGATCTCGAATATTCGCTGACCATATGTCTGGATCTTCTTATCGTTGACTGCTTGCAGTGTGAGTAGTAAGTTCGAGTTTTCCTTGGATTAGTGCTTGTGGTATTATTGATGTCATTTAATCCAAGTCGACTAAAAAATTTATTTGTGTGACGCAGTCACGGAGGTGTAGGCGTTATTCTTTGGTTAGCTAAGTCACTCGGTTTCTGCCGCTAACCATCTGAGAAAACGACAGCTTTTCTAATTTTACTGCGAACTTGACAACGTAGCCAGGGGATGCGGTAATGAACAGGGTTTTATGCACCTACGTGCCCGTACGCCGTACTTGCGATGATACCAACAAATTTCTGGCGCAGTGGTGCGTGATTGCGGATCTGGGTCGCCGCCCCTGGAGCGCGAACGGTGTCGATCTCACTGATCATTTCTGAACATACGGACTTTGAGAATCTCCACGTCGCTTTCCAGGGCTTCTATGACCTTTTTTAGATCGATGAGAGTGATATTCTTGACCTTATCTCGGTGAATGACGAGTATTTCAGCGCTTGTCAGCTGCATAATCTCCACGAAACGATCCGCCTGGAGAGCTAGCTTGAAGAGATCGGTGATCTCGCTGAGGGCAATTTCGGCACGCATTTTCTCTGGTAGATGGTCGAGGAAAATAATGCGTAGCATTGACTCATTGGATTGGCCGCGATGTTCCTGATCTTCTGCAAGAGCCTCAAGGGCTTTTCGTCCGACACTTGGATGCCTCGCTATAGCCTTGCCCATCTTGAGTGTTTAATCATATTATCCGATCGTCGGGATCACCATTTTGAATTGATTTCTTCGTGTTGTATACAAATATAAACAAAGTGTCTATGACAAGATTGTTTGAATATATTTATTGGTTTGTACGTGATTGACTAAGATGTTTATAGATAACCGAGAATTTGTATATGTGAGACACAATAACTTGTTTGTTTGTCGTGTTCCTCGATGGTGTCACTGTCGTGATTTGGAGGCTTGCGTCTGGTGTTATGTTCCTCGTCGTCCTTTTTATTCCGACGGTCGCTTGCTTGGTTTTCCCGCCACCGGCAGGTAATTCTTTGATGCCGTAGATGCAACCATCACAGATGGCCCGATGGCGCTCTAATTCTGTCGCCACAAGTGGCCCATAAATGGTACAGTATGGCCTTCCAAACGCTTTCTTATCTGTGTTTTTCCTTTATCGGTTAACAATATCTTTCAATATTTATACTACGCTCGCTTTCTGGAGTTAAAACTGGTTTTTTACACTGCCGGTAAACGGTAGCTTTTTTTGCCACGGGTGGGCGGCAAATGTTACCGTCGGTGCTGCAGGCATAGCCTCCTTATATATATATATATATATATATATATATATATTATATATATATATATATATATATATATATATATATATATTAATATATAATATAGGGTTTTATAATAAGAATGCCAAAACTTTGATAGCTGGTGGCAGTTATGTTTGAATATTTTAAGCTTATTTTTACATAGTATAGTTCGGAAAATTATTATGGAATGTTCAACACTTCAACAACGCTTAGAAATTGTAAAAACATATTATAAAAATCAATGTTCGGTTCGTATAACTTATCGTGTGCTTTGTCAAACTTAAAAAAATCGTCCAAGTGAACGATCCATTTATCGAATTGTTGAAAAATTTTAAGACAATTTTATTCTACAAGATACAGTAATGCCTGTAAGACTAGGAAATGCTAGAAGTGAGGCTAATATTACTTCTGTTAGTGAAAATTTCAAAATAAAGCTAAAGATCACGTTACAGTAAATTAAGTGTATTACCGAAACATGATTAATGTTTTTTTCCAAAAATGATTGAAAATAGTTTGCACAATATGTTGTTTCAATAAGACAATACTACATGCCATACATCTACAGAAACATTAGAATTATTGAAATAAAACTTTAATGACTCCATTAATTCATAAAATGGACATATCAATTAGCCATCAAGATCGTGTGATCTGACTCCATTGAATTATTTTCTGTGGTGTTATGTAAAATCATTGGTTTATGCTGATAAACCACAAATAATAGATGCGTTAAAAATACACATCAAACGCGTTTTTCATGAAATTAGACCACAATTATGTGAAAGAGTGACTAAAAATTGGAATAAACGAATGCATTCTGTCAAGCAAAGTCGTGGTGGTTATATAAGTGAAATTATATTCCATCATTAATGCCATAGAATATACTTAAAAATAAAAAAAGCAATTAATTAAATACATTTTGTTTTATTTTATTGAAACTCCTAAGGCGCTTTTTGGAACCCCCTATATATTATTGATTCATTTTTTATTTTCATATCAAGCTCTGTTTATATCAATAATTAATAAATGATATATTTCAGTATATATTTCAGTATATATACATATATATATATATATATATATATATATATATATATATATATATATATATATATATATATATATATATATATATATATATATATATATATATATATATATATATATATATATATATATATATATATATATATATATATATATATATATATATATATATATATATATATATATATATATATATATATATATATATATATATATATATATATATATATATATATATATATATATATATATATATATATATATATATATATATATATATATATATATATATATATATATATATATATATATATATATATATATATATATATATATATATATATATATATATATATATATATATATATATATATATATATATATAAAATTCTGAGGACTTATTGGAAACCCTATATAAAAAACCTATATTAATATACTTTTTTGCGTATTCTTAATAATTTTGTAATTAGTTATTCAAATTTTTTTTTTTAAATGTAATCATATCATAATTTAATTAATTATTAACACTTCTATTATTTAATAGTCGTAATTTGTAAACAGTACTATTATTTACAATTTTAATTTACAATATTTTAT
>CP092090.1:44181067-44188567 GCA_029203775.1 Neoneuromus ignobilis
ATGAGAAATATTGTAGGAAATGTATAAAATCAACCCGAAATATTCGATTACGTACGGGTTTTGGATGATAAAAAACACGTATAACTTGGTTTCCCGGTTTGCTCGTTTGAACACCTTTATATCTGTTCTTTACCTTAATTTTATTGTATGTGTGTGAATTGTCATTTTATCAATAGTATTTTTCTCTTTATTTAATTTTTAAGATCTGTATACTTTCTATTCGTAAATTTTTGAATGTTTAGTTAATATATTTATATATATATATATATATATATATATATACATATAAATATATATATATATATATATATATACATATATATATATATATATATATATATATATATATACATATAAATATTTATATATATATATATATATATATATATATATATATTTATTTATGTATATTTAATATAAGTATGTTTTGATATAAGCGGATTTCTGTTTTCAAACAATAACAGCATTAATTTATCAATCTAATTTTTTATTTGTATTCCATAACAAAATAATACAAAATATGTAATAATATTTTTCTTGAGCGATAAATTCAATTTAACAATTTTTGTTTTAAAAATAATTTAGTGTATTTTATCGATTAGAAAATAATTTGTTTGAATTCTTAAGAATGTCACAAAAAATATTTTTTAAATTTAAGTGAATTTTTTTTATTAATGAATAAAAACAATATATACCATCTGTTGATCAACATAATTTTATATTTAAAAATAATGATGTAAATAAGAAATAGTGTATATATATATATATGTATTATATAAAAATTGTATTTCTTCCATGTAAGTCACGAAGATAGAAATAAATTTAAAATCATGAAAGAAATGAAATAAGGCGATATCATATTACCAAAATTATTTATTTTAACATTGCAAAAAGTATTTAAGGTACTAAAATGGATATATGGAGGAATAAATTAAATGGAGAGATATGTAATCACTTAAAATTTGCGATGGAATTATTATTTTTTTAACAAGCAAAAAATAATTTTTCAAAAAATAGAATAATGGATAAATAATGTCAAAAGATTAATCGTATGATAAACTTCTACAAAACAAAAGTAATGTTCAATGAATTTTTAGATGAAAGAAGAAACGAAGTAAAAATAGAAGACGTTGAAAATTATATATATTTTTGTTAACTCATTAACACTAAAAAAAAATTTACAGATGAAATGAACAGGAGAGTAAAAATGAAATATTATCAGTTCAGAAGAAATTCGCATATTATAAAGTTTGATATTCATCTATGTTTAGAAAAAAAGTTATGATCAGTATATCCTATTTGTTCTTACTTATAACAGTAAAAATATATCTTGAATGCCAGTATAATTTAGTGAATTTAAAAAAAAACACAAAGAAGTATGGAAAGGATCATGTTAGAAATAATACATGCAAATAAGAAAATCAAGTGGATCCTAACAAAAAAAGGAAAGGATGTTATAGCAAAAATAAAGAGTTTTAAATAGAAATAGGTCGATCATATAGTAAGAAGAGAAGACTATCATTGGATAGCAAAAATTATTTATTGAGAACCTAGATAAATAAAAAGGCCTAAAAAGAAACCTTAAAATGGGATAGAGACATAAGAAAAGTCGACGGAATAGACTAATGAAGAATTTTGGAGGAGGTTTTCATCTAGCAAAGGATGGAAAGAGGTTAATGGTGATGTGTATGTTTTATATATATATATATATATATATATATATATATATATATAATACATATGTTTATATTAAAAAAGGAACAAGTTATGTGAGAAGAATTTTTAAATATTGTACTATTAATATGTGAAGTAGTTCTAGAAGCCATAAAAGGAATCGTTCAATTTAATGACATAACTAAAAGTGAAGTGAGACCTGTGATCACTTATATATATATATATATATATATATATATATATATATATATATATATATATATATATATATATATATATATATAGTGTATATATGTATAGTGTAAATAAGAAATTTTAGTATTGTTAAATTAATTTTATTTATTTTACTTCCTTATACATTTTTGTGTAAACTAAAAATAGTATTTTCAGTTTAGTAAAAATATTTTTATAAAACTCAATATTAATAGAATACAATTTGAATATTTAAATACTATTTAATTATAAATAAAATATTGGTACAGACATAAAACACAAATACATATATATTTTAATTTAAAAAAAACAAATAATTCCATTATGCAAAAACTAAAAATTTTCCCACAAAATATTCAATATTTTGTGGGAAAATTTTTAGTTTTTATAACATATTTACAATTATTATGTATAAAATTAATTAAACAATGATACCTCTCAATGGATATGTTTTATCACTTTTCTCTTATACTGCACATAATACATTTAAATTTCAAGTGTGCTTGTCTGCTAATGTGATTTAAAGTGCCTTTCGTAAATTTTATAATGGATTTAAATGGATAATTTGTGTCAGTCAGTTTTAATCATCAAATTTTTTTAGCAAACGAAAAGAATATTTTGGATCATTATTTTGCATAATCTTACACATATTTAGCAAATTTTCATCTATACATAGTTTCTTGGTATTTTTTACAGTATTTTTTTAATATTATTGATAAATTTTGCCATTTGATTTCACAACCGGATCATTCACGTCTTACAAAAAAGGACTGTCACGTGTTTGGTTTTTATGTAACGTGGATCTAGAAATTGATTCTTAGAACGATATATACTCGTATATATATATATATATATATATATATATATATATATATATATATATATATATATAAACATTTTTATATAAAGAAAGAAAATTAAACTTATATGCATCATTTCATAACATATTTTTCGAAATTGACGTGGTTTGTCATAATGAAACTTTGTAAATAATAAAAGCATTTCTTTTTTAAATAAATGTAATTTTTACAATACATCCCTGTAGGAGAAATTCATCAAATGTCAAATTATTATTTTGGAATAGACTAATTTATATCGTATTCAATAATTATTTTATATAGGATCATTCAAAAACAAGTGTCACATTTGAATGACCCTATGTTTAGTTTGATTGTAAATTGAAAAGTTGATTATTTTTTTATTTATACAATAATTGTATCTTTATTTCTATTTGTTGTTAGTGACGGATATTTTTTTTGAAATTTGTTGTTTTTTACTCTTCATAACACCAGATAACATTCAATGCCAAATATTGTGAACAACTTAAAATTCATGCAATGTATTTTGTTTTCTTAATTAATTAATCATCTTTATTCAAAAGAGCAATATTTATTATTTTTTCTGTTTAATAGTGTAGAGGCATATTTAAAATCAATAATAAATTAAAATATAATATACTCAAATATTCACCTGTATAAAAATAATTGAATATTAAAATATTTTTAGTAATATGGCTACTTATGAAGATTATATTTATTGTAACTAGCCACTAAAATGGTTATAGTAAAATTGATATAATACCCTCGCTCATATAATTCAGAGTTAAGTCCTAACTCCCAAAGAGTTCAATTATTTGACAAAAACTCAAATACTATTTATCAATTTAAAAATAATTTAGTATGTACTTATACTTCTTTGCCCTACACTATATATATGTATATATATATATATATATATATATATATATATATATATATATATATATATATATATATATATATATATATATATACATACACCCGTCCCTCAATTTACGCAAGACTTTTTTACGCGAGTTTTTTTACGCGGTAAATTATACTTCTATTTACGTGGAACTTTTTTTACGCCACCCTTTTTATACGCGGTCAGATAGATTTCATTTTATATAATTTTTCATGGAATTTATTATATATCAGAGTGATGCAAATTCTTACTTGAACGTATAAAAGCACGATATAAATATATAAAAAGTTAATTGTTTTGAATTACAGTAGCGATAGTGACACCGATTAAAATGTATCTACTTTTGTTTTCTAAAACGTCATTATTTTTTTGTTAAGTTATGTGAAATAAATATGCGTTTCTACAACTTCACTAGCTTTTATTTCCAATATTTTTTCTATTGTACTGACAGATTCAATTTACACGATTTTCATTCCCGTAAAACAAATCCACGTGGAACGGATACTCCGCGCAAATTGAGGGACGGGTGTATATATATATATTTATATATATATATATATATATATATATATATATATATATAATTAGGTAAACAAAAAATGTCACTTTTGAGAAAATGTTCACTTTTGAGATTAAAATAAAAATGTTTCTATTTTTTTATTAAAAATTATTTTATTTTTCAGAATATCCATCTTCATATTAAAATATCCTTCTCCAACGAAAATATAATTTATAAATTCTACTTTTACAAAATTCAATTTTTTATTTTCAACAAAATTGAGTAACTTCTATTCTTAATTCTGTGTCACTATTAAATTCTTTATCACGCATATCGAGAGACTAAAATAAATTAAAATTCTATAGTCATATGTCTAATGAATACATGGGGATGAGAGAGAATTGCACATCTTAATTCATTATCTTTTCTCTTGTCGTTACCGTAACATGTACTCAAGTGTTATCTTGCAAAAGTAAAACTCTTCGACGATTTACCAGTCCTGGTTGTTTTGTTGTAATGCATTATACACTTTTTGTAGCTGTTCTCTGTAAATGTTTCTGTTAAAACTTGACTAATTTGTAGATTCTTACAAAATTTTACCAAACAAAGAAAAGTTGTCTTGGAACTAATTTGCTTTAGATGTTTTTAGCAAATGATCATTTGATTATAAACAGTGTTAACTACATTAATAATGAATTGGAATAATGAAGTTGGTTGCCTAATATATCACCATTATTAACAGTCTCTTTTTATTAATTGCTCTATGAAAGCTTCTCCCAAAACTTTCCATTTTGATCGATCTAGTATACATATACAGATATAGGTAAATTAATTTATACCGATATTTCTTTAAGAATAGTTGTTGACAAAAATGGAACCAATTAATATTCATTAATATTTTACTTTATTTTATTATGTAATATTTCGTGTATATCCCTTTTATCAATGTAAGTTCTTTTATTCTATTAAACATTTTATTAATTTAGTTACTGCTATATTCTTCTTAGCTACTATCATTGTTCTTTGCAGGTTTATTAGCTTCGATTAATTCAGTTTTGGTTTTAGGAGAATTTTCATATAATCTTTCTTTAAAAATAGATCATATATTTTCTATAGGTGAACATACCTTCGGTACTTGGGAGCCATTGAAGCAATATAATCCGTTTTTTTACAAATGTTGTTATTGATCTCAATTTATGGAAAAATGCATAAAATTTTCTTAATTTTCAAATATTTTCAGAAAACTTAATACAAGTTGTACTATCACTTCCAACAGTATAAGATATTAGAACGTTTTCAATAGTCATTTATAGTTCACTTTATTGTTTATAACAACAACAGGCTGATGCGCATTTCGGTGGTGTTTCCATCATCATCAGAGCATTATATTATAAAATCTGCAAGATGTGCTTCTAACACATTCTTATATTATTCAGGATTCAATAATATACAAATCAAATATTTGTTTTGGCAATATTGTAAATCAAGTTATCACACGCTCAATCTATTTAACATGTTTTAAAACACATTTAACACGTTCGCGGACGTGAATGCTATAGCATTCAAATTTTAAAGCCAATATTCATTTAATTTTATATAACCTTAATTTGTAATTATAATTTTAATTTTTTAATTAATTGTATATAACTATTAAAATGTAATATTCTGACTACTCTTACAACATGTGTCTAATCGAATTCGGATATCACAATTAGTTTAAAAAAAATCGCCTGTCTATTTTTAAAACTCACTGAAATTTTTACTGTCCACGAACGTGTTAAAGAAAAACGCTTTTCTTTCTGTCCTATAATAATTTTTGAAAATTATGAATTTCAACTAAATACTAAAAGAAACTTTTAATAAAAATATCAACAAACTATTCTTATCTTTTAATTACGTTTTTTTTTAAAAAAAATAAAGAAGAATCTTTAAATTAATAATTTCTAAAATATTAAAAAATGCTGATATTTTCATTTTTCCATTCTTCCTCGATCCAAAAAATATTTTTCGACATAACTTTTTTTTATATAATTTTTCAGTTTTGTTTTTCTCAGGCTTTTTGCAATTAAATCTATTTAATCAAACACCTTTGAATTTTGCTCTAATAACAAACGCCTATATTTTCATTTCAATTTTTAGCTTTCTAATTAATGCATAATTTTTTAAACAATTCTAATTTGTTTCTCATTGTTTTTATCTGTAGTTATTTTCCTCTATATTTTTCAATCTTTTTCCATATAAACTGTCAAATGAATGTACGTTTTTTTGGAAAAAATTAATACATATGATTTACTTATACCTACCTTATTTATACTATGGATTTAGTTCCACTGTACAATATATAAAATAGAAATTTTCCTTTTTAATTTCTAAGTATCAATTTTCCTATTTTAAAACAAAATTTTTATTATCATAAATTTTAAGTTTGTCTTTTGGAAGTAACTTTTTAATTATTTATATGATTCAGCGATATTCATAAATATTCTCTGAACAATTGAATACGGAAATAAGCTATTTACGACGTTATTTGGAGCTTGAAACAATAGTACTTGACGTAAAACTACGAAAATTTGCAACCAGCCGCGACCAGTTTCAAACTTATTACTAGAACACAAGATTATGAGAAAGTAAACAAAATAAAAATACAATTGAGAATATAAATTTGAAATCAGAGTTGTATTTAACAAAACGGTTTTTATATATTTTCTGATCAAAAAGCAATATTTTATGATAGAAAACTATGATAACTATATTTAAAAAAATAGTTTATAAAAATAATTTATTCACATATGTATATAAGATACAAATATAATTCAATATATTTAAATAGTTTACATAATACTCAAATAAAAAAAATATTTAACCACAAATAACTCTGCAAACAATAATATAATATGGTAAATAATTTTATATCGCATGAAAACTTAAAATTTATATTTTTTTATGTTCTTATTTTTACGTATTAATTATGTTAACACCTAAGAATTCCAACTTGTCATAAATACAAATGTTACAAAACATTTAAATCGCATATGATTAATTAAACACTGTCATAAATTAAACTTATCTCAAATTCGTCGCTATTTATCATATTTTTCACCAAACAATCGCACACATTGCTCGTACATTCAAATATAATATGCATTAAAAGTTTTAGTTGTCTAATGAATAAATTAAGGCAGTAATTAATAGCCAAGAGCCAACAATTAGTCCTGGTGTCACCACGCACTCAAACAACACATGGGAAAAAATCCATTCGGGTTTTTTATTTCCACATAGCCGCAACAGGACGCGAATGTTCTCGCCTTTTATTTGACTCACACGAAGGGTGGTGGGTTGAATGTACGCCACTGCAACACAATGAATGTTAGAAATATACCTGTGTGCAGTGA
>CP092090.1:44193567-44208567 GCA_029203775.1 Neoneuromus ignobilis
TGAACACTTTTATAATATCTTATGGTTCTGGGCTGATAATTTATTTATGTTAAGTAAATTTGTAACATTATCAAAACAAAATACTGAATTAACTTTTTTATATTATTTTAATTAAATTTATCTTGACATTTTTTCTATTTGTATTAATATTTTTATATAATCTACGTTCTATTTAAATATTTTTGTATATATATATATATATATATATATATATATATATATATATATATATATATACATACGATTTTAAATTGAACAATCAATAGATCCACCTCCACAGGTACTCACGCACATACAGATAATATACAATGCATGTAGGTTTGCCCAGGTCACTAAAAAAATGTTGTTAAGTTTCGGTTATGTTTAGAGACAGGATATTTGTCAAGGTTTGGAAGTGTTTATCTCCGAGACAACGTATTGTATTCCGTATTAATTAAAATCGAGATAAGCACAAATCGAATTTTAAACCGGCTTTCTCAATAGATCGTTTTAATGTATACACACACTTCTTCTGAAACTAAATATAGTGACATAATGAAGTTAAATGTAGCTTATGGCACTGTAAATTGATATACCAATCTATTCAAAAATGAAATATTGTAATATGACACATTTAGGCTATAATGTATTTATTATGATTTTTAATTAAAATGTCTTCAATAGCACATAATTTATGATAACTAACAAAATTTAAATATATATTTCAATATATATATATAATATATATATATATATATATATATATATATATATATATATATATATATATACATATATATATACAGGTCAATGCAATGTATATACACTTTGAATGATTATAAAGTCAGTGTTTATTTACATGTGGTTCATTTTTAAAATTTAAAAGAATCTACAGGAATGAATATTTTTTTTGTCAACGCCTGATTTCAAACTGATGCCCGTTCTGGTCCAGGTACTGCTGATAACGCAAAACAATGGAATCGCAAACATCAAAAATCATTTCGTTCGTTATATGTGCGCATTCTCGTTCGATTATTGCCCTTAATTTGTTGACTATGGCCGGTTTCGTATCTTAAACTTGATCTTTTATGTATCCCCATAAAAAAGTCTAAAGGTGTAAGGTCTGATGGACACGGAATGTATCTACTGAACTTCTTCCAATCCATCTTTTTGGCAGATTCTCATCAAGGAAGACCCTTACATCATGATAGTAATATGTGGATACCCCATCTTGTTGAAAATAAAATTCCCCATCTTCAAAACCCTCTTGAATGCTTGGTATGACAGATTACTGCAGTTCAAGTAAACAGCACCAATCATATTACCGTCAAAAAATAATGATTCAGTTAATCCCTTTACTGATGAGCTGCACAACATTGTAACTCCTGGTAAATTAACCTGATATTCCTCCATAATATGCGGGTTCTCACATCCCCAATAAGTGCGATTGTAGCGGATAATTAAACTATTTAATTTAAATATAGTCTCATCGCTCCAAACAATCTTTTTTGGAAACTGTACATCCTTTAGACATCTCCTCAAGTACCACTAGCAAAACTGCACTCCCCAGTCCAAATCATCTTTATTGAGAGCATGGATTATTCTCGGAATAAAACTTTTCCAGTGCCAGTATTTAAAAATGCGATGGACGATTGATTTTGAAATTCCTATCTCACGACCCCGCTTGCCACATAGATTTTTTTTTAATTCTGGCTATACGTTTCCATCAATATTTCTTGGCTTGGGAAGCTTGTCGATATCCGTGTTCTTCCGGATAGTTTCTTGTGAATATTCTGAACAATTCCATCTGCTTCAAACTTATCTCTAATTCGAGTGATAGTAAGTTGCGTAGGTGTATATATTTGAAACTATCTCTTAAATTGTCTTTGCACTTCAACTACGTTTTCAAACTTCCAATAGAACTTTAGGATAAATTTTGCTTGTTCAAAATTTAGTCTGGCTCTATCCATTATTTCAAATCGGTTAAATCTGAAAGAAGTGAAAATTAATTGAGTATCAGCTGTTAAAATGTGTACTTTTTGGGCACTCTCTCTCTTTCTTTCTCTCTCTCTCTCTTTATATATATATATATATATATATATATATATATACGAGTATATATATACACACATGAGGGTTGTTTGATAAATATGGTAAATTTATTTATTGTTTAATTTAATTAATGAATTAAATTTTTCAATTTAGTTTTTCTTACTTTTTACCGTACTTATCAAATGACCCTCATATATATATATATATATATATATATATATATGTATATATTTTTGTATGTGTATTCATTAGAGTAGTTCAAATATAAATGAGAATATGTTTCTACAAATTTTATTTCAAGAATATAATCGATATGTTTCACATACAAATTTTCAATATAGTTCCTCTTTGATTCTAAGACTTTTGTTTGATCGTTATGAAAACTTCTTAATTTCTATTTCAAATTATTTTTGTCGCTTACCAAATGAACTTTGAAAAGTTTCATTAACCTTGTTATTATGTAGAATATTTTAGTTCATCAGAGGTACTTCAGTAAGCCAAAAGTTTGGTATTCAGAAAAAAACTAGGATAAGAGTATATATTGATCAATACAGAATATCTCATTCAAGTTGATAGAGAAGTATCATCGTTAAAACGTCAATATAAAATCCATCTTTGTCTTCAAGTAAAGAAACTGAATTTTCTTTTTTAGAGTGGATTTCTGACTTCACTTTTTTTATTTAGCAGAGTTGAATAATATTGTGCATTAAAATTTATTTAACTTATAAGAAAGTTCAATTAAATGATAATTTTGAATCCAGGAACATCTACTAACAAAATTGCTTTGTTTTTTTTAGAGGAAAAACTCATCATGTTTCCATTGCATACTTATTCTTTTGAATTCAGAAATAAAATGGAAAATCCAAATCTAATCGTTAGTCACAATACAATTCAAAATTCATCTTCTTTTTTAAATCTTTGAAAAAGTTAAACAAATACTGCTGAACGTCTTTCTGTGGTCTCTTGTGTATAAAGGCGTGGAACCCATTTTGTACACACTTTACTGTACTTTAATTTCATATGTAATATTTTCTCAACATATCTAACTCCTATGATAATTGAACAACAGTTATTGGATGATTGATTCGAACAAACTTTTCAATTTTTGAAATGTTTTCAGTGTTAACAAATGTTCTTAGTGATCGATTAAATATATATATATATATATATATATATATATATATATATATATATAACTCATTAAGTATTTGTATTATATTTATTTACTAGAAAATATATAATTTTTATAAGGAAAAATCATTAATGAAAATAATAACATTTTTTTTACTTTATATATTAATAAAGAAACTTTTTTTCGTACGTACGTTATTAAAAAAATAATTATTGAAAACTTGACTACTGTAAATATGGATAAGAAATAAATATTTATAAAATGACAAGTAAACGAATAAAGAGAAATTTACGAATAAGTAATTACAAAGTGTCAGTTTAAATTTGTTTCAAATAACTCTGTGTAATTTAATTAAAAAATAAAAGTTTTCTTTGAAATTAAATTACTTTCCATTACTGCGAATGGAATTACACACAGTTTTGAAATGAAGAAATTTATTTATATTTCAATCCATGAGTTAATATTATTATTTATATTTTAAAGATAGAATATGCATATATATATATATATATATATATATATATATATATATATATATATATAATATTGAAATGTTATTATTATAAACAGAAAAATAAAATGAAATGAAATATTTTTATTAAATTAGAAGAGAAATAATATTTTTAAGGTAATCAACAATTCGTCATTTGGATATATTTTCTAATTATCAAATGTAGCAGATGCATTTCCATTACTTGCATTAATTAAACCGTCAGTCTTTCTGACAATTAAGTCTCGCAAGATTTAACATATAACAGAAATTTCATTTAAAACACCATTACTCTTAGTCGTTTTCGACGAAAACAAAAACTAAATGAATTTTATTAGATTATTTGAAGCGTTGAATTGAAACAATATTATATAGTTACCAATAAACTTTTCAGGCCTGTTTTGATTTGAATGAGAAAATTATGACGCTGTTTAATTAATAGGAAAGTTTGTTATTGTCACATTTAATAGTAAAATATATATTGCTAGTAATATTTACCTGCTACCAGATATATACTAGCACTTACTGCAGTAACCTGCAATAATTAAACTCTCGGCCGGAGGTCATGTTTCAACGCTGAGGATGTAACAGAGTAATTAAGATCATATGATAAGCAGCTTGCGATTTGACCTATCCGTAGATCAAATCATAGTGACAATATTCACGTATTGCATCACGGCAATTTAATCATATAACATTTCAAGTATCTATCAAAGTTATTATACTGTATATTGTATATTGCAATATTCTCGTTTAAATTTACTATGAAATATCACCTGATTAATATTTTTAAATTTTTTAAAAATATCATTATTTAATGAAAAGAGTTTACATAATGGATAATAATTTTAAAGATTTCTACATTCTAATATAATATCTAATAAAAAAGAAGATCCATGACTTAATAATACAGATTTAAATATCAAAAACAATATTGCTTTACATATTATTGTTGAGTAGTGTATTTGTATTAAAAAAATATCTTGTCAAAAAAAGATTAGAAAAATGTAGATTTGAAGTAAGTTGAATTTAAACGTAACTCTTTGTAGTTTTCTTTCAGTAATAAACATAGTTAATCCATTTATTTAAAACTGATCTAATAAAAAATACTACTCAAAGTAAATATAAATATTATCAAATTCATATTCTCAGAAAGAATCACTTAAAAAGTACTAAAATGTATTGTAAAAAAGTTTTGTGACTAAAAAGTTATAATTTTTAAAAAAATAAATAAACTTAATTATTTAGAAATATGTTTTAAAGTAAGCTCAAAAATAAATAGAAATAGTATACATTAAAAAAAATTCGTCTCAGAACTTTTCATTTGTAAATATTAGTTTTTTTCTTTTGATCACTTCATTCTCTTTTATTTCTACATATTATTCCTAACATGCATCTTTTCATGCTTTGTATTGTCTGGAGCTTCTGAATTATTCTAGCATTTAAAACTCGTGTTTCATTATCAAAAGTGAGAACAAACAAAATGTAATAATCAAAAACTTTTCTCTATAAATACAGAATAATATTCTATTTTATAGTATAAGAATTTTTTCTAATTTGACACTATCCCATTTTTATTCTCTTGTTGAATTCATATATAAATTTTCCTTTGATATTAATGAGTTACCCCAGATATGCATTCATAGTTTTTAATTTTTTTTATTTCTATTTCCTTTATTTTTAATTTTCATTGATCTGGAAATTCACTGTGCATTATTTTTTGTATTACTTGCTATTGTTCATTATTTTTGATTTACTGAAATTCATCATACAGCCATTTTTTTGATTTGCTTTATTTCATTTGTCTCTTCTTTTTTCAATATCATTTGGGTTAATTGAGAAAATAATAATGTTGTCAGGAAATGTTAAGTGACTAAGTATCTCTTCATTTACATTTATTCCTTTAGATTCTCAATTTAGTATCTTACAAAATTCTTATAATGTCATTCTGAAAATGTTTAGTAATATTACATCACTCTGTTTCATCTTTTTTATAAATTAAAACTTTCCTGTTTCTTCATACAAAAATTTCCTAAAAGTTCAATATGTGCTTCTTTAATTCTTCGATTCTTCTATGCATTTCATATCGGTAATGTATTGACAGAATCGAAATTTTTTTCATAATTTATAAATCCAAGACAGTGATATTATATATAATAGGTCAGCCCATAAATAATGATTTTTTTAGAAAAAGTTTTGAAACGAAATAAAAAAATGACAATTTATTTTTAATTCAAAATATATTTCTCGTTATTATTTACAACTTCTCACCATCTTAATTTTAAATTTTTAAGACACTGACGATAAAATTCTTTTATTTTTACACTAAAAAATAAACCGAGCTCCATTCAGACATTAGTTTCTGTATTGAACTGGTTTTCTCCAATATGATTTTGGAGGTTTCGGAATAGATGATAATGTTATGTACCAAATTAACAAAATATAAAGGATGTGTCATAATTCATTAAACTGCATTCATTTTTGGAACGTTTCTCGTGCCATGCGAGGCTAGGCGTTATCATAGTAAAAAATATTACTTTTTTGTTGACTAATGCTGGCCTATTTCATCAATAGATTACTTTACTTAGTCTAGATGTTCACAATACAACTCTTTCGTGATGGATTGATTGTCTGTTAGTAGCTCATAATTGATAATTCCATTCATATTCTACCAAACCGACTGCATAAACTTCCTTGGATGAAGTCCTCCTTTCGATTATGGAGATAATATCTCGTTGCGAGTAACCCATTATCTTCAACGTTTGGCATTGTTATAAACAATCAATTTTTGTCATTAGCAACAATTTGATTCAGGAATGGCAGAATGAAAATTGCAAACGTCTATTCGTAGCTTCAGATTAAGTTTTGGTAATTGTTTAAAAATCTACTGATCTAACTTATAAATTTAAATAATTGTTTTCAGACACCGATGAACCATTGAATGGATTGATTAGAGATAATTCAAGAATCGTTTGGATAATTCTTGTATTATTTATTCTAATCAACATAAAAAAATCTCATTATTTATAGGATGATTAGATATAAATATATATTTATATATATATACACCTGAGTCTGTTTTTATGCGGTAGATACGTTCCGCAGAAAACCGCATTAAAAAAATCGCACAAAAAAAGACTTAACTTACATTGACAATTAGGGATACGTTCCATAGTTTTCAAAAACCGCATAAAACCAAAGCTACAAAGAGAAATTACTCTAAAATTCACATAAAATTAGGAAATAAAGAATGCTTAAAAAAAATTTCAAATATCTCCAAAAAATTTATACAAAACAAAGCTTTTTACTTTATTTTTTAATTAATTATTTAATTTTATTCAAAGCAATATGTATATATGTGTAATTTACTTTAGAATTTTTCATTCATATTTTAATTATCATCGCAATAATATCTGCACTGTTTAGAATAAAAATAAGAAAATAAAAAAGAAAGTAAATAGCTGCACTGTTTTCAAGACATGTAGGCCAAGCCTTTTTCCAACAGGCATTTAAAGTATGTTGTTTTATTTGAGTAATAGTAAATGCAACATGATTTATAAAGTCAAAGATAGAATTTTTTTTCCAAGCGTCAGTTACTTTTATTGACTCATTTTCTAAATTATCCAATATAAATTGAAAATTGCGTTTAACATAATATTATTTAAACAAATTTCGCAGCTTCTTCATCTGCTGAAGCAATCGCGCCCGTCATCTTCATGTTATGCAGTGCATTCTTTTTTAAAAACCCGATTAACCATCCTTTGCTAACCGAAAATTCCTTATCAGTTTGAGAAGCGGAAGTAAATGGCTCTGATTCCTTCATTTGTTCATAAAATTGAAGAGCTTTTTGTTGAATTAAATAACCGTTTGAAGGAATTCTTAAAAAAAATCGTATAAAAAGATACTAAGAAGAAATATGAATCGCAATACTTCAAAATCGCATTAAAATAATCCGCACAAAAACAGACCCAGCTGTATATATATATATAAAATTATATACACTTATTAAAATTATAAATAATATATTGTATCATCAATTTTATTCTTTGATATTGGAAATATATTCATAATTCATCAATTTATTTATCATTAAATAATCATCATTGAATGTAAAATTAATCAAACATGATATTACAAAAATATATAATTTGTTTAATACAGAGAATATCATAATTAAACATACGACTCAGATAATTATTATTGAACGTAGAGGAACAAAAAAAAAATGTAAATTTTCTATAATAAATTCTCTATCTTTAAAAAGGATGTGCATCATCCTATTCAAAGAAATAAAACCCCATTTAGTTATAAGCCGTAAAAGTTATTTCTTTTTTTTTTTAAAAAAAAAAAAACAGGTTACTCGATCATCTCATACGAATAATTGTGTAGGGGAGCTGCTTAAATCTTTTGATATATTTTTTAACATCGCTTCATCAGTTGTAACTCATTATTTCATATGAAAGCGTAGAACGATAAGATAAATATAAAAGACTTTTTCAAAAGACGAAATTTATATTCTGCCTTGTATAGGTACTTATGGATATTTTTCTATCTGCACAAAGCGACACAGGTCTTTTAAAAAGAAGGGATCTTACGTCATCTGGTATTCACATATAGTTTTTTTAAAGCAGGTAGCTATAAGTTTATTTGAACCTACATGTACTTATTATAAACAAATATTTATTTTTTGACTTAGGATATGTTGACTAATTGACTATACCTATACGTTTGTCAATTTTATGATCAGTATCATCAGTTGTTACTAGAAAAATAAATTTTATTAATAATTACACTATCATTTCAACAGAAATATAATCATATTTAAAATTAATCTAAAAAATTAAAATTGAATTTAAAATAAATACATTTGAAAAATTATTATTTGAATTTTTTTCAGAAATCTTATACACGTTTTTAAATTTAATTCAATAATGTAATATTAAAATAATATTTCTATGGAGTACTTTGTAACTATATGAGACTGAATAATAGTAAATAATATTAAACAAGTAAATATTAGTTAAACCCTTCAGTCTTATTTGGATCATCTATATAAATGAAATTATACTTACTTTTAGAATAGTATTTATGGCTTGATTAAGAAATATTTTAATTTTTGCAACTGACTTTACAAAATTTGTACAAAAAAATATTAACTCTACTAATTTCATCAAATGCTTATAAAAATCTACGAAATTTTTATAGATACTAGAATATTAAAAAAAATTAACTCGATATTTTACAACAAAGAATTTTTCAATCATTCATTTAAGATTAATTAAATCTGTTTAAAATAAAATGAAATTTATTATATTCTAATAGAAAAAAGTATTCATCACATGGAAAGCATTTTGATTTTGTTTGCAAAATTCAAAAACTAAAATAAATTTCAAGTCAATATAATTTCATAATAAATTATCCGTTACTTTTCCTTTATAATCCCTATTTAAGTGATCCTTATTTAATAATCGTACAATATACTATAAATAAAAATGACATATCGTAATGAAATTCAGTGTATTGAAATTCACAAAAAATAAATATATTTATTGTACTGCAGTATTGGCAGGTATAAACTTATTAAATTTTACAACTTCTGCTCCGTTAAATGCAGGTGGTGAATTGTTCACCGTAAATCTGATATTTCAGTATATTTTACATTATTTCTATCAACTAGAAATAAAATTAAATATTTTGTTCGCTGTGTAATATAAGATAATAATAATAATATGGGTTTGATCTGGACATTTTAATAAGATAATGATTTTAAACACTTTTCTGGGTAGCAAAGAAATGATTTTATACGAATATGAATTCAGTTATGAAGTGGCTATTACAATAACTAAACCTAAGGAGGACTTATAAACAGAAATTAAAAATAATATTAATTATAATTAAACCAAAAAAAAGATTAATGACCAATTTTCTGCATATGAGAGCATTTCTTCTGAAAATTATTGAAATACATGTCTTTTTGCTGTAAGAATATTATTAAAAACAAAGGTTACATAAAAAAATATTAACCACGAAGATTCATATAAATGAAATATTTAGTTTTTTTTTTAAAAAAAATAATTTTTGTTATTGTTTGTTTTGGAACTGTGGCGGATTCACTTTAACACAAATGAATTTATATCCTCAAACCCACAATGGTTATGAAGTGTTGAATAATCACTTATTGTTCACTTTTTGTTTATAACAATATTTGGCTAATAAAAAAATGCTCTGACAATGATTGCATCGTCATCGAAATACGCATCAGCCAATTATTGTTATAAACAAAAAGTGAACAATAAGTGATTATTAAACACTTCATAACCGTTGTGGTGTTAGGGATAACAATTTATTGCTGTTAAATTTTTGTTATAATAAATATATGTGTTTTTTAAACAGCATATTTTATTGTTTATGGTTTGAATTTTTTTATTTTCGAAGAAATTAAATTGTATTAAGTTTTTATAATAATTATGATTCAAAATACTTTTCAAACTTTTTATTAAATAATAATCTTATAAAAAATGTTCTTGTTCCTAACATATATATATATATATATATATATATATATATATATATATATATATATATATATATATATATATATATATATGTATCAGAATCAGAAAAAATTATTTTGTCTAATAATTACATGAAGTTTACATGATATTTTCTGGGTTAGTGAGGCTGCCTATCTTATGATAATGTGCCTATGGTTGAGTATTATTTTAGATATGTGTTAGTAGGATTTTGTAACAATACAGGAAAAATTTCAAAAAACCTTTTTTATGTGTATTTTTTGACTATTTTAACTTATACTAACTTAACTATCTTAATTAATTATATTAACTTAGTTGATATATATGTATGTATGTGTGTGTGTATATGTATGTAAAAGAGAAATGTAAGTATGTTTGTTTTTTGAATCAACTCTTTACAGTATGAATGAAGTTATTGTATATATATTCACCTGGATTGATACGGCTGATCACGTACAGGTTTTGACAAGTTCAGCAAGACAGGATGACGACATATGAGATACGTGACTCATGAATGAAACAGTGAAATTTTCTTTTGTGTAAAATGCAACAACTGCATTTTTTGTCTGCCTTATTACCACCGTCTGTTTATTTTTATACTTTTCGTCTGCAATAAATACCTACCTGTTATAGATTGTTGCTTCAGGTGTGAAATCTATTATATACATAAAAGCATTAGAACGTTTATTGTGGACATCTATTTCTAACAGCTTATATTCGAATACATTGTGTTCATATATTTTTATGATTTTCTTTAAATAACTATTTGAAATATATTTATTTATTTTAGTATATATATATATATATATATATATATTAAATGATATATTTGCACGTAAATATTACGTTTAACATTCGAATAATACACTGACAGTGCCAACTGCCACGTTAGTTTAATTAAATATAAACTCAATTAAACTGTAATTACAATTGAGTTAATATCATGTTCCAAATTGTTGTTGCAGAAATAACATTAGTACATGATACAACTTAAACCTATATTACAATTTCCATCTGTGTCAAAGGTTAAAGTTCATCATCGAAATTTGAAATTCACAAATATTTATATACAGGGAGGCACGAAGTAACGGTGACAATAATGAATATTTAAAACAATGCTCCAATATCTTTATTTCATTTTAATTAATTAATGTTAAGAAACGTTCCGTTGTCGACAACGGATTTAAAAGATATACTTTCGCTAAATTGAATTCTCAGTGGCGTGCTCTTTGTATTGAACGCACGTAATATTGTATTGCTTTATCGCTGTCGTATTATTGAAAGATATAAATAAACAACTATTGTTTAAATGTAATTTATATATATATATATATATATATATATATATATATATATATATAAAATGTGTATTATTGTATGTGTATGTAAGAATCCATATGTATTTTATTTTAAAACCTATTATTTCTAATGTTTGCAGAAATGTTAATAGTTTAGAAATGATGTATATATATATATATATATATATATATATATATATATATATATATATATATATATATATATATATTATGTCACGTACAATTGAGCCAATGTTAAAATGTATTTGTATTTTACAATACAAAAACTTTTTTTTTATAGAACATATTTTTCAATATTAAATATTATTTATTTTCAATCACGTTTGATTATATAAATCAACTTTAAAAATATGAATTAAATTTTTTAAACATTAAATTATTTTTTATTGTGTTAATTGTTTCTAAGTAATTAATTTATATTTTTCACGATCAATTTCACTTTTAAACTGTTTCAAATAGATAATTAGTGTAACCCATCTATTTAAAGTTTACTTTAGAGTTGATACTGTAAATGAAAAATATAAGATCATCCAAAGCCTAGATTTGTATCTTATTAAAAAGAAACAAAATAAACTATACACATGTTTCTCTATACACCACCCTATACACATGATTCTTTTTAATAAAGTACTAATTTAGGCGTCACATTTGGATGACTTTATATATTCAAATCGATTTGTTATTTAATCGATAATGTTTCTTTATTAGTAATTAATAATAGAAATTTATATAATAAATATCATGATATAATAGTTAATATCGGATAAACTTAGTTTATTTAGCAGATTAATATTTTTTTAATTTCATTATTTATTATATTTAAATATATTTTGAAATAAAATTAGTTTATTATTTTACTGTACATTTCAGTCTTAAATTAGAAAACATTCTTTTAATTTAGTATAAATTATTTTTTGCAAAAATTGGTATGCAATTAAATTTTTTGAAATCTATTTGATTGTGATTATTATAAAATTATTATTTATTAAAATATTGAATTATTTTAAACATAAAAACTTAAAAAAAACATAAGTTCTTAAGAGATATTAGAGTATAGATAAGCAGTCTATATTTTCTTATTGCAGTTATAATAATATACTATAAGTAATTAAATAGCATATATTTATCGATTAAAAAAAGAACAAATATGTATGATAAATTACTCAATGATAAATTACTACATTTTCAATTTTATAAATATTAAAAAATTGATTGATGGAATTATTTTGTTTAATATTAATCTTAAAACGAAATTTTGTAAAAGGATTTCTAAAAAGAGGTTTAAAAATTTAGTATACTTAGTTAAAAATGATAAATATTAAAAAATATGATGTCTATATAAAACTAACAAAATTAGTTTTAAATATTAAATGGAAATATCATAACCAGAAACTTAATTCTATTTATTTATATTTATAGAAAATTAAATAAAATATTAGAAAGAACACCAAATAAGAATGTGTACAAAATATCTATAGTTTAAATGCAGAAGAATGTAAAACACAAGTTGTAATAAAATAAGAAAAGTAGCATAAAATATTTATAACTTCGTGAATAAATAGAATCTTTAAACAATAGTCAACTCTACAAACACAACTTTTAAGAAAAGAAATTTTAAATATTAACACATTTGTCTGCAATTTTTTAATTGCTATATAGAGTCATCCAAATGCGACGCTCAGATTTGTGTTTTATTAAAAAAGAACAATATACATATTTCTCTATACACAACCCTATACACATGTTTCATTTTAATAAAATTTAAACCTAGGCGTCACATTTGGATGATCTTATATTATTTAAAAAATGAAATATAAAAATGTATTATAGCATTTTTATAATTTACATATGTCATCATCAGCAACAATGGCAGTCTTTTTCTATCCACTACTAAATGAAGGTCTCTTCTAAAACATTTCATTTTGACTAATTCAATACTTTCTTTTCTAGTCTATTTAGATGAATTTTGTCTCTGATATATATATGATATATATATATATATATATATATATATATATATATATATATGTATAATCCTATTAGTCTAATTAATAAGGAATATAAAAATAATACAAAAATAATTAATGTCAACTTTAAACAGCATGATGAGACAAATAGTATTTTAAATAAAAACTAACATAGGTTTAGATTTTTTAAGTTCTATCACGATTAAAAAACACATACATACATATATATATATATATATATATATATATATATATATATATATATATATATATATATATATTTGTATATACAAAGTATATATATATACATTTCTATACAATATAATACTTTATATTTTACGTTGACATAATACCAATATCAATAGTGTAAGCAACTACAAATACAGTAGTGTTAAAATAATTGCATACATAAGTCAAAAAATTTCGCTTGTACAAAAATATTTCTCTAGTTTTCGATTGTTGATATTATTTGTGTTGATCTAAAGGTGCAGACATTTATATTCGCTTTTGTAAAACAATATTTTTAAAAAAGTTTATATTTAAATCCTTTTTTAAATGAAGAATTATAAATAATAATTAAACTATTTTTTTAAATATTGAATTTCTTTTTTGTCATAAGAAACAAGGAGAAAATTAGTATATTTACTAAATATGTTTTATTATAAAATTTATGTAGTACTATTTATTTAGTATAAAATAAAATTATGATTTTAATGAAAAATAAGATATAAATTTATTCACTCGATTTTTTAACTTAATTTTTTCATTTATTGACATTCAACAAATAAAATAAATTTATAGAATATTAAATAATTATTATTCAACATAATATATACTCGTAGAATTTATCTTTGAAATTTTCTACACATATCTTATTATTATACACTATGTTCACTTTTTCCTCAACTTGAAATTATTTCTCTGAAATAAAATATCTTAGGCTAGAACACTGTAATCAAATTTTATCAAGTTATCAATTTTAAAGTGAGATATTTTTTAAGAAAATTGGGTTCATATCAGTATTTTTTAGAACAAAATCATTATTTAATAAAGGTTATTATATATATATATATAGTTAAATTAGACTTTTAATTTTAACCTTAAAATTTTGTATCTTAAAGATTAGAAATTTTTTATTCAAATCATTTTATTGTTAACTTAAGATTATTATTATTGTAATTCTAAATAAAAATAACAATATATGATTTTTTAAAGAAAATAGTAAATTAATATTGTATTATAAATTTTCTTTCAGTATCCTTTTATATTAGCGGCAATGCATTGAAAATAATTTTTTTTTATGAAAATTTGTAATAATTTTGAAAAACATTTAAACGTAAGACAAACTCAAGTATTTTCTTTCATTTTCTACAATTTTTTCTACCTTTATTCTAAAAGGTAGATTTTTTATTAAAAGAAAAACACCAGTTTACCTACAAAATATTTTTTTTACTTTAGTTGTCTTGTTAAAGGTTATTGAAAATTATACTTAATTTGTTACATTTGGTAATTTTTTGATACAAAAAGA
>CP092090.1:44211067-44296067 GCA_029203775.1 Neoneuromus ignobilis
ATTAGTAATTTCTCAGGAGCATAAAAATATAAAGAAAAATTGAAGTAAATCATGAAAATTCTAATTAAATCCTTAATTGTTTTAAAATATTTAGACTTAAAATAAATCTTATTTTATTTTAAACATTTTTATATTATAATTCACAATTAAAATCATGTTATTATTTATGATAATTTATTATTTTTTGTATGAAGGTCTTTGTCAAATATTAGTATTTTTATAATTTTTCATTATTATTTTTTAATAGTATGATTAATGAAGTAGAATTATTATTTTGAAAAACATTATTTATGAAAATCTATTTCAAAAATACAATAATAAAAAATGTATTAGTTACTCTATTACTATTTTTCATTTTATTTATTAACATTTTAACAAAATATATAAATATGATTATTTTTATGGAAAGATTTAATTAAAACAAATGTTTATTAAGGTTTGAGTATTTCAAATAAATGAAATTAATTGAATATTATTTTATTAAAAAATTGTAATTATTAAATATATAATTTTAAGTATACATACAATGCATAACATATACTAACTTATATACACATACACACTCACATATATATATATATATATATTTATGTAGTAATAATATGTTTAATATTCCTCTAAAATTATTTGAATAAATTTCTTGTGCGTGTGTATTACTTCATATTTAATTTTGATCGATGATGATAGTTTAAAATGATGTCAGTATTACACATTTATACGATGATGTTATGATGAAATAAAGTATTAGTTATTTTTTTTTTGTTTATAATTATAAATAATATTAAATACAACTGTAGCGACAGAAAATAAAACGATTTATATAAATCGAAAAACGATGTTCGTTCCGGTGTGACCTGAGGCATTGAAAAACTAAGCATAAATTTTCCAATGGCGAAAACGTCATTTTGAACGCTACCAAAACTTTTACCTTTTCAAGAAACTTTGGACATGATAATTACATAACTTTGTTTTTAATACATTCGAACATTTGTCATCTTCATGCTTGCAAATCTATTGGAATTGCTTTTAAGATATTTCCTCTTTTTGGCCTCGTTTCATTTTGTAACCATTTAAATATAAACTATTTACAATATGCGACATAAATGTATACATTGTGTTTATTTTTATTATTGTAAAATGCTCTACTCGAAATTTTTAAATTAATTTTATATTTTAAATCACATATATAAATTTTACAAAAATATAAATACTTTTTTTATAATGTATTTATATATATATAATATATATATATATTATGTTGTCAAGTATCTCCCTTCCGCTTTTTTTTTTTTGTACATAGCCGCGAAATTCAAAAGACAAAAAAGGCGGAATAGGGAGATATTATTTAATTAAATAATATATATATATATATATATATATATATATATATATATATATATATATATATGTGTGTGTGTGTGTGTGTGTGTATAATTATTTATACAGTTGTATGTAGAACATATTAAATATTAAAATAATATTTTTTAAAAATATTATTGAGTTCAATCAAATCATTTTAATGTGAATTATTTTTTGCCATTTAGAGACAATTTATAAAAATGTGAAAAACATAAATGATTTAAAATATTGTATTTTGGAACAAAAATTAAAATAATTATATATTCTTCAATTACATAGGTTATTTCATTTACTTAATAACAACAAAAATCACTTAAGTGATTTTATTTCTAATTTGACAAAAATTTATAGTTACCAAGTAAACATGAATATGAAAAAATATATGAATTATAATTATTTATAATTACAAAAAAAGTTATATATTCCTGTTGAAAGATTATTTTTATTATATTATTTTTTTCTTTCAAACAAACATATGTTTTTTTTTTGTAAATATTTTTTAAATTGCTATTTACTCCAAAAATAGATTTATTTTTGGTAACATTTTATGTATATACAAACACGAATCATCATCATTAACCTTAGCTTCTTTCTATCTACAACTAGATAAAAGCTTATTCCTCAAATTTCACTTCGAGAGATTCAATGCCATTTTCTTTCACTCGATTAAAATAAATTTTCTTATATTTCTGTCCCATCTATTTATAAGAATCTTTTGAAATTTTTACATCTATGGATTCCTAACCAATCACATATCTTGTCTATCGGTTGTCTTCTGTTCTTGCTATATGAAAGGTTTATTTCCATTTTAAATTTTCACTCTTGTTAAAAAGTCTGTAACTTTGGTTTTCTTTCTCATACACTTACTTTCCTTTTTATTTCTATGTTATTCATAACACACATCTTTCTCTTCTTTTTCTGCTGAATTATTTTGGTATTTAACACCCTTATTTCACAGTCAAAAGTTAGAATAGGTAAGATGCATTAATTTAATTTTAATTTAGACAAATATACATATATATATATATATATATATATATATATATATATATATATATATATATATATATATAAGTTTCATTTAATGCACCATCCTACCGACTGCGCCAGTTTTATTTAATACACCGAATGTACAATTTTTAAAACGATATTTTTATTTATCAATCAGCTGCAACAGTAGCTTGAGGAGCTCTAACTGTTGTTGTTACAATTTCTATTGTAGAATTGATATTGTTACAACATCCATTTTAGAACTGATGTTATTGTTGCAACATCCAGTTTGGAACTGATTCTACAAAATGTTTTAATGAACAAAGAAACCTCTGGTTCTCATTATTAAGATATTTTGTTTACTTTAAAATTGATTGTTGCGTTTTTTATACTTATATTTACTTCCTTGTACTCGCAAGATAATTATTGTTCAACAATCGACACGTGGTTATAATGTATGCTGTTCCCGCGTGACTAGCCTTGAGAACAAAATATGTATTACACATAACTTATATATATATATATATATATATATATATATATATTCCTAAAGGCAATTAATTTGTTGCTACAGCCAGCTTTATCTTTCCACTGTGATTACATATGATATTGCTTCAATTAGAGATAGATTATGAGATGGTATTCCATTATCTTCTTCATCATGGAAACAAGGCTATTTTTACTGTTATACCATTATCTACTGGTGTCAAACCATTACAACAATATTTGTCTTCAGTTTTTATCTTATACTGAACATAGTGCTTCTAGAATTGGAGATATTCAATTATTAGAGATATTTTTTGTCTTCTCAGAGTAGATCTGTTATGTTCATTTACAATGGACAGGATATTATTCTTTAGTAGTCATGGATGATGGTAAAACAAGAAAAATTTCAGAACACTCAGCATTTTTATTTTATTTAATTTTTATTGAAATCAGTATATGCTATTATCTGGAAATGTTGACCCTTTACAGTAAAAATCGTAGATACATACATACAAATATATATATATATATATATATATATATAATACAAGCTTATGTCAATCCATTGCTGAGCGAAAATTTGATATGCAAAATTATTATTCTAGATATGAACTAAATAGTGTTAACAGAATTAGACAAGTTTCTATTTTTAAGTCAAATATAATATTAACTTATAGTTTTTTGAGTTATTTTTTTGTGACAGTTTTTTCCATATCTTTCTCTCTCTCTCTCTTTATATGTATATATATATATATATATATATATATATATATATATATGTGTGTGTGTTTGTGAACTTGTGTATATATGTAATAAAATACAGCCACAGTTATGTAATATTCAATTAACCAAAAAATATTGTGAACTAAATAATAACCTTGCATTTTTTAAGGTTACTGGCATGTTTTGTTTATTGATGATTATTTTCTTTGACAACCGCGAATACGACCTATTCAAGCAAAACATCAAGCGCCAGCGGCTATTGAATGAAGCATGTAGGGAAGTAAAGTTTCTAGGAAATATAAACAGATACATTATATATATATATATATATATTAAAATATAATTTCCAGTCCATAAACCACATTAAGTTAGCTATTATATTCATAATTTTAAAGCCTGTTCAATGAATGAATAAATCATAAATTTATAATTCATACTTAGAAAAATAAAACATATTTTAGTTATTTAAATAATGTGTTATTAAATCTATTATTTATTGATTGAAAATTAATAATAACTTTTTTATAAAAAAAAATAAATAAATGTTTAATCAACTGATAATTGTTTACACACTAGTGGTACTATTTATAAATAACATATATATATATATATATATATATATGTGTGTGTGTGTATGTGTGTGTGTGTATGCGTGTATATATATATATATAATGAAATTTGATTATTTCTTATACAAAACCAATTTATGGACCATGTAATCAAGTTATACAAAAAAACTATACCACAGATAAACGCACATCCGCATATTAAGTAAAAAAAATATAATTGTGGTTCACGCAGATCAATAAGTGTACTCAAAAAAGTAAACTTATTTACACGACAGAATATGACAAATAAATATATAGAATACTTACTATTATATTATATTTCATTTAAATAAAATGGAATATATAATGCATTAGTCGATATTTCTTGAAAACATTTGAAACTTTCTTCCATAAATTGACGAAGGGTATGAAAATATATATCATTAATCAGTGTCAAAAGATGATTGCAAACTGAAATAACCAACTTTACAAATAAGAGTTCAGCGTCAAAACCACTACGAGCAAATATGATTTTTTTAAAATTGATGAATTTGTACTTTAATACTATGAATGTCTTATTTTTGATTTATGCAATTATTGTTTTACAATCATTAATAAATATATTTATTCATGTTGTAATTATAAATGTTTCAATATAAAATTGTACTGAGAATATTTTTTTGCTATTATATATTTGAAACTAAAAATTGGTAAAAGATTAATAATAGTAACCTAGTAATTTATTCCTATGTATTCTGATGTAAATGACAATAAATTATTATAAAATGATATAATTAAAAATGATAATATTGTACTTACAAGTAAACATATGACTATTTTTAACCATAAGATACATAGAACATGAAATTATTTGCAATTTCCTAAGAATGAGGTATTATTAAATTTGTTGACAAAAAGAAAAGTTTAATTTAAGTTAAGAAATGTTTGTAAAATGGTTAATGCATTAATTATTTTGACTATATAAATATTAATTTCAAAAAAATACTTAGGTAACATAGTTATATTTTAAAAAAAAGCAATTTTGAAATCAATAATGTGTTAAATATGCTATATTATATATATATATATGTATATATATATATATATATATATATATATATATATATATATATATATATATATATATATATATATATATATATATATATATATATATATATATATATATATATATATATATATATATATATATATATATATATATATATATATATATATATATATATGTAAATATATAAAAAATACTGAAAAAACGATTTAAAATATGTTAAAAAAATATCTCAAGTCAACTATTTCAAATAATCTAATGGTATGATAAGTGTAGATAATAAATAATTAATTCTTTAATATAACATATCAAAGAATTTTTCTTTATTTCATTCATAATGGCAGACCAAAATAAATATGTCTATGTTGGAAATTGTCTAAAATAATATTTTTTTATTAAAATTATTATTTTAGAGAATTTAGCAGTGAAATATAGAATCAATGATCTTTTGTTATATTCAAATTTTTACTATTTTACATTAATTATTCAGTATTCATTTAACTTATTTAAAATTCAATGTATTTTCTACTGGCTTTAATTGCTACTTCATACTATTTGTTAATTGAGATTATTAAATTTTCAGTTTCCTTTTCACTAATTGCTTGCTATACAATTTGATATTATTTTTTAATTGTAATAACTTTTATTCATAACTCGATCTTTAACTTCAGTTCAGTTAATTTTTTTAACTAGATTTAAATTCATACTAATTGGAGACTATAATATAAAATTAATGCCATTTTTATTTTAATAATCAATTATCTGTTATGCTGAAAAGTTAATTCTTCACTGATTGCAAATTGTTATAGAATTGATTTTTTCAATTATTTTTTACAAGATATTTAAATATTTTTTTGCATAAGTTTTTATATAAATCAATATTATATACTCTAGAATTTAAAAATGAAAGTAATCCTACGTCTTTGCACATTCGGTTTTCGAAAAAAAATCTTAAATGTTATAAACTGATCAACATTTTTTATTCCCTATTTTCGGTAGGATTTATTTATAGAATTTGGATGTAAACCCCTTATATTAAAAAATAAAAATTACTCTAAATTGTGTTTCATTGTTAATATAATCACTATTATAATTACTAGCAAAAAATAATTATTTGAAAAAAATTTTTGAAAAGAAATACTGAAAATAAATCGCGTAATTATATATACGTATACATATATACATATATATATATATATATATATATATATATATATATATATATATATATATATAACTACAATTTCCTACCAAATTGAAAGCTTTTAAAAAATATTCACGAAAGAACTTCCAACAAATATACATCTCTTATAGAGCTGAACGCTTGATAATTCATAATTAAATTTATGAACCCCTGAGAAGAGATCGATAAAAAAGTACCCCTTAAAATATGTACTAAACTGTCAGCATTGTAGGAAACACGTCGTAAATATCCCTTCGCATCGATGAGAAGCAGTGTCGATAGATTTTAAATTAACTATGAATGAGATAAAAAAGGTTCAATCTGTTTCGTTACAAGACATGGAAGAACTCGACGCACGCTTTCTCGAAACGCGATAATAATGTCTGTGAAGCGAGGGTTGTATGCGAGACAGTTTACAGTTCATTTAAATGAAATCAACATTGTCATTTTTTGTCAGTACTTTAATAAAAAAAATATATGACGTAGAACTTGTATATTTTTAAAACAACAATTATATGTGCACATATCCATATATATATATATATATATATATATATATATATATATATATATATATATATATATATATATATATATATATATTATATATACCTTTTCTATAATAAAAGACACAAAAACACAAATTATTAAAAGTTAGTATATGAAAAATTTTAATAATAATGCAATAATAAGAAAATTAAAAAATTCACAAAATTTTTGTGAAAAATAATTTTTATAAAATTTTATTTTTTAATTTAATTAAAAAATAATAAAATTTACTATTTTATAATCACGAAAAAAATAGATATTAATAAAAATTAATTAAAATTTTCATTTTTAGATAGATTAATACTGAATACATGCACACACACACATGTATATATATATATATATATATATATATATATATATATATATATATATATATATGTATATATATATATATATATATATATATATATTTCATTTCTCTTAAATTATGTAATTTTATTTATTTTAATGATCTCTTTGATCATCCTAGCAGCTTCTTAAAACCATCTTTAAAAAATGTTTGGTTTAGAAGCAAACATCTAATTTTGATTTTTGATTTTGATCTTGATTTTTATTTCATTTATTTATTTAAAATGGATTATTGAGAGGAACAGACTAAATAATAATCCAATGAAGCAATATCAGGTGAATAACGTGGATGATTAATAAACATCTCAATTCGTCTTTTAATGCCTGCTGCGTGTTAATTAAAATACAATATGTGGTTGCGCATTATCTTGATAAAACATTATTCTACGCCTATTGCGAAAGGAGGGTTGTTTTGTTGAATTGTTACTTTTAGATTATCCAATTAACTACAATATCTTACTACATTTAAGGTCTCATTAAATCCATGTAGCTCATAAAAAATATGTCTTCTCAATCTCGTCAAACCTACGATATTATTTTTTGGGTATAATCCAGCTTTAAAGATAACATGTGTAGGTTTTTCTAGTGTAGTCTAACTTTCTCTTTACATTCTTTAGAGTATTTGCTTATCATAACTTATAACTTAATGATTAAAGTACGAGGAGGGTGGTCCCAGAAGTACCCGACCCAACAAAGAAAACACAAAAATTTTGAAAAAAATATATTTATTTTTCAACATAATCTCCTTTCAACTCTATACACTTTTCTCAGCGATGTTCAATAAGTTCGATACCCTTTTTATAATAAGAACTGTCTTGCTCCTCAAAATACCCATTAACTGACGACATCACTTCTTAATCGTTGGGAAATATTTGACCACTGAGCAATTTTTTCAAGTTTGGGAACAGAAAATAATCCGAGGGGGCTAAATCTGGCGAATAGGGTGCATGAGGTGGCAATTCAAACTTTAATTCATTAATTTTGGCCATTGCAATAACGAATTTGTGAGCTGGTGCATTGTCTTGATGAAACAACACTTTCTTCTTAGCCAAATGCGGTCGTTTTTGCTTGATTTCTTCGCTCAAACGTTGCAATAAGTTCGCATAATACTCGTCGTTGATAATTTTTCCTTTTTCAAGATAGTCAATGAAAATTATCCCACGCGCATCCCAAAAAACCGACGCCATGACCTTACCTGCAGATGAAACGGTCTTCGCCTTCTTTGGAGCCGGTTCTTCCTTTTCAGTCCATTGTTTTGATTGTTCTTTTGTCTCGGGTGTGAAGTGATGGACCCATGTTTCATCCATAGTTATGAAACGGCGCAAAAATTCTGCTTTGTTGCTGTGAAGCTTCGCTAAACACTCAATTGAAACATCTTCACGACACTGTTTTTGCTCGAGTGTGAGCAAACGCGGCACCCATCTTGCACACAGCTTTCTCATGTCCAAATTTTCAGATAATATGCGATGTACCGCACTTTTTGAAATGCCTACTATATTTGCTAGCTCGCGCACTTTCAGTTGACGATCATTCAGTACCGCTTTGTTGATTTTCTTCAACATTTCTGGAGTCGTCACCTCATTTGATCGACCACTGCGATGTTCGTATTGGCAGCTCGTACGGCCTCGTTTAAACTCTGCTACCCAATATTTCACTGTTGTAAACGAAGGAGCAGACTCACCCACAGTAGAATCCAGTTCCGCATTTATATTGGTTGGGCTGAAGCCTTTCAAATAAAAGTATTGTATTACGTAACGATGACCAATTTTCTCCATTTTTACAAATTCACTGAAAACGTTCACTATTGATGGCTGCCAAACAAATACTAAACAACGTGGCGTCCTCAAACTTGAAACATATGCTTTATAGATTGTGTACTTTCTAATACAGTGATATTTTTCAAACAACTACCGCCATCTCTAGATCAGGGCGGGTACTTATGGGACTACCCTTTATATCATTTTTATTCCACCAACGAAACATATCCAAATAACCCACATCTATAATTTTTTTCTTGAAAGAAAGAAAATGAGATATTATATAAGCTAAAAAAATAATTATGTACTGTTGATTTTGGTATTCTCAATTTAAATGTCAGCTAAATATATAATGGCAGCAGGTTTTTTAGTTATATCTATACAAATTAAGTCGTCGTCAATATCAGACGATTTTCCGATGTATGAATTATCTTCGAGGCTGAAATTTCTAAGAGAAATCTAATGAATATTTTTTTCTAGAAATTCTTCCTGTTCACGAAACACTTGACGTCTGTTTTCGTAGAAGTTACAACATTTTCCACTCATTAAATTTGTTCAAAATTATAAGCAGAAATACACTTTATTATTATCTACTTTCAATTTTGAAGAATTTTCTTCGAAAATTCGTTACACAAAATATATTTTTTTTTCGTGTTTCCTTCACTATTACGTTAGTGATGAGACAAATAACGATTCTATGTGATATGTTTATTAGCAGTACATAACGAATTTCACTGAATAATAATACAAGGGCATGAACTTTTTGAATGACCTAATATAAATACACACACATAGGCATATATATATATATATATATATATATATATATATATATATACATATATATGTCTGATTACATACAACATAAAAAAGTCTATGTAAAGAAAAAATACTGTAGCAATGAAAAAAAACTTTTTTGTAAATCACATTTAATGTAACACATTAAATATAAAGTAACCAAAATATATACACATAATAATGTTTTTATATGCATCCGTTCATAACATTCAACTGCACGCATGTCAGAATCAAAATTATTATTTACGGTATAATTTGAACTCGAATAAAGATAAATAAATTTATTTTTATATACAAAGTTATCTGATTTAAGGTCGTTGTTTGAATGAATAAGATCTGATCATAATATTTTGATTTTGTTATTTGTATTAATTATAACTTTTTCGAACATATATATTATGATTTTAAGGGGTATAATAAAAATAATAATAATATACTTATATGTAATTAATCAGTTAAGTACTTTGTGTCTCATAATAAATGATAATATAATACCAGTGGTATATTCGTCTATTTAATCATCTTTATAAATAAGTAGTGCATAAAGATAATATGATTATAGTTAATAAATCTTCAATTCATTTCGAGTACTTATGACTCAGTGTAAATAAAATATTAGTCTATATTTTTTTCACGTTTATTTCAAAATAAAAATTGAAAATGAATGAAATGCAATAAGAATTCAATATGTTGTATATATATATATATACATGCACACACACAGTCTTTTCAAAAAGTACCAGGAATTATTTATCTAAAAGACAAACATTAAAGCAATCTTATATTTTTTGTAGATAAGTTGGCAACACTTCAATTGAATTTTATGTTAAGTTTGAGCACAATCTATTAGTTAGTTTGTTTATGTCAGCTTTTTATATCAGTCGATCGCAGGAAAATCAATTTTTACTGTTTAGCAAAGACTTTGCTTTAGATTTTGCGTTGCGAATGAAATTTCTTATACTAAAACGCTGAAAATGTTAAAAAAACATATGGTGATACTTGTATGTCAAAATACGGGCCTATTTCGTTTTTATAATATATTAAAAAAGGATCGTGAAATTATTGAAAGTTTGCAGCGTTCTAAACGTTCATCAACATCAACCACTGAAGAAAATATTAAAAAGTAAAAGAATTAATGCTAAAAAATTGTAGTGTGACTAAAAGAAAATTGATATATATCTTAAAATATCTCTCGTTTTCGTTCATACAATTTTAATTGATAATTTAGGAATTAAACGCGTTGCAGCACGGCTTGCTCCAAGACACATGAATTTTATGCAAAGAAACTATTTACTAGAAAATTTGTGGCCATAGAGATAATTTCTCAAGTATCGAGTGACAGTACATTCATGAAACGCATTATTATTGGTGAAAAGACGTGGATTTAGGAATATGACATGGAAACCAGTCAACAATATACTGACTGGCGTTTTGAAAATTTGCTGAAATCTCCCCCAAAACACGTCAAAGCCGTTTAAAAATCAGGGTAATGTTGACTGTTTTCATCGATTGTCGAGATGTTGTATGAATTATTTTCACCGGGCCAAACGTTCAACAAGGAGTGTTATTTAGGCATTATGAAGCGTTTCTGTGAGTCGATCCGTCAAATTAATCCAGATTTGTAGAAAAAAACACATGAATTTTGTATCAAGATAACACACCGTCGTACACATGGACTCTTGTACGCAACTTTTTGGCCAAACACTCAACACGTGTCATCGTCCGACCACTTTTTTTCATATATGGCAGCGTGTGACTTTTTCTCTTTCAGAAACTAAAATTACTACTACGAGGAAAAAAATTTGTTACGGTAGAGATCATAAAAGAGAATTCGGTAAAGAAGCTGAAGGACATTTTGAAATTTACTTTTGAAGACTTTTTCCTGAACTGTATTAAATATTGCAATATGTGTATTGCATTTGAAGGAGAATATTTTGAAGTGGACTAAATAAATTTATTACATTAAAATTATATTTTGTATTTTATTTAACAATTCTAGGTACTTTTTTAACAATATATATATATATATATATATATATATATATATGTATGTATGTATGTATGTATATGTATATGTATATGATTTAGAGAATTATATCTTAACCGGTGTTCCGTAAACTTAGAGAAAGTGTTCCACCAAAATTTGAAAATCAGTGAAAAATTAAAACGGTTATTAACGAAAAAAAAACGAAAAGCAAAAGTCTTTATTTTTAGTTTTATCGTCTTTACTTTAAAACTATTTCTGAAAAAGCGATTAAAATTTTATTACAATTTTCAACATCGTACTTATGCGAGCTTGGTTTTTCAACATTAACGAATATTAAGGCAAGGAAACGTGAAAGGTTAACAAATATAGAAGAGGAAATGAGAGTAGCTATTTCACACATAAGACCATATATGAAAAACATTTGTAAAAGTCATCAGGTCCAAATATCCCATTAAAAAAATTGTGAGAATTTTCTTTTTTTTTAATTTCATTTGCTGATTGTTATTTGCTATTGACGGATATGTAAACTGTTATGTATGTTATTTTTATTTATTATTCAATATAAAAAATATATATACTGTTTTATTTTACGACTGTATTCCGCAAAAACCCTATAAAATTGTAAGTGTTCCGTGATTCTGAAAAGGTCAAGAACCACTGATCTAATAGTTAATTTTGAAAGAGGCCTTCATCTAGCAGTGAATAGAGAGAGACTGATGATGATAATGGTATTATTGACCTGATATATAAAAAACATGTGTAAATATAATTATTTAAACAGTGTTTTTAATTTCATTGATTGAAATTTATTTAAATTAACATGGAATAGAATGAACTCTTACATTTTTTTTTTTAAAAAAATAAGTTAATGATAGCTTTTATACAAGTTATTGTTACGCATTTTTCTCATATAGTTTAAAATAAAACAATTACATACTCTTTCGTTTTTCAATTTGAAATAACTACATTGTCAAATAGTATAACCAATTCATTAGATGTGCGATACTTATAGAATCATAGAAGCAGTCATTCAAGACAAGTCGTGGAATCCCGTTTCTTCATGAAGCCGAATAGAAAGGAAAGAGATTATTTTGTGGTACGTTCCACATCAACAGTTCGGAACAATGGAACACGTTACACTGACACAACCGATGAAAAAAGTGCTATGCGCCGCTTTAATACATTTTTTTGTGGTTATGTCGACGCCATAGTCGTAAATACTAACCGAAATCATAATATGTTGATGTGATGTCTTTTTTTACGAACACCAGTAGTTTTATAATATTGTCGCATGTGTGGAATAAAAGTAATAGTATTATTTTCATTTTTTGTCATAAATTTAAACAATATTCTAAGTCATGCGAAAATATTGTTATTATTCTGTTATATTAATGATTTTATTATTCCTTTGCATACCCTTGTTTTCAAATGGTGTAATTTTTTTTTTTAAATGCACTTACAAAGTAAGTAAGTATTTATTGTTTTAAAATAGCATATTATAAGTTTATATATAAATATATATATATATATATATATATATATATATATATATATATATATATGTATATAAAAAATTATCCACCTCTCTGAATTTAATACTGGATGAAGGTCTTTCACAAAATTTTCCGCTTCGACTGATCCACTGGTTTCTTTTTCTGGTCAATTCAGACTAATTTCCATATTTTTTAGTCCCATGTGTCTATGAGTCAATTCTTGAGTCTTTTTATATATCTACAATAGGTTCACAATCAATAATTTTCTTTATTTATCAATGATCCTTTCTTCTTGCTATATAATTGAGTTATTTTTATTTCAAACCATTTTTACCATATATTTGTATCTTCTGTTTTCTCCTTGATCTATTCATATATATATATATATATATATATATATATATATATATATATATATATATATATATTTATATATACTGATAAATGAATATGTCTATTATTTCAGAAAAAATACGGTATTATTTTTCATAAAAAAAACAATAATATTTATTATTTGGATATAAATTATTACCTCTAGTACTTAAAATGTGTTACACAAATAATACTTTTGACCTTATAACATATCTTTACACATTAAAAATTATAATTTAAATTTCTTATGGTTACAAACAAAAAAATATTATTAATATGCAGGTATTTATTAGAAATTAATTGTAGCAAAGGATTTGTCCTATTGTTAGGATTAAAAATTAGAATATCTCTCTCTCCACTCCTCTCTCTTTTAATTTATATATATATATATATATATATATATATATACATACATATATATATATATATATATATATATATATATATATATATATATATATATATATATATATATATATATATATATATATATATATATATATATATATATATATATATATATATATATATATATATATATATATATATATATATATATATATATATATATATATATATATGGCCCAAAATCCACATAAAATGTTACAAATCTATATATTTAAACCGATCTTATACTTGAAATTTTTTTTACTTTTAGATAATCGTTATCTTTTACAGCAACCTACTTGAACATTTAGATGCTTTAATATGTATATGTAAAAACATTCAGAATACATTTTATATACACATAAAGGATTTATAATATATATATATATATATATATATATATTATATACAGGTGGCCCAAATGTGTCTGAAAGATTTAGAAATACATTTACTTGCTTACCATCATTTACTGTTCTCTACTATACTTCAGTTTCATATAGGCCAATCCATATATATATATATATATATATATATATATATATATATATATATATATATTCTCTAACCATTAACTAAGTTTAAAAAAATTGTTAAAATATATGTTTTACAAAATTTTTCTCTTTCAAAATGAAAACATTAAAATTTAATATTGAAAAATTCATTATAGTAAACACAATATAAATCAAATTTAGTTTTTATAAATAAACTAACTTAATATAAATAAATTATGTATATATATATATATGTACATATAAGTATATATAAATATATATATATATATATAAGATTTTTTCAAGCGTAATATTACCTTAAATACTTATATAATTATTTTTATATATTATGTTTCCTTTTTTAAAGAGGAATTTTATTTGTACTACAGTCCATTTCCTGGGGATTTATCTTTTTTCAAGTACATATTAATTAAGTGTAGCAATCAGAACTTCAGAAGAGTGTTTTATACAAATTAAGTATTTATATTTATATATATATATATATATATATATATATATATATATATATATATATATATATATATGAAATAATATCATCAATATGAGTTATTAAAACATTCGAAGAGAGTTATATATTTTTTTAAATCTAATATATACATATATATACATATATATATATATATATATATATATATATATATATATATATATATATATATATATATATATATATATATAGATAGATAGATAGATAGATATTTAATTAAATATGGCAACGAGATACAAAGAAAAAAATCATCAATGTCAAAAAAATCATCAATCAATTTATTGGATTTAACATTTTATTATTTAAGTTTAAAATTACAAAAGGCTCAAGCTTGGAATTATCAAAATCTAAACATATATATATATATATATATATATATATATATATATAATATATATATATATATATATATATATATATATATATATATATATATATATATATATATATATATATATATATATATATATATATATATATATATATATATATATATATATATATAAACATACAGATTACCTACTAACATGCAAATAAAGAAGTTAACAATAGTATATCATGTTCAGAGTGACGCATATACTTGATTGCACGTTTTAAATGACTGCAAATACAAAGTACTTAGCAAGAAACAAAAACTATAAAATCTAGACGAATATACCTGAAAAATATTTCCAGGAATTTGAAATGTATATATTTTAATAGCAATATAAAATTATAAAAAAAAGTTGGTGAAGAAAATTATTATATTTAATGATTTATTTATAGAAACTCATAGAAATTTACATACATCAAAATAGAAATAAAATAGATATATATTTCTAAGACAATTTAAATTCAAAAGTTAAAGTAGGTTAATTAATGTTCTAGTTTGAAAAAATTGACATTGAAAATTGTTCATCTCTAATTTATATAGTTTTTAATGTAATTATATATTTAAAAAAAAAACTATTTTTAAGAAATATTAAATAATTATACAGTAATGAAAATAATATATTTTTTCACGAAATTTTTACAGACATTGATTATTGTACAACACAATACATTAAATCATCATTAATATTGCCATCGGTAATCTGGTTCCACCGCTAATTCGGGCATAATTTCCTCAATTTCAATACATTGCATATCTACATATATTTACTTGTCTGTATATAAAAATTGTGTTATTGTAGAGTAAAGAGATGTTATTTATTTTTTACATGTTTTTTATATTTGATTCATATCTCCATAAAAAATGATATATTTCTTTATAAGAAGGATTGAATATCTCTTTATATTATATTTTTGTACTTTTTTATTTCTGAGTTAAAAAAATTGTGTTTTGATTTTATACATCTTCCCTGTATACTCGTACTAGTGTCATGAAAATATTTTATAATTGCATTTTTTAAAATAGCAGTGCAAAAGACTGAACAAAATTGAAGACATTGCTCCAGTGTGTGAATTTATTATACGTGATTTATTTTTGAAGAATTTCAAAAATGTTGTTGAAATATGTTGTCTGAGTTTGTTACATACAATTTATTTTGAAATTTTTGAATTTATTCTTTAGTAAATTGTATGTATTAATCTAACCACCGATGAATGGTCAAGTACATTTAGAAATATCTGTTCTTTTATAAAAATTATAATATGAACCTAAAGTTTTATATTTATAAGAAATTTGTTCTAGAATATATTAAAAATCAATTAATGTTTTTAATAACCAGGGGACTACAATCCTTAAGTGCTTCACATGTCTACCCCCGAGCAAGGTTTTGTTTACCAATGAACAAAGCACCATTAATTTATTTCATAAAATTTTTACTTCAATAATTCTTGGAAAAATTTGGGAAAGTTCAGAAACGAAATTTTCACATCACTCCAGAAGTGAAGTACCATTTTTTTAAAAAAATATAAAGATATCAACATATCAGTTAACCTTACTTTATTTAGATTATAAAAAATGTACAGTTATTACACTATTATCTATCACATTTTTTAATATTAAATTTCAAAATATTTAACAATATGTGCAATAATTTTAATGAGATTTATATTAAATATACGTATGTAAATTAATACAACCACCACATACACAAACATAAATACACACACACACACACACACACACACACACATATATATATATATATATATATATATATATATACATGTGTGTGTGTGTGTGTGTTTATGGGTGTATATTATGTTTCTATACATATTTATTTATAAATCATTCTATTATGTTTTAATTAATTGACAAAAATGATATCTATTAGGAAAGTAATAAAATGTTTTACACTCTGTAAGTATTTATAAAGTCGAAATAGTCAAAGCAATTACTTTATTAATTTATATCAATTTTAAAGCAATTTTATTTAAATAGGTAATAAAATGTAAATGAAAAGTAATTTTATCAATTTAAATCTAATGGTTTCTATAAATACTAACGT
Source organism: Neoneuromus ignobilis (assembly GCA_029203775.1). NCBI lineage: Eukaryota > Metazoa > Arthropoda > Insecta > Megaloptera > Corydalidae > Neoneuromus > Neoneuromus ignobilis. The sequence goes on from CP092090.1 coordinate 44,228,554, forward strand.
GTTAAATTACTGTTTTATGTTTAATAATTATAACATAAAACATAAATAGAAATAAATTTGTTTCCATTTTTAATAATTATGTTTTTCATAACGATAACAATAATCGTGAATATCAATGTAACTGAAGTTGATAAATTGCCGTGTAATGTATGTAATAATATAGACATTAAAATGGTAAATAATGTTTCAATTTAAATGATAAAAACATCGATAATATGCTAATTTTTCATAATTCAAATGTAAAATTGAATCTGCGTTACTAATACAACGATAATTTCTAAATAATAATCTATTATGAAAATTATGACAACCATAAAAACAGCAAACAACAAATATGATTATGTTCTATCCACCAGTCGATAAAAAAAAATGAGAATACATTAAAAAAATATTTTTCAGAAATTATACAACGTTTTTCATCATAACAATTATAATGTCTACGCATTGCAGATGGGTTATATATTAACTAAAATAGCTTTGTGGTTAATCTTTGAAATTCCGAACGTAATTAAGTACAAAAAAACATCTGCTGTCCAATGTTATTATTATGTGTTTATCCTTGCGTAGTATTGTGATATCCTTTAATACCAAATGCAGTATTAGCGCAATATGGTACGTAGTAATCGCTAAAGAAATTAATTCCACAAGGATAATTAATGTACCCTCGTCTATTGGAAAATTTTGCTTTTTGTTGTATAATTTCGGAATGTGTTTTGTAATAGTAATCATCCACAAGTCTAATTTGTATATACACACAAGTTTTCAAAACATATAAACACATATATACATACACACACACACAAACACACACACACACACACACACACACACACATATATATATATATATATATATATATATATATGTATATATGTGTATGATTGTATATTTATGATTATGTTACAAAAATAAAGTCAAGAAAGTTAATAGTCAGTTTTAAATAATAACATTTAATTATTTTAACTTGTATCAATGAAATATGAAGAATTGTACATATATAAAAATCAAATGATTCATCAGTATGTTGTGAATTTCAATATCTTTATTCATTTCATTTCTCATTAGGAACAAATTATTTTTGCATGAAAAAACTTTGTAGTTATTACTTTTTTAATTATTTTACCTTATAAAAAAATATTTATTGTTTAATTTAATTAATTAATTAATTTAATTAAGTTTTTCAATTTAGTTTTTCTTACTTTTTTACCATATTTATCAAACGATCCTCGTATATAAGATTTTCCAATAAGCGCTTCAGAAGTTTAAATGGAAATAAAACAAAAAGTATTTAATTAATTAGTTTTTTCATTTATTTTTGTGAGCATATTTTTTCGCATTAATAATGGAATACAATTTAACTCTTATGACTACGACGACTTCGCTGGTATTTGTTACTTTTAATACCTTTTCTTTACGAAAAGATAATTTATAAATTCCATTTTTATGAAATTTAGAATTTTTATTTTCAAAAAATTGAGGAACATCTGCTTTTAACGCTGTTACTGTTAAATTCTTTACTACGTTACTATTCAGAGACAAAAATAAGTAGATATCCGAAGGTGATATGTCTGGTAAATACGAGAGACGAGAGAGAATTTCTCATCTTAAATTCATTATCTTTCCTCTTGTCATTACTGTAACATCTGGCCAAATATTATATTGCAAAAATAAAACTCTGACAATTTTTGATGATTTGAAGGTTGTTTTTGTTGTAATGCATTATGCACTCTTTGTAGCTGCTTACCAGTGGTGTTCAACCTATGGATCGTGACCCCTCAAAGGGTTGCAGAAAAATTGTTGGGGGTTGTAAAAATTTTGAGAAATTCTCTTGTTGAATAATAAATTTTTAATTGAAAGAACTAAAAAAAAAATAATTTAAAAAATACATGAAAATTGTTCATTTCATTATTGTGTGTCTAATCACTTTCGTGTTTAAACACTCTCTTCTTTATATTCCAATCTGCTTTGTATAAATTCGAATATTCTCATAAAAGAAAACGAACAACTTATTGATATTTCTTCAAACGAAAATGTTTAAAAATTGACACTGAACAATAATTGAAATGTGATATAATTTTTAATAATATTGCATTAGATAACATTTTTACATTATCAATTTCCTCTAAAACAATTTTAGTAAGAATTTCAAAGCCAAATATGTATCGTTACAGTGTAAAAAATTAGCTCAAAAAATTTTTCTTTGTCATTAATTTTGTGATTGATTTTTCTTAACTCTCTTTAGTTACCTGTTATCCACTTTTTTTTCATGTTTATAAAACTGCTAACTCATATTTCTTTTATTTTTTTATATAATTTAATTTTTATTTTGTAATTTCTTCCGTCCCCCATTATTTTCAGAATACTTTTAAGAAAAATGTCGTGTTTAAGTATATGTCCTACTATCTTTACTTTTCTTTCTACAATCTTCTTCTATATAAATGTTTTTTATTTACTCTCCAAAAATTTTTTTTATTCTATCTATTATATCTATTTAACAATCCTCATTCTTCAGTAACAATAAATTTTAAAAACTTTCAAACGTAGATTTCATAAAAGTGTTTAATTATCACACATTTTGATTGGCATTCCATTATCATCAGATGCTGCATTGCAAAAACTGAAATCTAAAATCTAGAGATTATAATACAGTATCTTGATAATGATGGCATAGTTATCGAAATGTGTATGTGTGAATAAAGTGATCAATAATATTTAATATTTCAATAATATGATTAATAATATGACTATTTAATATTTTTATAAAATCATGTGATGTTAGACATGAGTGATTCATTTGTATTGAATTAAAATTTCCATAGCATCAAAATATGTAGTGTTTTTAATATTATATCACATTTCATCGAATCAATTTTAAACCCAGGTAATTAAATAAATTTAATGATTTGTAGTCAAATGTTTTTAATATTAACTTCACTAAATAATTTAACAATCTTCATAATAATTAATAAATGTTTTAAATGACAACAATAAGTTTAAATTAAAATATAAAATATAATAATTTATTTTTATACAAATGAATTATTACTTTCAGCACCACAAGATATTAAAAAATGTTAAATAATTTTCACTTGTCTGTTCATAACAACAATAAGGATTTATGTCAGTATAAATTTTTATCAAAAGTTAATGTAGTATGTCAAGGTTAAGTGTATTTTCCTTTATAAAATATTAATAATAAATACATAGTGTTTTTTAAATTATAATTCTTTTGTCATACATATTTTATAAATATTAATTCCACTTATTTTCTCTACTACTCATTTAATACATTTTAAAAAATATTTAAATAAAAAAATATATTTTTTCTTTTATAAGAATATTGAAGAAAATATTAAATATTCTCAAATTGAAAAAAAAATGTTTTAAATGTTAAAGTTCATGATGTGTCAAATTTAAGGTTATATTCAATAATTTTGTTTATAAATTAATAACATACTTTTAATATATGTTTTATTTTAGATTTACATTGAATCATGAACTAATATAAAATTATTTTTTATAAACAAAAATAATACTTGTAAAGAAACATCAATTACAAATTATACCCTTGTTTGACAAAACACACAAAACATCTAGATCTATTTGTAATTGACGTGAATTCGTTATGACATTTGTCTGCAGATGTTAAGTCTAACATAACTCCTAATGTGTCACAAGTTCTTGCCTCCATCGGCAAGTAATCCAGCCTACGGGCTGCAAAGGCATTATGTCTACCCCTGTCTCAAACAAAGCAGTCTATCATTATGTTTTTATTTGAAGGAAAATTACTTCCTGATATTTTGACAGTCCCTTCGATCATTACAACAGTGTAGTGAGTCAAGCATGTACTTACAAAAGAAACTTCTGCCTCTTAGATATTATTAGTTACGCGATTGTCTATGCTAGTGCTGCCGTCTAATATGTCTGTCAGAAAATGTCAGCCGATATTTCTATTGTGTGCACGCATGCATTATCAAGTGGATTAGTTTATTTAGGGATCGTTTTTGATTAGTTCAATTATTTTATGTGAACCCTTTCTATCGCTTTGCGCTTTTATGTTTTTGAAGGGTGTGGTTAATTAATTCAATATTCTTTTCAATATTGTAGTGCTTGTTAATTAAAAGATAAAAGAACTTTACTTGTCTACGATAAGTCAAATGCAGTGTGTGGAAAATAAAACTCGAGAGTGCTCACGATTTAAATTTAATTTAATTCTAATGTTGTAGTTATTGGAACGAAAGTTACACTCGCTTTGATTTCTGGTTTAATAGAATTTTAACCCATTTACTTATTTAAAACCCACTCATGTATAAATCTCAATGATTTACGTATATGTAAACAATTATACACACAACACATATATACACATACGTAAACAAATATATGTATATAAATAGATAGATAGATACAAAATTAACATATATTCATTAATATAATTATTTTAACAAATAAAATTTAAAAAGTATAAAATTCCACACAGTGAATTATATTCACTAAGATAACAAATGTTATTTCATTCCTTTTTATGATTTTATATAAAAGCTAAAGAAATTCACTTGCAAATAATAAAAGTATTATTCCAACAACACAATATATTACAATATAGCATTTTGACGATGACAATGTGATCGTAGAAATACACATCGATTTATAAACAGATAAACTAAACAATAATAAATTAATGAACACTTTTATAATATCTTGTGTTGTTTGGATTATAATTCATTTGTGTTAAAGTAAACTTGCCATAGTAATAAAACAAATAATGATAAATTTTTTCTCTAGTAAAGGAATATAATTTTATTTTTATATCATATTTACGTACTTTTGATATAATCGATTTTATGTACAATAGTACAAATATGCAACTATATGTATATTTTGAAAACTTTATGGAAATTAATAAATATCGATGCATTTTTAAAATTGTAATAATTTTGATTCATTTTATTCGTTCAGATTGAATTTTAAAATAAAATCTAAATTTAAAAATGTATAATTAGCTTAAATGTAATTTTTAATACTATCAAAAAATGAAGATTTGGAAAGTTCTTTTTTTACTTTAAGTTTGTATGCATAATTTATGAAGCTGTAACTTTTATATACTTTTGTCTTCTTGCTTTTAAACTTCTAAAGTTTGAGTGAGTTTTAATAAAAATAATCCATTAACGAGATAAACGGTTTATATTATTTTCCGGTTTTTTAATTTTATTAAAAATTTTTCGTTCATTTCTGTTATAAAAATTGTATAAAAAACGTTAATATAATTTAAATTCAGTTTAAATTAAAAAATAGTTGATCAATTAAATATAATTTTTAATTTAACTTATTATTTTCTTTTTTTAAAAAATAGTTAATATACAATGAAATTATTTTATAAAACAACTAGTTTTAAATATGTTTTAAATTAACATATATATTCCAGAATAAATTAAACTACAATAAATAGATTTAATAGTTATTACAATGGATATCATTTCCCACGTTATTAAAACCGTATAAATAAAAATAGAACATTGTATATCAGTCACATACTTGTATATATTTTTCTCGTATTTTATTTTTCTTTCGATTCATATCTATGATTGGTATTGAAAAGAAAGTAGTCTGTTGCAGCTAGCGGGAAAACTGTTTTCTAAGCTGAAGTTGATGAAAAAACTTTTCTCTTTTCAAGTATTCTCAAACCCAATATTTAGACAACAAAAGCTGCAAAGAGAAGACATCTGTTCTGACGACAAAACTTTTATTTCTACTTCGTATTTCATAATTTTATATAAAAATGCAACATGTTCGAGTAATATATGCATTGTCAGTTGAAAATATTATTGTATCAAGAAGAATTTATTTCAATTAGTTTTTTTCAGAATTGTATTCATATACATATACATAAATACTTATATATATGTATATATATATATATATATATATATATATATATATATATATATATATATATATATATATATATATATATATATATATATATATATATATATAATAAAATATATTACAATTCTCTACCAGTAGTTTTTATATTATTAGAATAAAAAATGTACTCGAGTTTAAGTTCTTTCTTAAAAAAGGTTTTATTAAAGCGAATTTGTGCACAATATAATATTATTTTGTCTTGTATGCGGTGAAAGTTTATATATTCTTTTCTAAAATTGATCATCCTATAAGGGAGATTTGTACCAGTTTTAGAGAAATTAATATGCATAAAATGGTAAAAATTCTATATATTAAATGAAACAGTTTTGAATTATTAGGACATTTTAATTTTGTTGTTTATACATATTATATACTCGTATATATATATATATATACTCATATATATATATATATATATATATATATATATATTTTATTATAATATATATATTATAATATAGGGCCATCTAAATATGACGCCTAGATTTGTGTTTTATTAAAAAGAAACATGTGTATAGTTTCTTTTTAATAAAACACAAATCTAGGCGTCAAATTAGAATGACCTTTTATTTATTTATATATATATATATATATATATATATATCATCAGCCACTTTCTATTCACCGCTGGATCAATGCTTTTTCCAAAAATTTTGTCTTCGATCGATTTAATGCTCTTCTACAATCCATTTCGACAATTTTTTATATCACTGTCCTATCGATTTATGGATCTCTTCCTGGGGCTTCTTATACGAGGTCAGACAATTAAGTAATGCGACCGATTTTTTTTCTCGGCCAATCATTTCACTTTGTTCACCGTAATGTGTTCCCTCTCTCTTGAGACCTTGACTACCCTTACGATATTTCTTCGCCAGCTGTTTAGTGTTTTGTAATTTCAAAAGTAGTCATGTCACGAAAATGGAACATTGAATTTCATTATAGCAGGTTGAAAGTGAACTTTCTCGACCGAGTTATTACTGGTGATGATTTATCTGATTAGTTTTGCTAGGCCAAAGAAGGCGAGAATGAGCAAGTCCAAAGTCTAGATTTGCTCCTTCGAAGCATACATGGTTTCAGAGTTCGTACCACCTGGACAAACCGTAAATCAAGTATTTGCAATGTGCTCGAAAAATTACGAAAAAGGGTGCTCAGAGTGCGTCCAGAGATCGCGAAGACTTGAATTATTCATAGACAATGTCAAGACGTTCAGTGTCTCTTTTTTGTCTAAAGGCATCGCAACGTTACTACAAGCCCTATTCACCGGACAGGTCACCCTGCGACTTTTTGTATTGATCAAAACATTTTGACGTTGAAGATATTGACATAATATACGAAAACTGGAAAACTCGCTGGAATAATTTCTTCCAAATGAAGGGGATCATCATTTACCTTAATTTATTATCTTGACTTCATCTATAAATGTAACTTGTAGTGTTAATGTACATTGGTTCAAATAATTTCATTGTTCCTCTTCTTGCTATTTCAATTCCATTTACATCAAATAACATTTTAACTTTTGTTTTCATTCTGATTCATCTGATTATTTTGCTATCTTTTCTAGTTTTCCCTAACATGCATATATCAATATTACTTTGTATCATCTGTAGTCGCTGAATTAGTCTAGAATTCAAGACTCATGTTTTACTGTCATAGGTGAGAACAGATAGAATGTATTGATCAAAAACTTTTCTTTTTAAAATAGAGGTATATCCATTTTCATAATATGCGAATTTCTTCCAAATTGACATCATTTCATTTTTATTATCTTATTTACTTCATCTATAAATATACCTTTAATGTTAATGTTTTGTGTCCTTAATTATAATTACAACTGGGGTTGAATCTTTCTTTTCAATAGTTTATAGTGTTCAATAATCACTTATTATTTATAATTATATAGTCTATAACTATATCGTCTGATGCATTTCGATGGCAACGCTATCATCGTCAGAACCTTTCTGTTAAAATCTAGACTAACTTTATATATATACTTATACTAATTTGTGTTTTGTGTCCTTATTCAATCCATCTACAACTGGGGGTTGAATCTTTCTTTTCATTTCGTCATCTGGTCTGCAAACATGAAGTATTTACTGTAATTTATTATTTTTACATGTTCTTTTTCATAGATTTGTGACCTTTTTGGTAACCTAAATTGACTTATTTAGAAATTGAATATTTGCATGCGTTAATTTTGTGATTTAATTTTTAAAATAATTTTCTACTTCTATTTCGTTCTTTTAGAATATCTGATTATATGATATGAATTTTTTTTCTGAATTGACACTATCGCATTTTTATTTTTTCGTTTACTTCATCTATAAGTGCTTATAAAAGGAAATAAAATACTCATAGTAGGTCAAAATTAACCCAATTTTCTGGGAATAAGCGTAATAGGGCTCTTTGTGAAATGAAATGATGAATTATAAATTAATACGTTATAATTGAAGATCAGTATATGAGTATATAAAAAGTATTCTCCATGTATATACATAAATTATCCGACTGCTAGGTGCAAGACTCATCGAATGTTATTAATCACTGTAACTTAGTCATACTTATCACACTGCCTAGACTGATTGTACTTGGAAGGTACAATGTTTAAAGAGCACATAAGTTAGGGAAAGACTTTTCATTCCAACTCAAGCAAAGTGTCCTTGGTAATCTTACCAACAAACATTTTGTCATTATCATGGAGCAAGATGATTTTGTTATTTACTAGATAATAACGGTATTTTTTCTTGTAATGTCTGTTTCAATTTATATATAAATGTCACGCGATAATATAGCTCACAATACAAAATGATATTTCTTGATTCAACAACATACATATTATATTAGGTCTTCAAATCTTGTATATTTTGTTTTGATATTGAGAACGATTGGCCATGATCTAATCACTCTTTTTTACATTTAAATTTGTTGAAATATTTACATTTTTTAACCGACATTTAAAATTTATACAAACATTTGAAAAATATATTTCAATATGTTCCCCTTTATTAATTTGTGTGAAGCAAATTTTTTTCATTGTGGGTCTTAACAATAACATATAAACTGACTGAAAATAGTAAATTATTTAACTTCTAGTTATTTTTGGAAGATTAATAGTCAATTAAACAAAATTTGCATCTAATAACACATGTAAAACTTTGAATTTTTTTCTTCTCTAGATTATCATCTTCTATTTTTTTTATGTAAAAATTATCACTTGTTCTTAACTACAAATAACAAATATCAAATAATACATAATTCTCATCTTAAATAATACACATTTTTTAATACCCTAAAATAACGTTATGAGCAAAAATCGTATGAAATTGTTTTTATTATAAAGAATAGCGAATATTAAAATAAAAACCATTTATGAGAAGAAAATAATTTTTTATTTCATTCAGTGCATATTTATTTTTTATACTTAATTTTCAATACAGATCTCTAATTATGTACTTATATATATATATATATATATATATATATATATATATATATATATATATATATATATATATATATATATATATATATATATATAAGGGTGTAATTACTTTGGTTTACAATAGGAAAAAAATATAAAAAACAATGATTTAAAATTTAAACCAAATACAAGTATTAAAAAAATACTCGTATTTTAAAAAGTGTTAGAAGGTACATCATAGAATATAAAAGAATGGTAATACTAAAATAATATTGAAAATAATAATTAGAATAAAATATTTTTAAAAAAACCTTTGGAAATGTAACTGTTTACATAATTTATGATTATTCTAAATAGGTGATCACCATATATATCAAGTGTCAAAAATAAGATTGAATGGTTTAGACATACATTTATTTCCTTACTCTCATTCACTATTATTTGCAATCTTTTAGTTTCACTTTTTATATAATATAATATTTATATAATATATATTATTATATATAGGTGATACTATATATATATAGTATATATAAATAAGGTTATATGGTTTATGACATATACTTACTGACTATCATATCGTATATATATACATATATATATATTTCTATATATATATATATATATATATATATATATATATATATATATATATATATCATCATCATCATAACGCCCACATATAATGTCATATATACTGGACGAAAGCCACAATGAATGCTAACATATATATATATGTATATATATATATATATATATATATATATATACACTCGTATATATAAATTGAAATTAATGTAAAGTAAATAAAAGTAATTTCGAAATAAATCAATAGAAACATATTTTCTAATTTATCAGTCACATAATACTCAATTCAATATTATAATTAAAAATATTTATTACTAAAATCATTACAAAAAATATGAAATAATTTATATGTAATAAAAAAATATTTTTTTAAGGAGATTAAAATCAAGTGAAAGTAATTTTAAATTCTGTTTATGTGATACGTATGTATAAAAGTAGTAAATTAAAATTTCATGCATACAAGTGTACAATATAACACATATTATTTAATAATAATTATTTAGTACACAAACTTTAATTAAAACAATCTTAAACATAAAAGATTTCATAGCGTGAAGGTAAGAATCTCTTACTTGTATTGAGTTCATCCATCAAATTAAAAATATTACCCGTCTAAACACAATCTTGAATTAAATAAATCATATTTTCATTACGAATTCAAATTTCGTTACATTGTGCATAAATAATTTAATACCCTGTAATTATTGAAGGTATAATTCGACATTTTAAATGCAAATTATTCGTAATAATAAGCGTTCGAATGTTTAAAATCATTTATTGCTTACAATTATACCGTCAAGACACACCTTGTTGCAAAGGTATATAATTACTATAAGTTAATAACATTGTGAATAATAAGCCTTTTATTATTACTGTAGGTTTTCATCAACTTTACGTGCACCTTAAAATACACATATATAACTATGTGATTTACTGTACAATTATACAACCCTTTTTGAGCTTATATTAATATATGCTAAGGTCTGAAAGTCTTATGATTCTAGTATCTAAATTTAATAGTACTTAATATTTAAAATTTTCTAACGTTTATTTTCATATAAGTATATATATATATTTATATATACATATATATATATTTATATATATATATATATATATATATATATATATATATAAATAATTACCAAATTAATAAAAGGAGTAGTAAAATGCAAGTTTCGTTATTAATTTAAGAAAAAAAAACTACTATTTGTCTTTAATACAGATTATATTCTACTTATAGTAGACAGATCTAGGATATAGAAGACCTGCAGTGGAATATTGTAATATTATTTACGTAAAATTACCTTAAGTTTTTGAAAAACAAGAAGAAAGATTACATTTTTTACCCTCTCTTGATAAATGTTATACAATGGTTTGATTAAAAGAAGATTCAGGGAAGATTTTAAAGTTTTTCAAATCAAATTTGAACTCAATCAATGTTGAAGTTTGATTTATAAGTATTTGCATATTGAAATATAATACATTATTATTATTTAGAAACAAGGTTTGGACTATAGGAGGTACCTAGTGGTCTAAAATATTCACTTAGTTACTGACAAAAGTTTATCCCTTTTTGACAAATTTATTGTATGAATCATAATTAAAATGCTTCCATGTTGATTGTATATGTAGGTGAATATAAAAGATTTGAACGATTTCAAAAATTTTTGTCACTGAAAAAAAATGGTATGAATATATAAAAAAAAGTAGGTACATAATTTTAAAAAGCATTAAATGTTTTCATACAATGTTAAGCATTAAATATTTTAATGTTGATAATGATGATAAGTAAATTTTTGAACATTAGGTAGTTGTTTTATTACTTATTTACAAAATTACTACTTAACAAAAAAAGCAAAAAGAAAATATATTTATCCGATGAAGCTGTTTTTGATCTAAGTATACAAGTTAACAGACCTAATGTGCATATATATAACATTTTGTTATAACATTTTGTTTATATGATAGTGAATGATCCCACAAAGCAATGGAGTATTTTAGAGATAGTCCAAAAAATATATATTTTTTTAAAATTAACTACAGAAAAAATCATTACATATTTCATTCTTTCAAAAAAATGTATTAAAAATATTACTTTTTTGATTTGTCGGAGTATTAATTGTATTTTAGCTATTTGGGAATTAATAAAATGATTTTTTTCAGTAGAATAAAGCCTCTTATCATAGTCACAATAAAATTGTTTCATTTTTGAGCAGGCAATTTCCTAACCGTTAAATTATACAGAAAGGTCTTGTATCTTGGGCTTCACGTTCACCTCATTTAACCTCGATGGGTTTTTCTTGTGGATATGTGTCAGACTCAATATTTTATTTCTACTGTCGAAAATATTAAATAAATAAAAATAAGAATAACAGAAGCAATTGCGAAAAATAAACCTTTAGATGGTTTAGAGAATAGCAAGAAGTTGAATACAGAATCGATGTAGATAGATCTATTAATTGTGACCATATTAAAATTGATATATAGTTTAAAAAACATTTTGAGTTGTGAATTGATTTCATAAGTTGTTTTATACTTTTACAATAATCAGTTTTTTCCATTAATTCACACAGTTCTTTTGTTATATAACTCTCTCTCTCTCTCTCTATCTATCTATCTATCTATATATATATATATATATATATATATATATATATATATATATATATATGTATGTATGTATCTATCTAAAAATTTGAATAAGCATATAAATTTCTACAAACTTATGATGAAGAATATATGTTTATGAAACAAATGTACATAGAGTATTTCAATATATATATATATATATATTGTATATAACACAATTTTCAATATTTTGCACAACTTCTTTACTTTCCATCCAAACACAAGTTCTAAATTCGATCGATGTTGTATGTCATCTTATGTTGCGAATTATGGTGTCATCTGTAGAAATTGGCACGACGTCTCGTTAAAATTGAATTTAGTTTTGTTATACAATCTACCAAGATATTTCTAAAATGTTCTATACTAATAAATTTCTGCAGTAATCCAAAATTGGTCAATAGTTATACATATATACACATTTTCATACATTTATACATAACATAAACATACGCATTTATATATATATACATATATATATATATATATATATATATATATATATATACATATATATATATATATATATATATATATATATATATACATATATATATATATATACATATATACATATATATATATATATATATATATATATACATATACATATATATATATATATATATACGAGGTGTGATCAAAAAGTAAGGTGAATTTTGAAATTTAGCAGGCTACATCCGTTCGATCTTCGATTTTTTTATTTGGTTATGTTGGTACACTCGTCTCGAATATATATTCCAAATTTCAGCTATGTAGCATGTTTAGTTTGTTGGTGAGAGGCATAAAAGTTAGAAGTGTTTTGCAGGCTCCACGATTTTCCGCTGTCGAAAATCATGGATCAAAGAGTTTGCATTAAATTTTGTGTGAAAAATGGAATCAAGTGCTCCAAAACACTTGAAATGTTGAAAGTGGTATACGATGAGTCTACTTTAAGCCAAAAAAATGTTTACAAGTGGTATAAACTCTTCCAAGAAGACCGAGAAGACACCAACGACGAACCTCGTTCTGGACGCCCCAGCACGTCAACAACTGATGAGAACGTTGAAGAAGTGAAGAAAATAGTGTTGGGGAATCATCGAATTACCATTAGAGAAATTTCTGATGATATTGGCATCTCGTTTGGTTCGTGCCAATCAATTTTAACGGGTGTTTTAGACATGAGACGTGTGTCAGCGAAGTTTGTTCCGAAATTGCTCAATTTCGACCAAAAGAACCGTCGCATGAGCATCGCCCAAGAGCTATTGAATAACGTCGACGACGACCCAGATTTACTCGACAGGGTCATAACAGGTGACGAAACATGGGTATACGGTTATGACGTCAAAACTAAGACTCAATCGTCCCAGTGGAGGTATTCCGGATCACCAAGACCAAAATAAGCACGCCAAGTTCTATCAAATGTGAAGGTTTTGCTTACAGTTTTCTTTGATTGCAGGGGCGTGGTGCATCATGAGTTCTTGCCACAAGGTAGAACAGTAAATAAGGAATATTACCTGCAAGTTATGCGCAATTTGCGCGAAGCAATCCGCCAGAAACGTCTGAATTTGTGGAAGAACAAAAATTGGCTTTTGCACCATGATAACGCCCCTGCTCACACATCGTTGCTTGTGTGCGAATTTTTGGCTAAAACCAACACACTAATGATGCCACAGGCACCGTATTCCCCAGACCTGGCCCCCTGTGACTTCTTCTTGTTCCCGAAACTGAAAGAAACCCATGAAAGAACGGCGTTTTGCAACGATTGAGGAAATAAAGACGGCATCGAAAGAGGAGCTGAACAAGATCACAAAAAATGATTTTTTGAAATACTTTGAGGATTGGAAAAAGCGTTGGCACAAGTGCATTATATCCGAGGGGGATTACTTTGAAGGGGGCAAAATAAAAATTGATGAATAAATAAATATTCTTTGAAAAAAAATAAAAATTCACCTTATTTTTTGATCACACCTCGTATATATATAGTTATCCAAATGTAACGCTTAGATTTGTGTTTTATTAAAAAGGAACAAAAGAAACTATACACATGTTTCCCTATACACATGGTCCTTTTTAATAAATCACAAATCTAGGCATCATATTTGAATGACAATATATCAATACATACACACACATACACATATATACAGACTGGACCAAATGAAACTGAAGAATATTAACCGATACTGAAAGTTATATTCCTTATCTCATTTGGGCGAACATATATATATATATATATATATATATATATATATATATAATATCATCATCATCAACAACGGCTCCATAGACTATTCCAGTCTCAGGCCTCTCTAACAACGTCACCTCAATAGAACCTTTTCTGCCAGAGCTTTTCGACAGTTATTTTTTTACAAGATGAGGTTGTCAGCTCCATGCTCAACCTATGAAAAATGAACAACTATATATATATATATAATAAAAAGACAGACATATTTCAATTATAGTAAATAAAAGTCAAAATAGTATAGTTTTATAAAAAGAACAATTAAGGCATTTAGTTTTTCCATTAAAGAAAAATTATACTTGAATATATTGAGCCTTTTCTTGAGTACCATGAAAGTATATCGAATCTGCATTCAGTAACAAAAACACGAAACAGAAAGAATTCAAAGAAAAGCAGCTCGTTTCGTGCCAAAGAGACATTTCAGAATGAATAGGGCTTTAGAAATAATAGAACAGCTCGGATGAGAGAGTTTAGAAAATAGGTGGAGGCTTGTGATTTTAGTTTGTATGTTTAAAGCTTTTATGGATCATTTGGTTTGAGTAAATTTTATCAAAGAATAGCTTCTTGTTCTTTCTGTAGAAGAAATGATCAGAAAAAATAAATTGGAAAACTACAAAAAAAGTTGGGAATAGTTCAATTTTTCACTGAGATGCTCGAACTTAAAATGTTTTCAATTCATCACAACATATTTTCAAAACATCGCCTTCGTCAATTAAGAGCTTTGAAAATTAGATTAAAGGTACTGAAATACAATACAGTAAATATTGTTCTATAATTAAAATCCCTGCCACTGGACTTGTAATTCTAAACGAACGTATGATTATTATTAACAATTGTATGGAATTTTTTTCACATCTTTATATTATTCAGTATTATAACATATATAGTTCTGAATTTGAAAAAAATAATATAAAATTTTTCAATATCAGATATCAAAAATATAAAATTTAAAAATGATACTTTCACACAAGTAAAACTATCATTCCAACAATATGAAATATTAAAAAAAGTGTTCAATAATTATTTATTGTTCATATTTCTTGTCTATAAACGTCTATATTTTATAACGTAATACTCTAATGATGATTATATTGCTATTGACATTCGTATCTGTCTATAAATAGAGTAAACAAGGAATAATTATTAAACATATTTTCAATATCTTTTGATGTTAGAATGATAATTCTTTTGTAAGAAAATGAATTCGCAATAATTTCAAAACATAAAAATTTAAAACATGTATTTAAATTTTTTATAAGAAAACAAAAATATAAGTATAATTTTTGTCATAACTTAGTAATTTTATATTTATTTTACGTTTATTTTAATCTCACTTAGAAAAAATGAATCGTACATTTCGTGTACTACTATTCACATATGTTACTTCTTTATAATTAAATGAATAGATCTCTTTTTCTGTATTGACAACAAATATTATATAAACTATCACAGAAAGTACATTGTATTATGAAAGACAAAACGTAATTGTCTAACTTGAAAGCTAATTTGCATTCGAAGAACATTATGTTATATAGTTAGTAAGATTAGAACGATAGCGTTCCTAAAGTTTCTAAGTACTAATGAACAATACATTCTAAACAATAATGTTAACATTTGAATAAATAAAAGAATCTTGTAAAAATATATTAAAACGTCTTATATTAACCAATATAGAATTAGACCATTTTACCAATATGAGTATCATTAAAAATGAAAAAATCTCAATTAAATTTTAAAATTTGCTTAAAAAAGTTCTATATATTTAATTAATATATATTTTATATGAAACTGAAGGATATTAAAGTAGAGTAAATGATAGTAATGTAGTAAATGAATTTCTAACCCTTCAGTGTTATTTGGGTCATATGCATATATATATATATATATATATATATATCTATATATATATATATATATATATATATATATATATATATATATATATATCATATATATATATATATATATATATATATATATCATTATAAATTATCTCATTCATTCTATTGCTGTTATCATGAAAATAAATATTTCATTATTATAAAATTTTAATTAGATAATTTGTAAATATCTATCAATTGCAATATCATAGACTTATTAAAAATGCTAACTTAATATTCACCAATTTAACCAAAAGATTAGATTGAATAAAATCATCTGTACATTGAAATTATATTCTTTAAAAACCTAATCATTAACTAATTATTTTGTATTTATTATTTTTCCACGAATCAAAATTTTATAAAAAGAACTATTTTAAGTTCTAATGAATACAAAAAGGAATCAAAGATTAAAATACATTATCATTAAATTGTTTGATTTTCTGCATGTTGTATTTATTTTTCATATCTCGTGTATTTTATTTCTTATATATCAATGTGATCAGTTCTGAATAATAAGTGTACTAACAGAATTTATTGTATTCCAGGTAATTTATTATAAAAAATGCTTTTTTAAGTAAACAAATAATTTCCTGATAATAAATAAATGTTCATACATTCTTTGTATATTTATCACAATTTTAATGAAGTTGAAGCATTTAATAAATGTTGAAATTTCACAATGTTTGTAATATAATTAGAAATTTAGGACAATCAACCTTGTTGTTTATATATTTAATAAAATATTAAACGAGAACAAATGATTTACTGGTACAATTACAAAAACATGTTTATAAATGTTGAAGCATTTAATAAATGTTGATATTTATGTTTGTAATATAATTAGAAATTTAGGACAATCAACCTTGTTGTTTATATATTTAATAAAATATTAAACGAGCACAAATGATTTACTGGTACAATTACAAAAACATGTTTATAAATGTATAAATACATATATTTGTATATTTGTATACATTACAAACAATAACGAAACATTGACCAAAATAATCAAAATTCTAAACAGTAGGTAATAGTGGAATTTGAATATATATATATATATATATATATATAAGGTAACAAAGTAGTCTAGAGTGAAAGAAGAGTATACACGATGACACCGGAAGTATGGGGTTATCAACGAGGTCTCTGATTAAGTGATGAGATCCATCCACAGTGAGGCACACTGAATGGTATAGGTTCTACCCTAGGGCGTACGAAGATTGCGGCTATACAATGGTTGGCGACTGGTCGCGGTTTACATTCGTTACTGCCATACCGACATTTATCTTGTGTGTTTGATCAAATTCAGTTCTTAGTCACGTGTACTGCTGCAAAATGTTTACTATTGTATTACTTGAATTGGGTTAAGCGTACGACAGAATCAGCTTACAGTGGAATTCATATTGTTTGAAAGATTTAATTCGATGCAGAGGTCAAAAATGTTCCAAATTAAATCGCTCCAAAAGAATTTTATATATTTCATGTCCTGAAATTTGTACAAATAATAAACGACATGAAATATTTTGGATCAAATTGTTAATATTTTTAAAAATATTTGTTGATAAATGTATAAATAAATAAACGAATACATACATATGATCATATATATTAATACGCACACACTCAATCATAAACACACACACATATATGTAGAGAGAGAGAGACAGAAAAAAGACAGGTGTGAAGAGAAGGAAATGGAGTTGGAATGGGAGCGGGAGTGAGATTTGGGTAAAGTAATGAAAATACAAAAACTTTACACGATAAAAATATTTGTATGGACAATAATGAAAAAATATGAGTTACATGTGTTTATTGATGTCATTTCATTATTTTGCTCCATGCAATTCTGTTTTAATTAACAGTTAACATATATGTACTTCAAAACGGAAATTTAATAGTTATAGAGAAGTATATATTACTAACACACGATTAGTCAATGCTTCTGTGAATGAAATTGTCATATTATTAGATATTTTTAGAGAATAGGTATTGACATTTATGATTACAGTAAACAATTTATGGAAAAATAACATCTACTATAGAGACAATCGCATAAAATTGAAACTTGTAGATAAAAATTGTTGTATATTAAAATTGATTGTATCTAAAACTCATAAAACTTCTGCAACAAATATGATAATATAATTTAATAACCATTTTGAAGACACTGTTTCTACGAAAATAGACCATCGGAGACTTCACAAGTGTTATACACTCAGCAAAGTGGCAATTTCCAAGCCAATAATTATTGAAAGTAAAAATAAAAAGCAGCATGATGATAATAAAATCTGGATATTCAATGACTATAAACGTGTAATATGATGAAACGTCTTTTATATTATTCCATACATTAGGTATTTTGATTATATACGAATTAAACAATCAGAATTATAAAAATCATATAATCCTGATTCTTTAATCTGTATAGTCAAACATAAAAGCTGTTCTGTTAAAATTAAGATAGCCATATCTTAGCATTTTGCTGTTTTCATATTCAATATTAATGTCTAAAATACTATTATTGGCTATGAATATTTAAAGTAACCAGTTACTTTTGATGGTCCAAATATAAGACAATAGTATCATATTTTAAATAATATTCTTATACACACAGTTAATCATTTTCAAACTTAGTTTTGGAAGATTGTAGAATAACTTCAACATTTTTTTTTGGTTAAAACGTTTGCCATAATTAAATAATATCCGAGCAATCTGATAATTTTTAAAAAAATTCTAAATGGTTTTGATACAGTAGATTATCACATTCAAGTAGTAAAGAAAATTATCAGTCGATATAGTGAATAAAAATACCACTTTATCTTAAATTTATAGATTATGCCAAAACTTTAGATTCACTTAATAAATTAGAGATATTAAATGCATTGAAAAGTCAAAAAATTGAAAATTCATATATTAAAAATTTAGAAAACATTTGTAGCAATTGGACATCTTCGATGTAATTTTACGAAAAAACTGGGAAGATTAAAAATACAAATGAATGGAATAGAGCAATGTGATATCACAAAAACACACGATCACAGAATCATTAAAAGAAATATTTAAGACAAAACTAAAAACTTTAAGAATTATAAATAATAACAACATATTTAGTCATTTAAGATTTGCTGACAACAATATTTTTTCTCACCAAGTTTTTAAGTACTTGAAAAAATAACAGAAAATTTAGACAAAGTAAGTTAAAAAAGTCTTATGATGAAACTCAGCAAGACGAAAGTGATTTATAATGAATTTTGGTAGCAAAGTAAAATCTAATTAAAAGAAGCAGAAAAAGAAATAGTTAAAAAATTGTGTTCTTGAGACAAGTCATTAACACTAAAACAATAATTATAAATGAATAATATGCAGGTACAAAAAAAATTTGATTGGAAAAAAATAATAAATAGGACTTTATAGAAAAAGTGAAAAGATTAAAATAAAAATGAGTCCACAATATAGTATGAAAAACGCATATGGATAAAATAAAATACTGACGGAAATTCACGTGTATAAAAAGGCCCTTTAAAAAAAATTCATGGGGTTATAAGGTAGACACACAAAATAATTTTAAGAATGGAATAGAAAAAAACATTACATTGCTCAAAGTGGAAAGTTTTGATAGAGGCTTTCATCCAACAATGTATGGAAGAAAGTTGCTGTTTATATTATATATACATATATGCCTTCATCATCAACACTTTAACACTTGTAAACTTTTGCACTTTCCGAACATGCTACCTAAAAGAGTTTTTCTTATTGTTTGTTTTGGAACTGTGGCGAATTCACTTTAACACAAATGATTTTTTATCCTCAACACCACAATAGTTATGGAATATTCAATAATCACTTATTGTTTAATTTTTATTTATAACAATTGTAGGCTGATGCACATTTCGATGAGGATGCTATCATCATCAGAGCATTTGTTTTTCATCAACTGACTATTGTTATAAACAACAAGTGAACAATAAGTGATTATTAAACACTTTATAACCATTGTAGTGTTGAGGATAAAAATTCATTTATGTTAAAGAGTTTTTCTTATCAAAGGTCCATGTTGGTTAACGTTTTTAGTTTTTAAAACTCTCCAATCGGAAATTGAACAGTCTTCTATGAAATATGTGAATAATATATATATTATATATATATATTATTCACATATAGTGTGTGTGTGTGTATATATATATATATATACATACATACATACATACATACATACACATATAGACATATGTACGAGGGTCGTTTGATAAGTATGGTAAATTTATTTATTGTTTAATTTAATTAAGTTTTTGATTGAATTGAGTTTTTCTTACTTTTTTACCATACTTATCAAACGACCGTCGTATGTATGTATATATTTGTACATTTTCAGGATAATAATAACTTTGTATCTGCGTCATAGGAAAATACATTAATATTTTGTTTTAATGGTTTAATTAGACTAGTAAAGTATTGGAGCCTGATTTATATTAGTTCTTATATATATATATATATATATATATATATATATAGATATATATATTTGTAAAATTGTTCTTAATAAATATTTATTACTTATCACTCATATTTTCTAAAAAAAACCTATTGTAAACTTGATAATAGTTTTTGAACGAAAAAACATTTAATATTTAAATAATTAAATTATCTTGTATAAATTATTTTACATCAGTAAGTGAAATTCAATTTCTCCCAGCTAGTTGTACATTGATAAATTTAGTACCTATTTCTAATAGTGCTTGATTATTATTTAATTGATCTTATTGCTCTATACTGATTCAGCTGTAATGACTTACGGTATATGTTAAGTCAAATTGTTTGATTTACGTTGCATATTATATAACAACAGATGTCTGACATCCGTTTATATCTGAGATACGAGTCGTTTTAATCTTGATAATACACAATTACGAAACATTTTAGTGCTTTAGAATATTCTATGACTTAAATATATCAAACATTGTAGGTAGGTTTTATTTTTAGAAATGTAATATTAGTTTACATTTTATAAATTAGTTTCTTGAGAGATATTTTATATTTATGAAGTTATTAATTTTTCATATTCATGTATTATTGTGTTTGATATATACTCTATAAATTTGATAATATAAATTCTGAATAATATTTTGAGAAATAAAGTTATTCTAATTGTTATAATAATTTTGAAAAAATATACGCAACTAATTGTATATTTTTACATCTGCAACCAAATATAATAGAAGGATATTATTTTATTAAAACTGAATTCTTAGACCGCTGATTTCATCGCTGGAATTATTGAAATAGATAATAATTGAAATAATTATTTTTAATTTTTAATTAATACATATGAATATATATATATATATATATATAATCTCTTCCATTTTTTCTTTAATGATTTAGTTTACCTTTCGTGGATTGTTTCATTGAATTTTTAGATGTAGTGTTAACAATTTACTGTGGGTTAATTCATAATCACTTTTAATTTTTTTTATTACTTAATTATTTTTAATTAAATATAATTATATGCGTATATATATAGTTGCCCCAAAAATGTATACACATTTTAAAATTATTCATTCCTGTAATTTTTTTTAAATTTTGAAAATGAACCATATGTAAGTAAACACTGAATTTATGATCATTTAAAATGTGTATATATTTTACTGGGACTGCGTGTATATATACACATATACACATTATGGAAGTATATTCATAACTTTCAAGTCATTTTTATTATTTATTTTTGGTCACTGTAATTTCATTTCTTTGTTTTTAATTTTTCATTGAATGATTTTATTTTATAGATAAGCTTAATGCATATATATATATATATATATATATATATATATATATATATATATAAATTAATTTTATGTATATGATAAATATTTATGACTAAATTAATTTTCTTAACGTATAGAAATTTGTGTTATTTTTACTCTTTAATCGTAGTGTTGTTATCACTGGTCCTTTATTTAATATTGTTTTTGTGCTGCAATTATTCGATTCGTTGTACTAATTATATTATTTTTTCTATTGATCAGTCATTCTTATTACATATATGTGTATGTATATATATATATATATATATATATATATATATATATATATATATATATAAAGGTATACATATATGTGTGTGCATGTATGTTTATTTGTGTATAATTTTAAAATATACTGAACATAATTAATATCAATAATAATAAAGTTTTAGTGTGTTTAAGAAGCTTATTTAGTTTTCAAAATTAAATACCATGTTTTTAATTCCATTTTTGCAAAATTTGATGATTTTGTTACTGAAAAGCTTCCACAAATATTTTAAGACCTTGAAAGTATTAAAGTTTTCCCCATTAAAACAGTTTTGCAAAGATCAGAACAAGTAATAATCTGAAATTGGAAAATCTTATGAATACGGTAAATGGGGTAAAATATCCTATCCAGTTTGGAACAATTTTTGACGAGTCATTAAAGAATCATGTCACTTATTATTGCCTTTAAATGTGACATAACCTTTTCTATAGGTCAATTTCAAAATTTTTTCTTAAATTATTCTCTTCAATCGCCCTAATTGGATATATTTGACTAAACTAATGATTAGTAGTTTTGTTGTTAAATTTCATAACATATACCTTTTCAATTTCTCGAAACGCAAAGAATAACTTTCTTCAAATTGAGATCAGATTTTAATGTTTTTAATAGAAATTCATTCCATTTTCCTCATGGTTTTTCATGCCCAGTTATATTGCAAATGATCCATTTATCATCGCTATTATTTTTTCAAGAATGGCTCACTTCCACTGCAGTTTAATAACTAATCTCATGTGGACATAGTCTGACATTTTTTTTTTATTTGAATCGTACGGCATCCAAGCATCAAAACGGCTAACGAAACCAAGTTCTTAGTAGCCATATACGGTGAATAGGATAGCCATGTAGGATTTTTGTTAATTCTTTTATTGGGAAACACTGGTCATTTCCAATCAAAATTTAAATTTAGTTCATCAATTCGTAAATCATTTTTAGGCTTCATTTATTACTGCATTTTCTCTGTACAAATTTAAATTTTCTTTTGAGTTTACACGTTGTTCTTACTTTTTCGAAAATAAAAAATTGTAAAAAGACGAAAAATTATTCTATAATTATTCTATAAATAATTATAGAATAATTTTTATTATAAAAATTATTCTATATTCTAAAATTATTCTCCATATTTAAAATAATGTTAATACATATAAAAATCAAATTTTAAAATTTTCATTGAAATAATTGAAAAATCATCAATAAAAAGATCACGTGATAAAATTAATAAATGAAGTTAGCTATATTTAAATAAATCCAAACCTATTTGTCTGAAAAATCAAACTTTTCGAAAAACTTAATTCTTTAAAATCATATTATATATTAGGTTGGCAAATATCTCCCTTCCGCCTTCTGGTCTTTTGAATTTCGCAGCTATGTACAAAAAAAAAAAAAAAAAAAAAGCGGAAGGGAGATACTTGCCAACCTAATATAAATAATCAATATATAAGAATTAAAAAATCATATCAATACATATATTTTTAAAAAATATAACAAATTGGGATAAGTAATATGTATGGTATGTTTCGTTATTCTAATAACGTAATTATTTTTATACTAGTATTAAAAATTTTTTAGAGTGACATATATGTATACAAGATAACATGCAATTTACATTCATAAGTCTATAAAATTGTACTCTCACTGTTTTTATAGTCGATTTAAAAATAAACATCTACACCATTCTGCTCTTCTCGCATGGTCTCAAATTAAAATGTATTTATACGTTTTTAAATTTATTTTAGCATAGTACTGTATCTATCAAAAGATTTTAACTGAGACAGCGTAAATAATACACAAGTGTCCACTTTTTCAACTGTTGTATATTTTATTGTTAAAACTCGCATAAAACGACGTACTTAAAGGAAAACAAAAACAAAAAAAGTAAATCATGAAATACATCTTGTCTAGCGATGATAATGAGCTTCAATATAGAAACAAATAGACGCCATTTCGAATAAGACAAAAACAACGTCACATACTCAACAAAATAGCAACTTCAACGACCATGCTATTTGAACGTAGAGGGAATATTCTCCGTTGTTCTTAAGACAACTTTATTTTTCTGTCACTTCTTCTTTGGTTATAAAGCTTTTTGTACAAATACTAAAATGTACAGGCCAGTCTTACGTTCGTATCGTTGTATTTAAATTTTTTTATATAGGTTCGTTTGCGATGTGATCTTTACGGAAACAGAATTAATCTACATAATTTAACGAATTTTGTAACTTTAACTAAAATCAAGTTTGCCCCAATTTCAATACTACAACGTACTCACATTTTTATTACTAACCGATATTAACAATTTTATATATATATATATATATATATATATATATATATGAATATATATATATATATATATATATATATATATATATATATATATATATATATATATATATATATATATATATATATATATATATATATATATATATATATATATATATATATATATATATATATATATATATATATATATATATATATATATATATATATATATATATATATATATATATATATGTATATATATATATATATATATATATAAATATATATATATATATATATATATGTGGATACACACACACACACATATACGCATCTGTGTTAGAAGAAATATTTAAGAGAATGGACTAGGAATCTGAAAAAATAAAAAAAAAATAGATACTTAGTGACTTGAGATTTACTATTGACATTATTATGTTCTAAAAAAACTCATATGAAATTAAAAAAGTAATAAGGAAATTGAATATATAAAGTGAAAAATTTGTCTTATGGTTAATATTGACAAGACAAAAGTAATTTTTTTTAGTGATTTTTTAAAGGAGAATTAAAATAAAAGGAAGAGAAAAAGAAGGTGAAAAAAATGTATATCTGGGATAACTCAATAAATCTAAGGAACATTTATAGATTAAATAAACAGTAAATTAAAAATTAAATGACAGTTTGGAAGAAATTTAAGTCTATTACTCGATGTTCAAAAAGAAAAAAATGTAATCAATGTATACTGCCTGTTCTCTTCTTTGGAAGTGAAACTAGGTTCTTAAATATCAGAATAAATCAATGTCGCCGATCAATATAAAAGAAGTACGGTAAGATATGTGTTGAGAATATTATAAAAAAAAGAAATGATTATATTAGAAAAAAATAAGAATATTATGTCAAAAGGGAAAAGTTTTAAATGGAAATGGGTCAGTCATATTATAAGAAAATGAAAATATCGATGAATAGCGAAAGTTATTGATTGAGAACTTAGATATATAAAAAGGCTCATGAAAAGTCCATGGTTAGATGAAACAAA
The DNA here is from genome assembly GCA_029203775.1 of Neoneuromus ignobilis. Classification (NCBI taxonomy): domain Eukaryota; kingdom Metazoa; phylum Arthropoda; class Insecta; order Megaloptera; family Corydalidae; genus Neoneuromus; species Neoneuromus ignobilis. Next base: position 44,254,593 of record CP092090.1, read on the forward strand.
GAGATAAGAGAATTCGTTAGAATGGGCTTGAAAACAAAGACATTGGATTGGTTGTACTGAATTTTTTTTAGAGAGTCTGATGATTATATATATTATCCCCGTGCAACCTTTTAAGTAAAAAGGTCAATTATAAATTTTGGGAAATCTTAGCAGACCGCACTACTTTCTGTCAAGAGCGGAGTATATGTTATTCCCTAGGTGTGGTGGGTTCAGAGATATTTTAAATAATTAAATGCAAATGCGTTAATGTTGAGATTTGTAACTTTATCATAGAAAAAGTTAACAAAAAACACTTTTATTACAAACATTGCACAAAAACGTTATTATTAAACACTTGTACATTTGTATATTTTGCTATGAAACTGTGTATTTTAAGTGTAGTTTGTTGAGAGAGACGTGTTACATTTTTTTTAACAGAAATAAATTGGAGACAAACATTGTATATTTGAATAAATTATCCTTATTTACTTTGCTTTTATTTTTTTTAAATATTTAATTCTATGCTGCAAGCAGCACAAAAATGTCAGAAGAGCCGCAAATTGCACGGTCCTAATATATATATATATATATATATATATATATATATATATATATATATATATATATATCAATAAGAAGAAGTTTAACCTCATAAATAATGTAAATTTGAATCATTTTTATGAGATTTTTAATAAAATATAGTCATAAATCTACACAATGACATTTACTTTGAATAATATAGTGTAAGTGTATAAATTTTGTAATTTTTGTAGGTTTTACATATATTTTTAGTTTAAAGTTAAAATTATTCGAAAAAAGAATAATAAACTAAAAAAAAACAGTTACTAAGTAATCAATCTGTTATATAACATTTTGATATGTAATTCGATATAAATCTTAAACCAATAAGTAACTCTTATTTGATTGCAGTTAGTTAATTTATTTCACTTCACTGTAAATAAATGAAAATAAAAAAAATATTATAACTTAATATACAATCTATAGTATTTATAAAAAAAATTAATTAACTTTTTTAAATAATGTCATATCGCAAATTACAACTTAGCTGATCTTATATAACAAATTGCAAACTATATATCTCTTATATAATAATTTATTAATTCAAATTTATTACTTATAATATTGATTTTCATTTATATTGATATTAGAATGAAATTATTTCTCAACATTTACAAATACAGTTTATGTAAATGAAAATAGTATTTTTGTACAATATACAAACATACATACATCCATCTATATATATATATATATATATATATATATATATATATATATATATATATAATTAAGCACACATTAAAAAATACTTATCTAATAATGAGTATGTATGACGATAGTTGTAATAAATTATGTATACATAAATTAGTACAAATACACAATTTTATTTTTCTATTTAATGTTAGAATAAAAAATACAAATTTGAACCAAAATTTACTTTCGTATAATCAATTTATACTACATAAAAATTTTTGTCATAGACGACATTTGTTATAAATAATTTACCCATCATTCTTTGTTTAAGGAAAATATTTCACGAAAATTCTAAATTTAGACATTTTAATAATTAACAATGATCATGTAGGTAAGATTATTGTAATACATGAACACAACAGACATATGAACATGGAGACTGAATAAGTAATGAAGTTTTGCTTACATGTGTTCATTTACCTTATTGTGAATTATACAGTTATTTCGACAGACATGGCTGACTACATACAATCTTGATGTAAAATGTAATTTGTATATTTCAAAAAATCTAATCGATAATTTATTTAACTATATTTATCCTTTAACATTACTCTTTAGATTTGTTTATTTTGTCTCTTCGCTGATCTATAATTATATATATATATATATATATATATATATATATATATATATATATATATATATATATATGTATGCATGCATGCATGCATGCATGCGCATATGAATGCACAAAACAAAAAAAGAAAATCAAAAAAATATTTTAAAGTATTGATTGATAGCAATAACATATAATTATTTTTTCATTTTTCTTGGTATTTCAAATAGCTTTCAAATACCAGAGAAATTTATAATATGACTGCTAAGAAGACCGAATATATAACAAAAACGATTATGTAAAAATAATTGACTTTATTATCTAAAAAAAACAAACTTGTAAAAGTAATGAGTAAGTTAATCAGACCTTGCTACTACATAAAATTATTTTTAATAACTAATTTATTAAACCTTTGTTTTTTATAAGAATAACCATATTAAAAATAATAAATAGGTTATTAAAAATAATTTAAATGTAGTAGTAAGGTCTGATTAATTTATTCAGTACTTTTATATGTTTATTATCTAAATTGTCTAGATGTAAAGGAATTCATTCTAATATGAAGATACATTCTGTAATTAGTTTCATTTAAACAGTTTAAATCGCTATATAAAGAATGTTTTTTTGTATATACATACATACATATAATATATATATATATATATATATATATATATATTTCTCTCAAATTACTGAATAAAATCCTATTGTCAATCTTTCTCTTTCTAAAGATTCAGTGATTTTGTTTTCCATTTCATATCGAGGAATTTTCTTTTATCCCTATTTAATATGTTAACAAGTCTTTTCTTAAATCTTTTGATATCTTCGGAATTTCAATCAATAATTTCTTTTATCTATTTGTTTTTTTTTCTTTTAATAAAATCAACCTATTTCCACATTAAAATTTTCTTCTTATTATAACTTTTGTAATTTTGTTTTTGTTCTTCGAATTTACTCATTTCTTTTTTTGTCTCGACATATTATTTCTAACATCTACTAGTAAATTTACATACTTCTATGTGTTATTTGGGTTTAAGTAATTACTATGATATTTAAAATAACTTTTTCACTACTATAAATGTAAACAAATAGAATTTATTGATCAAAAACTTTTTTCCAAACATTAAAAATATTTGACTTTGTAATAAAAGATTTATTTAGATTTGACAAGATTCCATTATTATTCTCCTGTTCATTTTATCTTTAATTATTCCTTGTATAGCTATAAATTATCTTAACAACATAGTTTTTTAATTATTTTTTCAATTTTTCTAATTCCTTTCTTCTTTTTCAAGTTTTTCTTTACATTTTGAAAAAATAGCATTATTAGCACATTGTATACGAGTATAGCAAATTATCTCTCTTTTTAATGTTATTATTTCAAATTCAGTGTTTAGTGTCTTAAACTCTACTTTTTACACCGCTGTAAATAGCCTTTGGTGATATCGTATCTCCTATTTGTCCCTTATTTTATAATTTTAACTTTCTTGTTTCTTGACGTATTTATAAAAAGCATGTAGTTTCTTAAAAATTATTTTTTTTTTGAATCCTTGAATTTTCAATGCATTTATTGTTGCTGAGTTACTTAAAAAAATATTAAAGAATTTTCATAATTCACATATCTAAAACAATGGTAGCTAGTATTTTTTACACACACACACACACATACACACACACACACACACACACACACACATACATACATACATATATATATATATATATATATATATATATATATATAATGAAAGAAAATATAAGATAATGTTAATTTGGAAGAAATGAGTATATTATAGTCTATATTCTTCTATGTTTAAAAAAAGTTTTCGATCAATGAATCCTACATCATCTCATCTATAGCAATGAAACATGTAACTTGAATGCTAGAATAATTTAGTGGCCTCGGATAACACAAAGAAGCATGAAAAGTGTATGTTAAGAATAACACGAAATGATAAAAATAGAAATAAATGCATCAGAGAGAAAATAAAAGTTATGGATGTTCCAGTTCAAATTATTGACCAAAGTGACTATTTTGAAATGCAAATGGGTCACATAGTAAGACACAACCGATAGACGACTGAAATATTGATTGAAAATCTAGATATATAAAAAGTTTCAGGTAGAGACTGATAGATAGAAAGGATATAAAGATAAGGAATTTCGTCGAAATGAATTAAAGGAGAAAGGTATTGAATCAGTCAAAGTGTAAAATTTTGGGTGAGGTATTAATCTAGTAGTGGATTAAGAGAGGTTGATGATAATGATGATATATAAGGATTTAGACAGAGTTTATATAATATATTACATCCTTTATTATCATTTAGTCCACTTGTATAAATATTCTTAGTTAACTCGCCTGGTAAGCGCGATGAGTATAACCCAGTACCAGTGAATGGTAAAATCCATTGTGAATTTCGCTCAGCAGTGGACTGATAAAAACTGATTTGATGATAACATATAATGTGTGTATTGCCAAAAACATTTTTTAGTAAATATTTTTTTAAAAATCATATCCAGTCTGTTTTAAAGTTTATATATTAATGTTCGATTTTGTTTTTTGAAATTTTTTTTATAAAACTTGAAAATGAAGGAAAATAAAAATCATTAATTTGTTATCTATACTGATTAATAGTTAATAGAATAATATTCGTTATAAGGCATGTATTATATTCGTTATAAGACAAATTATAAATCAGTTATAATTTTTTTCATTATTTTTTTATAGTGATGTAATATAATTACCAAATTTTCAATGATTTATTCATTTGTAATAAATATATAACTTTTCATACAATAAATCACTAATAATGGTTAAAAACCCAAAGTTTAAACATACAAGAACTATTGTGAAAAATGTAATTTAGAAAACACTATTCTCTGTGGTAAACAAAAAATCAAAACATAACTTTGAAGAAGTAAATCAAAGTAAAATTACATAAATTTAGATTTAATAATTTTCTAATGAGAGTAGCTAAAATATCGATATGAATTATAATCAACAATAACTATTTTCTAAATTTTAATTTTTCAACTGTAGTTTTATTTAAAAAATCTTCAAATAAGAATAATATTTAGTAAAAATTTTAATATTTTGTTGCGTTTTGTACACATGTACGTTTTTATCTAAAATAACATGTACATTATTTTATCACTTCATTAACATATTTTTCTTCATATTGCAAATAAATATATGATCATCCAAATTTGACACCTAGATTTGTGTTTTATTAAAAAAAACTAAACACGCGTTTCTCTAATCTATGGATTACATTTGGTTGATCATATAAACTAATAGTAGAATAAACATAATATATAAAAACAGTTATAACTATATTTAAAACTCTTTTTTTAAAAAATACTCATTTGAAGCAAAAAATGAAACTGAGAATATTTTGAATTATAATTATTTTATAAAAATCTTTTTTTAAACGATACATAAAATGAAAAAGCACATCTTAAAATATACAATATTTATAAAAATAAAATAATTTTTTTTTAAAAACTTAATTTTCAATATGACAATACAATAAACCTTACAGCTCTTCACTATCATAAATTTTATTATTATACATATTATATACTTACGTGTGTTTATCTACTTAAAGAAAATATATATATAAAGACTATCATCACTATTTGCTATGAGTACCGATAATGCCTTATTGATAACCGTTTGAGGTTATATGTAGATATTATATAGATATATATTTAAAGCCTGAATATTATAGAACTTTGCATGTAAAACTTTGTTATTGGCAAATAATTTTCCTTTTTTTAAAAAAAGATGTATAATTTTGAATAACACTTTAACAAAAATAAATGACTTACCTCCAACGTTATAACAATTTATAACAGTTTTCAATACTTACTTTTTGTTCAACTTATTCGCTAATGTGCATTGTGATGGTTAATGCTTTAGTTGATGGAGGAATAGATATCGAAATGAACATCAACTAATGAAATGAATAGTAAATGATTATAAACCATTTTATAATATTTTGTGGTATCATGAGTTTTATTTATTGGTATTAAAATTAATAGGCTGTAATAGCAAAACAAATAGTTGCAATAACAGGTTAGTCTAAAAATGATCTAAGTAATAAAATATTTGAGAAAAGTGAAATATATTTCAAAATAAAATGTGAATTAATTTACAATATAATATATATATATATATATATATATATATATATATATATATATATATATTCTTTTATAAACACACCCTTATATTGATTAATTATTTTGTTGACTGTAATATTGATAAGCTTTTTACAAAGCATTATATTTTTAATATAAAATGTAATAGTAAAAAATATTTTTTTAAAAAGTTTCATTTTAACATACACATACACAATTATTTTTATTAGACCAAAAAAATTAAAATCTATCTAAAATAAATTATATTACAAATTCTAGATGAAAAAAAGATTTCTTCATTATATTATTTTTTAAAAATTTCTTTTCAGTTTTTTGGTCAATAAGATTAAGAAACTTCTTTTAGAAAAATTATTTCTTTTAGACTAATTTTGTTTTCAATCTTCAACATTACTGCCTTTTATAAATAAAACATATTTAGAAAATATTATTTATTAAGATAAATTTCCTTTTTAAGAGACCGTTTCAGACTTGTGTTGTAATAAATAAATATAAAATTTCTAAATATTGCTTTAATTATAAAAAGAAATTATTTGAATATATGAAATTTAAGTTGCGGTACAATATATATATATCATTGTTAGATGAAGGCATTTTCAAAACTTTCCTCTTTGAACGATCCAATTTATTTCTTTTCTATTCTCTTCAGACGAATATTATTATTTTCTCTCTTCTCTCTTATTAACCCTTTAACTGTTTAATTTTGTTTCGAAAAACTTTTTCTGCCTGCTTAATTATTTTCCAGCGAAGACGAGTATACTCGACATAAACAGAGTAAAATGTTTCTGCCTATAAAAGTAGGCAATTATGATTAAAAATCAAAAGTTGCGTGTTTGTTTTTTAGAAAATATATATTTTTATTCGTTGTTAACAAACAAAATTTATTTCATTGATAAAAAAAATCGTTTGTAACGGTACTTCCCCAGAATTTGTTATTTCAGCTTAATACAAGCTATTGTGTATTAAAATAAATAAGGTTGCCAGACTAACGAATATTCTAAAATGTACATTTTTTAAAAGATCTTTATTTGCCCTTTTTCAGGGAAAAAAAATTACAGTTGATTCGTTTAATAATAATACGAATGCGATTTTTTTTATCTTCACGACGAGTATACTGGACATTATGCGAAAAATTTTCGTTTCGCTCTGACGAGTATACTCGACATAAACAGTTAAAGGGTTAAGATTCTTTTATTAGATTTTCTTATATCTTTGTTTACGAATTCAATTATTTCTCTTATTTATCAATGATCTCTTCTTGCTATAATTTTGGCTTTCTTCCTCATCCACTTATTTTTATTTCTCTTTATGTCTCTAAGTGTTTTTCTTAAATATATATTTCTATACACTTTTGTATTATCTGGAATCGGTCGATTGTGGTATTTAAACCCATATTTTGCAGCCAAAAGTGAGAATAGATGGGTGATATATTGAACACACCTAATATGAGATTTTTTAAATTGACATCTCTCTTCTTTCTATTTCTATTATTCTGTTTACTTATATAAATTGTTCTTGAGAGTTAATATGTTACTTAAATGTTCGTAGTTGTTAACTATTTCGATTTCAATTTATTTAGTTTTTCTTTGAAATTTGTATACAAATTTCATATATTTTAGCTTTTCTGAAGATCATCATAAGATCAATGTTTTAATATTTTGTTTATTTTTTATCATTTTTACTGGTCTATAAGAAATTATAATGTCGTTAAAAAATTTAAGATAAAAAATATTTCCATCTAGTTTGAATCATCTATAATCCAATTTAAAGTTAAATACTTCATCTAATGTTACTTTCAATAGTATAAGTAATATCGCATCGCTCAGTCTCACTCTTTTCATATTTTTATACTTTTCTATCTCTTAAAATACTTACATTTACATACATATATATATAGATATATATATATATATATATATATATATATATATATATACACACGAGTATATATAATCTTACTAAACCATTCACTGCTGGATGAATACTTTTCCCAAAACTTTCCACTTCAATCGATCCAATACCTTTCTCTTCCATTTCACTCCGACGAACATTACCATGTCTCTATCTTATCTATCGATGCATTTTTTATTGTATTTTTTTATTTCTCTAGATACCTAATAAACAATTTCTCTAGTTTATCAATGATATTTTATTCTTAATATATGAGTGGCTAATTTCCATTTTAACTTTTGTCATAATATCTCTAACTTTTGATTTTTTTCTCTCTATTACTTCTAACATACTGCTTTCCATTATTCATTGTATTGTTTGAAACTACTGAATTATTCTGAATATTTTCTTGTTATAATTGAGAACATGTAGGATACATTAATGAAAAACTTTTCCCTTTTAATACAGAAAAATATTTGTCTTCATAATATAAAAATTTCTTCCAAATTGACACCATTCCATTTTATTATCCGATTTACTTCATCTATAAATATCCTTTTAATGTTAATAAATTTTTACAAATTTACATAGTTTTTAATTTCTATTTATACTCATTTTAGTTTGATTTTTATCATATAAATATATATATATATATATATATATATATATAATTATACAATTTTTGTTATTTTAGTAAAGGTGATATCTTTTATGGAATTCAAAAATAATAACTCTAATATATAATTTTGAGTAAATGAAAAGAAATTTTTATTTAAAATTTTTTGAGATTCTTTTAGTATATTCAAAAATAAGTGACATACTAATAACAAATCTTTCTAGAATTTCTCAAAATATATAATAAATGAATCTACCTCGGTAACATTTAGATATTCCTCGTTTTAAGAAATTAATATTTGACTAATCCTATTATTTGTTTTTTATAATATCATAACACATGTTATTTTCAAAATTATTATCTATAGATATTTTCTTTTATTCGTTTTTATCTAAATCATCAAAAAAGTTTCATAGACTATATAATAAATTGATACTGTGCAAAAAATAAAAAACAAAACTTCACTTAAAATAAATATTGTTAAAGTTGAATCAAAATACAATTGATAAACATTTTATAAATCCGGTTCTGAAATAATATATCAACTAGGAAACCTCTGAAAAGCAATCGATTCTTCCGTTCTTTAATGTTGTAGCTCCACATATCTTCCAATAAATGTCACATTATTTCGACGTAAGTAAAAAATATTCGACAGCTTCTACGTCGCGTTTGTATGTTGTAGCATACATTCGACAGACACGCCACCAAAACTCAATTTGAATATGTGGCGGGAACGAATATTGGTCTCGTTATAGAGCCACTTATTTACTTCACGCCCTTTTCACGAATCATTTTTCTTTTTCTATAGATTATATATACATACATACATATACATACACACACACAGATATATATATATATATATATATATATATATATATATATATGTACATCTGATTATATATATTTTTTGAATACAAAATTTTATTTTGAACTTGTTACTGTGACTACCACTTCTAAATATAATTTATCAACCTTCAAAATTGTCAATTTGATTTTTGATTCTTGTTTCGATTTTTCTTGTTTGAGGAATAAATACATTTATTTCCATTAAATATTTATTTGACTGTATGCAAATATACCAAAAATATTTTTTAATAATTCTATTACAAATTTTAACTACATATGTAAACACAATATACAATTCTGATAAAATTTTACGTAATAATGATTAATAAAATTAAAAACGTACTTTGAGATATTTTTAAAAAAACATTAATTTTTAAAAGGTAATATTTTGAATAATGAGGGGAAATAAAATAATAAAATAAAATTACGCCAAATAAAATAAATTGCAAATTCAAAAAAACTAGTGGGAACATTTGTAATTTGTATATAAAGAATTATTACTATTCATATTTTAGTATATTTAAAATAAATATTTATACAAATTGAAAAAGATTTAATAAAAGTAATTTATTTAATAATTACGTTCATTTAAATACTTAATTTTTAAATAATAAATTCAATATATTTTTTATATTAATTGAGTAAAAATTAAAATTAGACTAATATTATCTGTTTATTAGAAGTCAATAAAATACCACTGATAATTATTTATATTTATCACATGTTAGGAAATATCTCATTGTTCATATATTCAATGATGTAAATAATTATAGACAACTATATTTTTGATTTTCAAATGTAATCGAAAAAATATTATTACATATTTTTGTTTAATGAATAAAAACAATAAAATAGAAAATATTCAACAACTAGCAAATTTAATAGACCTCTATTAAAAATTTATAAAAAATACTTCAGTAAATGTGAAAATTTGATCTCTATTTTTTTCAAAATTTTTCATTTAATATTTTATCTATTTTTTTGCTATTAAATTTAATAATCAAAAAATATACCATCTACAATATTTAAGTATTTAATACAGAGATTTCTTTCCTAGTAACCAAAATCTGTTCATTCAGTTTCATAATATTTTTAATTAAACGATTTTTTTATTATAATTTTTTACCTAAATTTTTCTTAATTTTTTGATTAAATTGCAGCTTTTGATGATCTTTACAAGTTTTATTCTAAATTCACTAAACTACTTTTTAGTGGAAAAAGGCATATGAATAGAACCGTTCTTCTGCTGAAAAATCACATTCTCATCCTTTACTAACTTTTGTTAATCCATATTATTTATTCCTTTTGTAACAAATACGGATTTTTTTCTGTATCCTAGTAAACTTATTGAAATCATTTCATATTCACTACTTTAAATTATTCCAAACAGAATCCTTTTCCCTTTTTCTAAATTATGCCAGTAATACTTTTATTTATTTGATCCTTTCAGGCTGAATTTCTGATTCTAAATTTCACTGCCTTTTCGAGAATTTCAATTTATCTCCAATATAATAATATTTCAATATTTTTTTTAAAAAAAACATTAAATTATTTAAAGTGACCTGATTCTTCAGTTCAGTCACAATGTAAGTTCAGTCCTTTACAGTTATGGACAATGAAGCTCATATGACAATAAATTTTCTAAAAGGAGCGTTTTATAAAAATTTTGATAATCATCTGGATCGTTAATTTTTTATTCTCGGTTTTAAGAAATTCTCAACCACACTTTGGAATATTAGAATATTTGTTACAATTTGTCTTTAAGTTTCTCTTCATCTTCATAAACTAATAATTGTTAAAAAACTAAAAAATGTCAAAAAATTTATACTAAACATCTTTTAAAATTTTCCTCATAACGTTGTTTGTAGTAAATTAAAAAAAATATTCATTCAAATATTTCATTCAAACTGTATATTTGTTTATAGTTATTCTCAGTTTAATTTCACCTATTTTAATTAAATGAATAACAAATAATACAAAAACACAAAATATAATATTATTATTAAATAACTATCTAAAACACTAAACTGGCATTTTAAAGGATTAAAAGTAAAAGTTAAGATACTTAATCGATTACAATTTGTTATTAACATTATTATTTTCTCCACAATCCCAGATAAACTCATAAAGAGAAGAATAATTAACCAAAGCAAATAATAAATAACTATAATCAATTATATCAAACTAAAAGTAATGTGAAATGAATTTGTAGATCAAAAGGAAATAGAATTAATAGAAAGAGAAATTAAAATCTATATATATTTACAATAGCTAATTATCATAAAAAGAATATTTGTATATAAAATGAACATGAAAATAAAAGTGAAATGGTGTCAATTGAAAAAAAATCTCATATTATGAAATCAAATATTCTTTACACCTAAGAAATATTAAATATACATTTTACCTGTTCTCACTTATGATAGTAATACATGAATCTTATGATTGATTAATTCAGTGACTCCAGACAACACAGAATAATACTTAGAAATAATATATTTAAATATAATAAAAAATAGAGTGGATTCGAAAGACAATAGTTATTGACGTTTTAGTAAAAGTAAAAAAGTTTAATATAGTCATAAGTCGGTTTTAGAGAAAGAAGAAAATATGACATATAGATAAAAGAAAATATTTATTGGGAACCGAGAGATGTAAAAAAAGCTCAATAAGAGATTTATGAGTACATGATATAGACATAAACTAATTCGTTGTTATGAAATGGAAGAGAAAAACATTTGATCGTTGGAAATGGAAAGTTTTAAGAGCTATTCATTTATCAGTGTATAAAAAGAGGTTGATTTATATATATATATATATATATATATATATATATATATGCAATCAAATTTAAATTAATGAGAATATAATGAATTTCAACTTAAAGAATATATCAATCATATAATGAATTTCAACTTAAAGAATATATTAAACTAATATAATTAAATAATATTTAATTTTATTTTTTAAAAATAATATTAATAAAATATTTTTTCTATTTATTTTTATAATTATCAATTTAAAATAATCCTCTATGTAAAACAACAACAGCCATGAACCTTCATATAAAATTGAACTTAAATTTTAAAAACCGAAAAAATATATGTTGATAACACAAATGAATTTTCACTCACAACACCACAAAATGTTATAAAATGTTTAATAAACAATTATTGTTCACTTTGTTGTTTATAACAATAATTTACTAATACGGATTTCAATGGCGATTCCATCATCATCAAAGTTTTTTTCTTATATGTATGTATATATATATATATATATATATATATATATATATATATATATATATATATATATATATATATATATATATATATATATATATATATATATATATATATATATATATATATATATATATATATACATAACAAAAAGTCTCTGACGTTAATGGCGTTGCCATCGAAATGTGCATTAGCTAATTATTGTTACAAATATAAAAATAAACAATAAGTAATTATTGAACACTTTAAAATATATTTTGTTTTTTGGGGTGAAAATAAATATGAATTAAAGTAAATTCGTCGCAGTTCCAAAACAATATTTTGTTAATATATAATTATTTAAAATAAATATTTCTATCAATTAAGTATTTCAAAATATTTAACGAAGGATCATATGGAATTATTAATAAAAGGTGCTTTTTAAAAATTAAATCACAAAACTAACGCATGCAGATATTCAATTCATCTAGAACAGACCTCACAAATTGTTAAAAGTTTCAAATACCGTCACAAGTAATAAATAAGTCAATCCAGATCATCAAAAAAGGTCACAAACCCTATGAAAAAGAACATGTTAAAATACATTTGTATAAAGAACATGTTGCAAAGACAATAAAAAGGGAAAGCACTTCATGCTTGCAGACCAGATGACGAAAAGAAAGATACAACCCCCAGTTGTAGATGGATTGAATAAGGACACAAAACACGAATTAGTATAGGTATACTAGTATATAAAAAAGTTAGTCTAGATTTTAACAGAAAGGCTCTGACGATGATGGCATTGCCATCGAAATGCATCAGCCGATGTAATTATAAATTATATAATTATAAATAACAAGTGAACAATAAGTGATTATTGAACACTTTAAATTATTGTGGTGTTGGGGTGAAAATTAATTTGTGTAAAGTGAATCAGCCACAGTTCCAAAACAACTAATGAAAGGTGCTTAACTATAAAAAAATATTAACTGTATGGTAGTATTAAATTTGATTGTAGAATTTTATTTTAATCATTTGATTTGATTTTCAGTCAAGTTTATTACGATATCTATCTGTAATTAAACAAAATACAAAATAGAGATTCTTCGGTAATATTTATTTCATTCAATCGCTTGAACTCATAAACTTGGATGTGTCAAAGCCTCAACGTCACACATAGGTATCAGTGAACAAAGAAGTAAATCCAGTATGACATATTCTCGAATACGAATCTCACGGAACTGACAAACAAAAGCCACACGGTGTATATACATATCGATCGGCAGTAGTAGGAAAAGCGTCTTTTTGCAGCGATTTCAGCTTTTATTCATGAGAAATACGTTATAATTATAAACTCGGTGGAAATTTGCGTACGGCTGTTAGTCAGCAAAGGCAGCAGAGCACACCGTTGAAATCCGCGAATAAAGTAATCTCAATTCTTCGTTCTTGTTTCCTGCAAAACTTCCAGATATAATCGTCAGATTAAAAGTATGGACGTCGAGCCCACACAGTCACATAAGGGTCCTGCATAATCAACATTTTACTTCGTCGGATTACGATACGTTCAGTACATGACGGAGACAAGTCCACTATACAAATATATTTCGAAATGTATTCGTTCTTGTCTAGCAGGTGGTGCACTATACTTGTTGGATTATACTTCACTAATTACTCTGGAATATAAATGAGGTGCCTTTTATTTACGGTCAGACCAGTCCCTCAGCGTTCACCCTTGCGTTTTGTACTGCTGCAAACTCCGCACTAGTATCATACATAACCTTTCTTATCAGGATCGCCGATCACGGGATATGCTAGAGAAGACTTGTGCTTTCCTCTAGGATCATTTTGTCAGATTTAAATGATATCATTTTCACTGATTTACTTATATTGTTTGGCATATAGAAATACATACAATTGTATATATATATATATATATATATATATATATATATATATATATATATATATATATATATAATATATATAAATACACATCCACACACATAAATACACATCCACACACATACATACATGCATACTTATATATATATATATATATATATATATATATATATATATGCAAAAACACACACACATACACTTGTAACTGTGTAATTTTTTTAAGAAGAAATGTATATAAACATTTAAAAAAAATCATTATTCTAATAAATTCTTAATAGTAAAAGTTAAAATTTTCAGAATAATAAACGAAAATTAATTTATCAAATAAATATAAAACTAAAAATATATCCATTTGATAATTATTATTTTAAGTTATTGAAATATATTATTTGTAAGTTTATTAAGATAAATAATATAATATTTTGTGTAATTTAAATAAAACATATTTTTAAACTAGTTTTTTTATTAAAAAAATATTTCTCGAATTATTCAAGTTTACTTTTTAGAAATTGAAGAATTTCTAAAGTATTCTCAAGATAAATAATTTTTAATATAATTTCTGTTGGTTTTATTTATTATCATTTTATATATTAAATTGTAATTATTTACTAATGTAATCATATTTTGTTTGAAACTGTTGCGAATTTACTTCCACACAAATTAATTATCACCCCAACACCACAAGACATTAAATAGTGTAATCATTATTTATTGTTCAATTTTTTTATAACAACAATAAGCTGATGCACATTTTAATGGCAATGCTATTGTCATCAAAGCACTGCATTTTAAAATATTTTATAACAAGTTTTATATTGTAGCGCTCTGATAATGTTGGCATTACCATCGAAATTGGCATCAGATTATCGTTGTTATAAAGAAAAAAATATAAACAATAAGTAATTATTGAACTCCTCATTATATCTTGTAGTGTTTGGATGATATTTTGTGTGTTTAGTGTATTTATAGTTACTTATTATGACAATTTAACTACTCGTTTTATTATTTTCGAAGAAACCTAAAAAAACTAACTTTTTTATCATAAGAGAACGATTAAATAATTTTTATTTTAATATTTCTGAAAAATCAATCGAATCAATCGAATTAAAAAAAAACTATTTCTATTGATTTTTTGTTGATATATATTAATGGAATATTCTATGCAAATAAAATATATCGGAAATATATTTTATCGCTATAAATAAATTAACTATTAATAAATAAAGAATTATGCTAATATACTAAGTTTAATTTTTTTTCAATAATTATCTCGTATTCATTTTTTCATTTATACATATTGAAATACCAATAAAATTTTCTTAAAAATCTAATAAAGTTTACAATCACAAATGCGATATCGTTAAGAACGTATGGTTTTAAGATTAATGAATTTTCTGGATCATCGATGGTTAGATTATCATATACAGTTTTCTTAATAATAAATATTACAAATTAAATCGCGTCTAATAAACTTAGATAATACCTCAGTGTTCTCAAGTGTGTTCAGCTTTTTATAGTACCGAAAATAAAATTAAAAAAATGCATTCATAAAACATGTGCATGGTACTAGTATATAGAGAAAGATTTATAAAATCAAAACACTACTCTAATATAGAAATAAAAAATACGAAAACTTAAATTCAAATATTCAATTCTTCTTAAAGACCCCAGAAATTGTTAAAATTTCAAATACTTTTGATAGAAAAGAAATATGCAATGGTAATATATCACATTTTTAAGGGATATGAATCCAATATACAAACCATGTTGTAAAAAATAAATAAAACGTTTTTATTTAAAAGTAACAGATTTATTAGATATAAACACAAGCAAATGCGCAGTGTATACAAGCAATGAAATAAATAATAAAAGTTGACTACTAATTGTAAATGCATTGAATAAAGATAAGAAAATTAACAAGAAATTACACTTGCGAAAATTATATCCGAATTAGCGATAGAACCAGATTACCGATAACCGGATTAGTGATGGTCGACTGTATTTAAAATCTTTGAGGATAATATAATTGGTGTAGAAATATGCACGAATAAAAAATAACAATAAACATTTATTTAAAGATTTTTTATAAACAATTACTTGTGGCGAACTTATGATATCATTGATGAAAAATAAAAATGATTTAGTATTTTTAATTTAAAAAATAATAGTAGTAATGTTCATTCCGAATATATTTTAATTAATTAGTTTAATTGTAATATCACCCGAAGAAATCAATTAAAATTAAATAAATAAAAATAGCTCTTTATGTATTAAAATAATCAAAATTTTAATTGTCAAAATATTTATTAAATTTTAATAACAAATAATTCTTTTATATATAAATGAGTTTAATACATTTAATCAAATCATATTAGTCTAATTAACACTTTGAACTCTAATTTAACCGGAAATGTGGATATAAAGCAGAGATAATTCTATTCCAATGAAAAATATGATTGCTATTAAATCGTAATGATAACAAAATGAATAATAATGTTACCATGGTTCGTTATTAATTAGATTACAAGTATGGGTAAGGTAGCTTGTGTTGACAATTTATTTGAAAATTACAGCATTTTTCAATAATGCTTATTACTATTATCAAAATCAATATTATTGATAACAGAAAATGTGTCAAATTATCCTAGAAGCAATACCGTTTTTGATATTGTAAATAAAACATGTTTGAACATGAATGTGATTGAATATGTGTGAGCTTGTTTGATTACATGTTTAACATGATCAGTTAATATAATGCAGTAATTTGAAATGTAAAATGAATCTTTTTAAAACAATTTTTGAAAAAATGATGGAATTTATATAAAATATGTTTTTCAATGAAACAATAAACAGCGCCAACAAACAGCGTTACAAACTATATAACAATGTTTAATGTAAGAAAATTACAAATGTTATTTAAACAATTTAAAACAGATTCATAAAAATATATTATCATCCCCGATATTACAAGTAAATTAAAAGGTGTTCAATAATTACTTATTGAACACTTTCTAATGTCTTATGGTCTTGAGGATGATGATTAATTTGTGTGAAAGTGAATTCGTGATAGTTTTAAAATATTTAAAACAATCATTTGAATTTGGGAAATATAACAAATAAAACAACCAATTGGATTTAATAAAAAACCAATCTGATTTGATGAAAACAAGATTTTTTTCTATTTACTGAAAAGTTGTTTGTGTATATGTAGCTTAATTTGATCAACTTACTATTATTTATAATATTTTATTAATTCACTATTATATTATAATATTGAAATTTAAAAGCACTTAAAAAATTTTAAACAGGAAAAATTCGTGGCATATTTAAAATAAATATTTATCTTCGAGAAATCACTAATAAAATTAATACTACAATATATTTAGATTGAATATTGGCACGCAATAAGAATTACATTGTTTATAAAAACATTAATCAAAAATAAACTTAAATTACCATATAGATCGTAATATAACTCACTAAAAACATGTGGTAATTATGCACTAACAACATTTTAACCCCCAAAAATACTGTGCACTAGGTAAATTATGAAAGTTATTATTTGTTTTAAGCTAAATGAGAATCAAGTAATTACCGGTGGTATATACGATTAATAAGTGTAGCATTTATGTGGTGTTATGATTAAAAGACTCAATATGAACCAATAGATCTATTACATTTTACATATTTCACTAGATCGTACTCGAAAAAAATAGCAAATGATGGAATTCGAGCTTCAAAGTGGATTTTTTCTGTACATACCTTTTATCTAGAATTATTTTTAACATACTATTAATTTTTTAGAACTTCAAAAATATCCACGCGTTATAATTTTACTATTTATTTTGAAACTGTGGCAAATTCACGTTCACATTAATGAATTATCACCCCTAATACCACAAGATATTTAGTGGTGTTGAGGGTGATAATTCATTTATGTCAATGGTATATTTTTTGGATAAAACGAAAAAAGATATATAAACAAAATTATATTTTGGAATTTTAGTAACATATAAATATTAATAAATAAAATATAAATAGATAAAATATTATAAAAAGTAAGAAAAAAATATTGAAAATTTTAATTTTTTTTTTAACAAAAAAATTTCTCTCAAAAATACTTTAGGACTTACATTTTCTAGTTTATATAGTGATAATGCTTATAAATTGATTTTTGAAACCAGTTCAACTTTTATGTTATAATATTTCTTTTATTAACCAAGGGAATCCGCCCTCTACTCACTTCGCTCATCGACACCCCAATTTGCTTCTGTTCAACAATGTAAATAAGTTATGAAAAATAAAACGTTTAGGGAGCTACATTAATATTTCTGTATAGACGATTTTATTATAAATTAGTGATCTGATGTGCATTAAAATCTAATGCTAATACAATTAAAATTGTTTTTATCCAAAAAAAAACTGTACAAAAATCTGTGTGAAAAATTTTCCTTAAAAATCTATCTTTTCCATTTTTTTAATTTTATTATAATATTTCATTAAATTTTTAATTTGATAATTCCAGAAAAAATTCACAAACATTCGGAAACGAAATTATCATATCATTCCGTAAATTATCATATCACACTGGATGCGGAGCACCATTTTTTAAAAATAGAAAGATGAGTGTTTTATTAAGTTTAATATATATATATATACACATAATTTGCTATAAAAATATTAACTAGCTCGTCATATATGAAAATTCTTATAAAATTTCTTTGAATCAATTTAAAAAAAGTAAATTAAATTAATACAAATATTTATTAGTAAACTTACAAAATGCCATATTGAAATCAAAAATAATAAATCGATTTAAATTTAAAAAAAACTCAATTCAATATATACAATAATTCAATAAATCTGTACACAAAAGTATTAATCCAAATGTCAACCATTTATAAAAAAAGTGTTTACTACTTACCAACTATTACTTGTAGAATTTGAAAACTATTAATATTTTAAGGTTATACTAAAATAATTGAATTAAAAGTATTGGGAAATTGCGAAAACGGTGAAAGTTCTTGGAAGAAAATTAATTTAGAAAAATTTTATAATTCTTTTAAACAAAATGGTTACTAAATGGTATTAAGAATACTACACAGTACTGTGGAAAACAACTAAAAAGTAAAAAACTATTAATAGTTTAATTAACAAGTCACGTACAGGTCGGGCAAAAAATTTAAGTGAGAATAGTTAGCGACAAATTATAAGCTGTGTGAGAGAAAATTACAGTGTGAGTGTAAGAGAAATTTATGTAAAAGTACAAAAAGCAATTGACAAAAATGTAATTGTTCATGCTATTCGACGAATAAGAAAAAGTAGTTTTAATGGTTGTATTGTTCAGAAATTTTTTTTATTAATAATGTATATGGATATTAATAATTGAATTTGTTAATAATTACGTACATGAATCTAAATATAAATATACATTGTTTAAATACACCGTTTCTTTGCAATACAATAAATATACAATTGTTTAATAGTGACTTTTTTGTGAAATATTTCTATCAAAGAAGAATTTTTTGTTATTTTGGGACTGTGGCTGATTCACTTTACACAAATAAATTTTAACCCCAACACCACAGTAGTTTAAAGTATTCAATAATCACTTATTGTTCACTTATTTATAATTATATAGTCTATAATTATATCTGCTAATGCATTTCGATGGCGACGCCATCATCCTCAGAGTCTCTCTGTTGAAATCTCAACAGAGAGATTGATTTCAACTCTCTGTTGATTTCAACATCTCTATTGATTATTGAACACAACATCTCTGAAGTAATTATTGAACACTTTAAAACTATTGTGGTGTTGGGGTTAAAATTCATTTGTGTAAAGAGTTTTTTTGTTAATTTTTTCATAATAAAATTGTAAATCTCAAGATTAACGCATTTGCATTTAATTAATCAAAATATCTCTGTATTCACCACACCTAGGAAATATCATATCCCTTGCTCTTGATAGAAAGTAGTGCGGCCCGTTAAGATTTCACAAAACTTGTAACTGGCCTTTCACTTAAAAGTTTTCACGGGCCTCATTTACGTATATTTCGATGTATTGTGTTAAAACAACAAAGATGAGGTACATTAATACAAATTTCGCAGAATATTATCACTTTTTAGTAGGATTTTCTCTAATTGTTCTCCGTAAAATGTTAATATTTCTTTGTAACAAATCTTACAAAACTGTTTTATTTCGTTTACTTAGTCTGATAACAGAATATAACTCAATGCAACTTGTAACTGAATTATAAAAATGATTAAGTATCGTGTTGTAGAGTAGATATGATGTTAATAATTGAACCATTTAAACTGACATTTCAATAAAAAAATTACAAATCGTGTTATATAAAAAAGGAAAATCAAAATAAGAGGACGATGTTATTTTCCGAATACATTAATACATCCTGGGGTTTAACGATAATCCTCAATGAGATAATTGCTGAAAGTATGGTAATTATAGTTCAATTTAATCGTTTCATTATTTTACTATAATATGCATCGTAAAATAAAAAACTTATTCTAATTTGGTGGGAAATACATATAAAATGTTTTCAGTACTCACCATGTTAATATATTTTTATTTTCCTAAAATTATTTAAACTCTATTAAATTTATAAGAATGTTTAGATATGCTAGATGGATCAATACTTTTTCGATTAACTTTATGTATTATAAAAGTGAACATTTATTTTACCTGTTTTAGCTTGGAAAGTTTAAATGATATATCTGTTAATATTACTAGGATGGAGATAAAAAACTGTTACCAGTTTTAATAAGTTGAGAAGTGCGAACATTTGAAAACGTCTCTTATTTATATTTATCTTTCTGTAAGTAAATTTTAGCAGTTCCTTAAAACCATCTTCTTGAACATTATGCTAGTATAATTTTGAGCATTATATATTATAAAACAAAATTTATTTGATGCTACAACTGCGACATCTCTGAAAAGTTTCAAACAGAATGTTGAATACTTAATTACCGACACAATGCATTATTACACAACACACAAACTTTTGTATTAACTCAATTTGTGTATCTTTAACGAGATGGTGTACGCGCGTACTTTTATTTTGGATAGATGTAAATTGTTATTGTACATGACAAATATAAACACGCACACAAATTTAAATATTTTATGTTTTTCTCCACGACATAATTAGTCAGAAATAAATGTAGAAACACATTGTATTCTTCAATAGAAATGAATATTTATCACTTATGTAAATCGCTGCATTGATATTATTCGTACTCATGCACATCAATTGATTTTCCGGTACGAGCTTTTAATATTTTATCAACGTATTACGTTTGCCTTATGTACGGTTATTTCATTTGATCTATATTAAATCATTCATGATTTTATCTTAGACGGATATAACAATACAGTCATCGAATCAATTTTCAACCAATGCATTTTTAAATCGAATTTACATATATTCTATGATTTATTTCTCTAACTGAAAGAACATAAATACTGGTATGAATTTTCAGATCGAAAAATAAAAACGAAAAATTCTAATAATTATTGAGTAAAAAATATGAAATAGAATATTGAAAAATACAATTGTTTCATGATCAGATATATAAAACAATAATATCATTTAATTAATATTATTATTAATACAATATTAAAATTAATTAGATTAATTTAATTCTAGCATATAATCGTTTCGTTTTCAATCGTGTTGTTCTCATTAAACATTTGTATAATGTCATCCAAATGTGACGCCTAGATTTTTGTTTTATTAAAAAGAAATAAAAAAAACTATATACTTGTTTCCTTATACACAACTCTATACACATGTATTTTTCTTTTTAATAAAACACATATTTAGGCATTACATTTGGATGACTTTATATTATATATTATCAATAAATCTAATTTAATTTTCAGTACATGTACATAACTTTGTTTTTAAATTTAATCACATATGGGGTTACTCAATTTCTTAATTTTGTTACACATTTGTCAAGTATTCATTTTCTGTTTAAACAAATTGAGGTTAATATTATTAATTTAAATATTTAGTATTAGCATATATTCTTGCTGTTATACTTTGAGTTATAAAACTAGTTCTATTATTATTATTATTTCTCATAAAAATGGCGAAAATAACCAATTGTTTATTCTATTCACTATTATGAATTTTGTTGGAAATCTATATAGAATTGTGATATATATATATATATATATATATATATATATATATATATATATATATATATATATATATAGTATTTATCACCAGTCTTTTTCTATCAAATACTAGATGAAGGCCTTTTCAAAAATTTTCTACTTCAACCGTTCCAATTCATTTCTCTTCTAGTCTTTTCTGAGGAATTTATATATGTATATATTATGTTGTCAAGTATCTCCCTTCCGCTTTTTTGCTCTTTATTCAATGCTTTATAAAAAGTGTTACAGTGATCGGATTTAGTTCAAATATGCGCCGTTTTGTTCGATAATCTGGTTCCATCTAGACGGCAACTTCATAATAGAACCCTCCCTCCTTATTTGCGAAGAACTCGGACAGCCACTTTTCACAAGCCTCTTTTGAGGCCATATACCAAGGGCGTTATATGGACAGGAACAGGTGGTAATCACGGGCTATATGGTGGATGCGATAAAACCTCCCATCCGAGCTCCCGTAGCTTCTGACGAGTCACCAAAGATGTGTGTGGCCTGGCGTTGTCCTGGTGGAACACTACACCCTTCCTCTTGGCCAATTCTGGACGCTTCTGGTCGATCGCCTGCTTCAAGCGGTCCAGTTGTTCGCAGTAGATGGTAGAATTAAGCGTCTGACCATATGGGAGCAGCTCATAGTGGATGATTCCTTTGCAATCCCACCAAACGCACAGCAAAACCTTCCTGGCCGTCAATCCCGGCTTGGCCACTGTTTGGGACGATTCACCGGCCTTCGACCACGACCGTTTTCGCTTAATATATGTGATCCATTTTTCGTCGCCAGTATCCGCTTCAAAAATGGGTCGAGTTCGTTCCGTTTCAGCAGCATATCGCAGACGTTGATTCGGTCCAGAAGGTTTTTTTGCGTCAATCATGCGGGACCCAAACATATTTTATATCCAGCCTTCTGCAGATGGTTTATGACTAACTGCCATCTCCTGGGCGATGTCACGAGATGTCACATGCCGGTCTAACTCGATGATTTCCATGATTTGATCGGTATTCGTCGTCATAGGTCTTCCGCCGGCTGGCTTATCCATGGTGTCGTTTTCACCGGCTCTGAATCGTCGAAACCATTCCTCCGCGGTTCGAAGTGATAGAGTACCATCCCCCAAAACACTATTCATCTCACGGAACGTTTCTCTAGCGGATTTGCCTTAACGAAGGAAAACTTCAAAATAGCGCGAACTTCGGCGTTAGTGAACTCCATGTTTACACGTCTATAACTTTTGAACGCAGTATCCAAACTAATCATGCATAGCGTCGTTTTGTAGGTTATGTAAAGACCTTTCAAATGATGTATAGTGTTGCCCGATACGAGCTCTGTAACGCTTTGTACATAGCCGCGAAATTCAAAAGACAAAAAGGCGGAAGGGAGATATTTGACAACCTAATATATATATATATATATATATATATATATATATATATATATATATATATATATATATATATATATATATATATATATATATATATATATATATATATTATAATTTCTATACCTTCTTATATAGGGTCATCCAAATGTGACGCCCAAATTTGTGTTTTATTCAAAATAAACATGTGTATATTGTAGTGTATAGGGAAACATGTGTAGTTTCTTTTGTTTCTTTTTAATAGAACACAAATCTGGGCATCGCATTTGGATGATCTTATATATCTAGATTTTCAATCAATAACTTCATTTTCCATCGGTAGTCTTCCCTTCTTGCTATATAACTGATAAACTTACATTTCAAACGTCTCATTTTTTCCATAGCATCCATAATTTTTATTTTCTTTTTGATGTATTTGACTCCCCTTCTATTAATTCGTGTTATTTCTAACCTGCATCTTTCCATACTTTATTGTTTTTTTCTGGAGCCTCTGAATTATTCTTGCATTGAAGACTCGTATTTTACTATAATAAGTGAAAACAGGAAGAATATATTGTTCAGAATACAGCAATACCTCGATTAGTCCGGTTTCACTATAGGCCGGTTTGAAATTATAAAAAAAAATTACTTGAAAAAATCCCACTAAAAATTTTTCTTGAAAAAATCCCAAAAAATAATCCCAACAAATTAATACATAAAATTATATTTACACGCAAATTTTCAAGTTTTCCCTTTTATTATGAAAACAATAAAATAGAAAACCGAAATCGTATATGCACATTATGGGTAACGCATGCGCAGTTTTAGTTTTGTGGTCTTTTTTCTATTAGTTTTCGATTCGCAACTCTAGAATAAAGTCGATTTTTTGATAATTAAATTTTAATAACCTATTTGAAAATGAATTTAAAATGAATGTATAAACCCCTGATTTTGTTGATACATACAAACATTTAAATATATTACCCTCGTTTTATTTACTGAAAAACAGGAAAAGAAATTTGTTTGGAACCAATTAAAGTTTTTTGTATTTAGTTAATGTTTCGATTAATCCGGTTTCAAATAGTCCGGCTAATCAGAGGAACCAATTAGCTGGACTATGCGAGGTATTCCGGTATTTTTTTTAAACAAAAAAGAATACCCGACTTTGTAATATGTGAACTATTACTACTATAGACACTATCTCATTTTTGTTCTCCTGGTATATTATAGCTCTGTTTCTAGCTACTGTTGGGTAAAATCTCTTCTAAAACTTTCCATTTTTAGAAAATCTTAGGCCTATATATTCAAAAAATTTAATATACAGCAATTAGTATATTAAAAGTTTGAAAATTATTTGTACAAAAAAAATGTTTTTATATTAAAATATGTTTAACCTAAATTAATCATTCATATTAATATAATAATATTTCATGAATATCACTTACTGTTCATTTTGTTCTTTAATATAAATTTCGATGGCCATATCATTATGATTTATATTATTATAATAGTATGACCATCGATATGCAAATGAAAGAATGAAATAAATAACAACTGATTGATAAACACTTATAAAATCATGTGATTTTATATGAGTTATTAGAATAAATTTGCTACAATCAGCGTCGAATAAAATTCAATCAAAAAATGACTGATGTTGATTATATTATAATCAATAAAAATGACTAATGACTAAAGCTTAGTTATAATTACAAATATTTTCCGATTAACGATTAATCTGAAATTAATCAATGATAAATAACTAATGGCAATCAGTCAATTGTATGATATAAAATGATTGAATTAGTAAATAACGTTTTAGTTTAACTAGTATTTAATTGGTAATCATTAATCAGATAGTTTGAGTAACTATTTTATTTTTTAGATTTTTGACAAGTTTTCTATTAAGAATTTTTTGAATAGAGAATTTTGTAAACAGGTAATAATAACAAACTAATGGTCTACAAAGAATGACTAAAGTTTCATAATAATCTAAAATTGAACTAGGAGTAATATTAGTTTAGAGTTTAAAATATACATACGAAGATCAAAAAATAAAATTTGATGATATTAATGTTTACATTTCTTATTTCTTCTCTAAATTAGTCGGAACAAACAGTGACTAATGACTAATGATTCATGATTAGTATATATTCATTACTGAAATTAACTTTTTTGAATACAAAATAACAAATTTGGCTATTGTAGAAAAATAATTTGTAATTAGTGAAAAATTTAGTTATGACTAATCATTAACAAAAAAAATATTTATTAAAATATTTCAGTCAATTTGTGCCCTACTCTGTTACAATAATAAGGAAAATAGTTAATATTTTTTTAAAAAAATAATTTTAAATTGTTATTTTGTACAAAAAAAATAAAATTATTTTCAAATTTCTGATTGAATATAAACTTACCATTTTTTAAGTATAAAATAAGATTTTTTTATCAACTTTTTATTTGTTTAAATTTTTTTATTTATATTAAACATTTTCACTCAAAATTTAATAGATCAATTTTTAGAAATAGTATTTTTATCTCGATTTATTTACTAAAAGGTAAAATATTAATTCTATCACAATATTTTATTATATATATATATATATATAAATGTAATTGTAGTGTGTATGTGTGTTTATAACAATTACTAATATAACATTTCTTATATGAAAAAACATAAAAAATCAAACGTTTTATAAGTATCAAATTTCATATATATTCCAAGGAATAAAACAACAATTAACGTAACAATCTCAGCATCTAATTGTTGACAACACATTTACATCTAACGACTTTGACACTCTCTGTAGACAACTGTAATAAAAGAGCGTCAGTGTATTAAAGTCGGTAGACGTGTGCGGGATGTATAAGGGAAAAGAGAACCACCAAGCGTCGTTTTCCCTTCATTCTTGTCACCTGTCTACGTAATGTCACGTCCACGTCATTAGATTTGACTGACAAATATGCATTCAGCATCGTGTCTACACGTTTTTTATACGTTTTTCGCACCGAGAAACATGCCGGATAACACTGTCTGTCTTGATAACTGCGCAACATTTTCCCGTAAACTCAATATAATAAAAAAGGAAATCGTATTGATCGTTTATTTAAATTAGTAGGTTGAGTGATTAATAATGTATATATGTTCGTTTTTTATGTAAATATGAATCATTTTTTTCTATACAAATATAAATTAATGTAAGCAGTTTAATAATTTTCGTACACTTGATAGTATTTTTTTTAAACGTAGAATTCACAACAATTTATTATTGAATATATTTTTTTATATCTATCTAAATAAGTTTGAAATTACTAATAAAAATTTAGTTTTATTTATAATCATAAAAAAATAATGTCCTATTAATATATATTTCATTAATTTTAATAAATATATATGTGTTATAAACATAAAAATAAATTTATTAAAGGTATAACTAATAATTTTCATTAATAATTATTTATAAAAAATAATTTTCGAAATAAATTGAAAAAACTATTTCCAGTACCTGTTTGTTTATAATCACTTTCAGTCAAATTATTACTTCACTTGAATTCTATTTCTTATTTAGATATATACATACGTGTTTTATGTTAAAATGCAATTGTATTTTTATAAAAAAAACTAGTTATAACACGAAATTATTTGATATAGGGTTTTTTTTTAATTATTTTTTTTATTTACTTATTATTATTTTACTCTCTAAAAATAAACTTTAATTTAAATAAAAAATAATCAACGAAACATAGGTTCACGTATTTTTAATTACACTTGGGTCTGTTTTTATGTGGTAGATACGTTTCGCAGAAAACCGCATTAAAAAAATCGCACAAAAGAAGACTTAACTTGCATTGAAAAATTAGGGATACGTTCCGTAATTTTCAAAAACCACATAAAACCAAAGCAACAAAGTGAAATTATTCTTAAATTCGCATAAAAAAATCCTGAAATAAAGAATGCCTAAAAAAATTTCAAATATCTGAATAAAATTGATTACAAAACATAGTTTTCTTACTTTATTTTCTTATTAACTATTTAATTCATTCAAAGCAATATGTTCATATGTGTATTTTATTTTACATTTTTTCATACATATTTGAAAATATATATGCATTTTTTCCAAAACAATCCTGTTTAATCAGCATTAAATATTTAGTGTAAACAATATTCACTATCTTCAATAATTTTGGTTAACTCTTTTGGAAAATTTTTGGCATCTTCTTCATCTGCTAATGCAACTGCGCCCGTAATCTTCACATTATGCAGTGCATTCCTTTTTAAAAACCCGGTTAACCATCTTTTGCTAGCCGAAAATTCCTTATCTGTTTGAGAAGCGGAAGTAAATGGCTCTGATTCCTTCATTTGTTCATAAAACTGAAGAAATTTTCGTTGAATCAAATAACTGGTTAAAATTTTTTTTAAAAAAAATTCGCATAAAAAAATATTAAGAACAAATATGAATCGTATAACTTCAAAATCGCATTAAAATTATTCGCACAAAAACAGACTCATCTGTATTTTACAGATAAACAAATAACAATTATTTTAGCAGTGTTTTTAATTTTTAATAGCTTTGAATAAGCCTAGTGTATAAATATCTGAATTTATTTATATGATTATTTTTAAAAAAATTCAAATATTAATTATTTTCTAATTAAACTGCATATTTTATAAATGAATTAAAGTTATTACCAAA
Source organism: Neoneuromus ignobilis (assembly GCA_029203775.1). Taxonomy (NCBI): domain Eukaryota; kingdom Metazoa; phylum Arthropoda; class Insecta; order Megaloptera; family Corydalidae; genus Neoneuromus; species Neoneuromus ignobilis. The sequence goes on from CP092090.1 coordinate 44,283,290, forward strand.
AGTAATTTACACAAATTAATTATCACCCCCAACATTACAAAATATTATAGTGTTCAATAATCACTTATTATTCATTTGATTGTTTATAACAATAATGCCTTAATGTAAATTTTAATGGCGATGCCATCATTGTCAAAATCTGTTCTAAAATCAGATAAAAGTAATTCAATTAAATAACTACTAATTTTATTTCGAAATTTTTGAAATCTCTTATTTAAAATTAATTATTGTTTGAATTGAAAATATTATTTTAATTAATTGATGTTTTATTTATTTGGTTCACCACCAAATCGATATTCATAACTTACAGTCAACCAATACTAATCCAGCCACCGGTAATCCGATTCCACCGTTAATTCGGACATAATTTCCGCTTATGTAAATTCTTGTATATTTTCTTATCTTTATTCAATGCATCTTTAACTAATTGTCAATTATATTTTATTTCATTACTTATATACATTGCATGTGTTTGTGTTTACTTAAGAATTCTATCAATTTTAAGTGGAGATGTTATTTGTTGTTTTCTACAACATGATTCCGTATATTTGATTCATATTTCTTTTTTAGAAAAAAAATATATTGACATAATGCAATTGCATATTTCTATTTGATCAAAAGTATTTGAAATTATAACAGTTTGTAAAGTTTATTTAGATGGATTGAATTTCCGTATGCGTTATGTTTTTGTGTTTCTTATTTTTATGGTAGAGCTGTATGTTACTTAATATATCATCTCCTGTATATTAGTATCATAGACATATTTAATTGAATTTTTAAAATATTAATTTATACAATGCGAAAATACTGAATAAATTCGAAGTCATTTGAGTTTAATATATGCGATTAATTTTTGAAAATTTTGGATTAACTATTCGTTAAACTATATGTGCTAACTAAAACACCAATGATCTAGTAAATTCATTAACCCGGTACCTTACAGGTCCTAATAATACTGAATTTATAATGATTGATTGTATAAAGATATTAGTTTCATATTATTTAAAAAAATAAATTTAACAATATTTGTTCAATATTAATAGAATTTTTATAAATGCTTGTGAAATATGTAATCATCCATTGACAAAAAATTGAAGTATTAATATCAAGAAAAAATTAAAAATTTGTAAAAAGTTAAGAAAATAGTAAAGCTTATTTGAAAGTCTACCTATTTTAATTATCAATCAAATTTTAATGTTTTACCAACAAATCAATAATTGTACAAAAAAAATGTTTACAGTCGAATAAAAAGATATTTTTCTATTTTTAAATAAACCTAAAATATATAAATCGTTGATCGGTATTAATAGATTTTTCAATGTTATCTATGAAATATGTAATCGTTTATTGGTAAAGAACTTAATGTATTAATTTCTAGGAAAAATCTAAACTTTTAAAGGATTTTTAAAAAAGTAATAACGTATATATATATATATATTAAAAAAAGATTTTTTTAACATTTCATTATTTATTTTTCTTTTATTACAATTTAATGAAAGATTTTTTTAAAAAAATAACATATATGTAATTGTTTTTTTAAGCATGATATAAATTTAAATTGATTTCAATGTAAATTTATATCACGCTTAAAAAAATTATATAACAACAATATAATCGAAATTTAGTTCAAATTATAACTCAAATATTTATATTTATATTAATCAAAACCAGAAAGGTACCTAACAAATTAAAGAAAAAATAAACCAATTACAGAAAAAAAACTAAAGTATTAGTGTTAAGAAAAATCCAATATTTTAAGTGATATATATTTTAAAAACAATAATAAAAATGATTTTAGAAAAAAATTATACACTTAAATCATGAATCAAATATTACAATAATATTTTTATTTCAAATATTTACGAAAATAATTAATATTTAAGTAACTTAAAACTATATATATATATATATATATATATATATATATAAATATATATATATACAGAGAGAGAGAGAGAGAGAGAATACTTAAATAAAATATTTTATATAAACGAAAGAGGAAATAATAAAAATATTTGAAACATATATTAATTTTATTAAGAAAAAAACTGCTATATTATAAAAATAACAATTCCTTATAGTTTTTAAATTAAAATATTATAAATATATTCCAAAAATAATGTTACATTTATAATATAATATTTCATAATAATAGTTAATCATATAAAACATCATTATATTATTTTCATATCCAACATATTTTTTAAAAAATACAGAACTCATTTAACAAGAAATATAAGTTAGTTAATAAAAAGTATTCCGTGTTTTCGAAAAGAATACATTGATTTATATACGTGAAATTAAAAATAATCGTTGTATTAAACGATATTTTCGTGTTATCTGTTTCTCATTAAACGAATAATTATACGCTGAAAAAATCAGTGCGGGAACGATATAGTCTACATTGCGTGTTGACCTATATTTCGTCTTATCCATTTTCATTTTAAAAACTTACCTATATATACATACATGTATATATATATATATATATATATATATATATATATATATATATATATATATATATATATATATATATATATATTAATTGTATTACATGGTATTCAATCTGTAATAATGAGTTTCTTTCATTTTCTTCACTGTAAATTGACTAAATGAAGTTAAGCGAATGGGATGCATTATAAAAGGTGTAGTGATTTTTTCCTTGACACCCGAGGGACATTACGGGAGTTAACGCTTAGGGCGAGTTACCCTAATAATCAGCTACAGCGATCTTAGGTGTTGGGGGATGAACTTATACGCCCTGCGAACAACGTAGACTTTTTCACTTTTTATTCCATCGAAAACGACGGTGTATTTAGTTTCAGCGTAGCACAAAACATCAGCCAAAGCTATGTTAAAAGTGTTGTTTGGATCGATATATATATATATATATATATATATATATATATGCATATGAGTACAATAAATATATATGACTTTTCATTACATGTTTCATTTTGATTTTTTCGTGTGATATAAAATATTAATTTGATAATAATATTATTTTTAATAGCAAGTACACGTACTATACATAAGAATACACAATAACGTCCAAAAATATTATACTTACGTTAATGGAATATACAAAATAATAACAAAATTTAACATGACTTTAAAAGTACATTATCATTAATCAAAACCAGGTGACCAATTGATATTGAAATAAATTTTGCATGTAAATTTATCATTTTATATAATATTCAAATAGAACAAAGTATTGATTGAGATATTTATTTTCAGAAACTTTACCTACAAAACTTGTGTTTCATTACTTTATGTCATTTACAGTTTGACAGACAATGCATAAAACTAATGCACTCACAATACATACGAATTGCACAAGAGATTATCAGACGAGCAAAACTCTAGTTGAATAAAGTTTTAATGTACAGAGCTAATCTAAACAATGAATGGTACATAAAAGGTAACATATATATATATATATATATATATATATATATATATATATATATATATATATATATATATATATATATATATATATATATATATATATATATGACCCAAATGAGACTGAAGGATAGTAAATAATAGTAAGCAAGTAAATGTATGTCTAAACGCTTTAGTCTCATTTGTGCAACCCCTTTATATATATATATATATATATATATATATATATATATATATATATATATATAAATAAATGTATAAATATATTTAACTTTGGAACGGTGGCACACATCTAGCCATATCCGTGTATTGTTGTAACTTAAATATAAGCATATAAAATATTACACAAACTCTATAGAAAAGTATTATACTCGTAGTTTCAAATTTTATTTTTTATACAAGGTTGTCCAAATGTAACCCCTTAGATTTTAGTGTTATTAAAAAGAAACTATACATATTGATTGTACGTATTTTTACAAAATTTCGACAAAATGTTTTGTTAATAGTGGAGACTCAAATAAAATTGAAACATTTAAATATATAAGATATTTATTTATGTTGGATAGTAGTTTCGATAAGGGTAACTGTCAAGTCAAGTGTTAGTTTGTGCGCTATAAATAACATTTGGATTCAATATACTTTAGCAAATTAGTATAAAATGTTTTACACTTAAGAAACGTTTCTCAATTGTGAAAATTTATTTCAAAGTTAGTGTTCTGTTCAGTAAAATTTTGTTCATTGATGAGGTTAATTTTTGGCTTAACGGGTGCATTAATAAGCAACATTTTCGAATTTAGAGTAAGACCAATCCTAAAGTGATTAACGAGAGTACGTTATATTTAGAAAAATGAACCGTATGATGCGGATTGTACACTAGTGACATCATTAAACCTTACTTCTTTAAAATGAAGCCAGAGAGCGGGTTAACGTCAATGGCGTACGTTATAGAACGATGATAAACGATTATTTGTTTCCAAATTTACATGACATCGATTTAGAAGAGATGTGGTTTCAGCAGAATGGTACCACGTGCCATACTTCGACCGTAACAATAGAGTTATTGAAACATAAATTCAGTGATAACGTTATCTCCAGAAATGAACCTGTGAATTGGTCTCCACAATCTTATTTTCCTTGGACATATGTGAAGTCTCTGATTTATGTTGATAAACCAGCAACAATTGAGGCATTAAAAGCCAACATAATTCGTCTTATTGCAGTCATGAGGTCCCAATTGCTTGAAAAAGTAATCCGAAATCGGGATGATATAATGTGGTATGTTGGAGGTAGCTGTGGTGCACTTATTCCTGAAATCATTTTTAAATATTAATATCATAAAATGACCTTTCGAATAATACGAAATAAATGGTCATTAGATTAATTAATATGTATTTTATTTCAATTTTAATTTCTATCACTTTTAAAAAAACATCGAAAAAAACATTTTCTTGTTTTATTATATATATATATATATATAGGGAGAGAGAGAGAGAAGAAAAGTTAGAGAGAAAGAGTTAAGAAAATTTTCGGAATTACCTGTGTTAAATAAAATAACCAATATGATACCTTAATTTTAAATCAAAAAGTAACTATCGTATCGTACTAAGTCATTGTTTGTAGAATATTTACAATTTTTGATTAAAAAAATGGAGTAGTATTTCAATTCTGGTAAAGATATTTAAAAAAATCGTTAGAGCATCAATTTTTTTAAAAAAATATTTGTAATGTTCCGTAGTTTTGTTAAAATATATAATCCTTATAATAGAATAGCTGTGTGTGGTACATCAAATCCTCAATTTTCTGTTTGTATAATGACCGTTTGTGACAAACGTGTAGATTTTCATTACTCCATTTTCGGTTGTTTAGTCTGTTCACATAGCTATCCAAGTGAAACTAAGTCTTGTCACTAAAGTAAACATGACCCAATACCTTAATTCCATTAATTGACAAATGGACAAAACCAGCGATAATGCTGTAAATGTATTTCATGATCTAGTTTTTGTTAGATCATAAACGAAATCAACAACATAAATATGCAATTTTAATTTTTGCGGTCGTAAAAAAATAGCTCATGATAGTTTAATTTTAAAAAAATATTTTTGTAAGGGATTTTATGAGTGAACGAGTTATGACAGAAAAGACATTAATGCAGATTCGAGATCAAACCGTTCTAAAATCAAGACTATTGACTAACTCATTGAAGTAGAGTTTAAATTAATTACTGTTGATTTAAGTGTAACATGTAGAATGCTTGCCAAAGAATTTATGTTAGCATCCAAGAATACAATTCATGAAACACTAATAAAAAATTTTAACAAAAGAAATATTTGCGTTCGATTTGTGTCACTATAAGGATACTATGAAAACGACTAAAAAATTCACAAACTCTCGGATTCTATCATTACTAGAGATAAGACGTGGTGCTGCTTTCAGTAACATCTGGAAATCAAACGCCAAAGTACATTATAGAAGTTATTAGACTCATCAAAAGTGAGAAAATTTTGTTTTCAAATCCGCGAGTAGAGACAATGTTCAATTATTTTTACGATTCCAAAAGCATCATTCAGTGTTAATTCATTATTTGTTACGGAGAATAGCGAGAATTAAGCCAGAAAATTGATGTCTGGAAAACTGGTACTTTATACACGATAATACACTACCTCATAAGGACGTTGCTATATACAAATTTCTGGTCAAGAACAAATGTACGATATTTAAGACTCTCCATGTTTGCTAGATTTGGATTTTAGAAAAATATAAGTTTTTTTTATTCAAACAGATTTTCTATTTACATACATTTATAGGGACATCCAAATGAGACACCTACATTTGTGTTTTATTGAAAAGAAACATGTGTATAGTTTTGTTTCTTTTTAATAAAACACAAATTAGATGTCATATTTGGATAACCATATATATTTTCTTGATCAAAAATTATATAATAAATATATTTTCGCTTGTCATTTTCAATAATTATATTTGAGTGAGAATTTTTCTCCACAATTTTTTGAAATTACTTAATTTTAATCTGTAAACATATATTTAATACTTTTTACAAATAGCCTTAACTTTCACTTTTTTACCGTTTAAAATCAATAAATAAAATTATTCGTAATTTGAACTAAAACATATTTTACATAAAAATATTTCTAAAAATCAATCATTTACAATTGTTAATAAAATATAGTTTACCTAAAAATATTACATGCAAATATCGATTTTCGTTTATGATTTTTTTATTAGTCAGTACAAATTTAATATTCTCTCTTTTTTTTAATTAATTAAAACACTGAACAAATATTTAAAAAGAAATTGCTTTTTATTGATTCAGTAATGAATATTTACTTCTGGTTTTATACATTCGTATTATAAAACGCAAAATTTAAACAGCCTGGAGGTAATTATTTTTTGTGAATCACATCTATTAATATTTATTTTATTTTCAATTTACTAGCTTGAAATAATTTATTTTAATATTAATTCATATATTGTAATCTCGTTAATAATTACATTACATATCTAAAAACAATTTAAAATTTCAATATTTTTTAACAATTTACTTATTTCCTATTCAAACAATTAGTTTTTATAATTACATATAAATTGATTGAAATTAAATGAGAAAATTTTATTAATATACATATTATATATATATATATATATATATATATATATATATATATATATATATATATATATAAAGAAATACAGAGAGAAAGATATATAGTTTTGAAAAAATTATAATTTCTTAAGAAAACAAAGTTTTAAAACAATATTTTTTAATATTTTATGATTTTATGTTGCATCAAATGTCAATATAATTAATTATATTTATATTTAATTCTTTCTTTTATTGCATGTACTAGATTATTTTAACTAATGATTTTTAATAGTAATTATTAAAGATGAATATTTTTTACAACAAAAAAATTAATTCTTAGAAAACAGAAAAATAATATTAAAAAGAAATTCAAAATTAATAAACGTTTATGGTTTGAATGTATGTTGTTCAAAGTTAAGTATGAACAAATTAAAAACAAATAATTATTGATTAGTATTAGTTTTATTTCTTATCAAAAATTGACAGTAATAATATATATTTTTGATAACGAAAATATTTTATTATTTGAAAAATAACAGTTGTAAATAAGAAATATTTTTTGTTTACAAAAATTATGTTTTAACTGAAAATACTGTAAGCAATAACGGATTATGTTTGGAGATAGTTATTTTAACTCGAAGAATCGAGAGCACTTAAAATAATCTTTATCTCTGATATTTACCAAAACAAGATTATACCTTCCAGGTATCACATATCTTGGATATTGAAATTTTTTTTAATGTTGAGAAAATCACTGTTTAAAGCGACAATAAATACGTAGAGTAGTTTTTATTAAAAAATATAAATTCTGAGAAAACGTGATTTTTAAATTGAGTGAAAGATAAGGAAAAATTCCATAATAAAACTATACATATATTACATCTAAAAATGTTACCTTTAAATGTTTTTTAAATTTGTTGCGATTTTTTCAAATATCGTAATAGAAATTTAAATGTTTTTTATCTATATCTCAATTTTTTTATTACATTATATATATACAAATAAATGTTTTACATAACTCTGATTAATTCTGTAAAAGTTAATAAATATTTTATTTATATATATATATATATATCAAATTTACGTCTACTTTTTAAAATCAAATTTACGTCTATTTTTTATAAATACGAAATTCTGTTTTATTTTTCTTTATATATATATATATATATATATATATATATATATACATATATATATATATAAACATGTACATATATACATACGCCCCTATTATAAAAAAGGAAACTTTTAGTAGATGATAAACGATTATTCTATAATTCAGTGATATTTCTTCATTAATAAAGATTGTAGTCATTTAACTTTTTATGCTACAAATAATTTTATATTCATTACTAATGTAAATTTTAATGATATATCATAACTTTTAAAATGAACTTTTAACGAACAACAGTAATTGTCAAATATCTTAAAAATTACAAACAAGTATATCGCATGTCAGTAATCGGCAGAAATATTTGATAAAACAGTAGAGAAACTAGAATCATAATCAGTGAAACAAAAACGAAGAAAAAAAACCGTCACCATCATACCACATTATGATCTCGATTTCATGGAATAAAACACGAGTCCGCGTTTCGGCCACAGAATGAAACATTTAAGTTTTGCCTCTGAATGGGGCGGAAGCAGTGTTCTTACGTCATTCGAGTTGCTGAAGATAACGTGGTTCTCAGCGGTACACGCCAACGACGTAATGTGAAATGTAAAACGCGGCAACTGAGCAGCAATCGCAACGCTTTTATTCGGCACTAAAGTCCTGCTACCGTCGTCTCGTCTACTATTCTCATTCTACTACGTAAAAAATATTCACCCTACCTTCACGTAGACAAAACTCGCGCACAATATATATGTATTCACTACTCTGAAAAGCAGTAACCATCCTGACATCACTGCTACCTCACTTCCTTGGCTTTCGTTAAAGAAACAACTGCGTACACAGTTAGAGGTATGGCATAGTTTGTTCAAATATATTCCGTGTTGACGTTATTTAATAATATATTTACATAAACATTCCTCTTTACATTTATTTTATTTAAGTTATTTTGGAACAATGTTAGAATTGTTATCGTGAAATATCAAAATCAAATTTTAATATAAATTTATAGTTATAAAAGGTAACATATGAAAATTAAAATTATGAATATAGAATATCGTTCTATATTTGATTAAATTTTAATTTATGCTTATTTTATACATATATGTAAAGTAATAAATAAATTATGGAATTATTGATTTGTATAATTTTTATTATTATTGAATTAAATATTTGTAAAAACTAAAAAAAAAATGTTTCAATATATACATAAATATTATTGAATATAATAAAGAATATAATCAAACTACAATCTGAGTATAAACATGTTTAAAAATTATAGATTATATAGAATATTATAAATAATTATTTAAACAGTTTTAAAAGTTATAATAAAGTACCGAAGAAATCAAAATATATGATAAAAAAATGAAAAATAATAATTGATAGACAATTTAACTTATAATAAAAAAATATAATTGTTTTAATTTTTTAGGAATTCATTACTGGATAAATCCTTTTTATATTTTTTAACATTTCGAATTATTCATGTAAACATATATATATATATATATATATATATATATATATATATATATATATATATATATATAATAAAATCAGCCCATTGCTGGACATAATATCCTCATTAAATGTTACAAAATCATCTTAAATATTTTCCCAAGATTCTTCTATTATTTTCTGTCCTCTAATAAATTTATTTAACTCTCATTTTAATTATATAGGGTCATCCAAATGTGACGCCTAGATTTGTGTTTTATTAAAAAGAAACATGTGTTTAGGGCGGTGAAGAAGGAAACATAAGTATAGTTTCTTTTTAATAAATCACAAATCTAGGCGTCACATTTGAATGATCATATACTTAAGTTTCATCCCTAAATCTTTAATGGGGTCACTTTTTTCGTTCTTTTTCTTTTGTAATGATTTTTTTCTATCAATTTTTTTCTTTTCTTTCTACATGTCTTGCTCTTAGCCATTTTAACGATTTTATTTGTTCTATTAGAGCAGTTACTCTTATCTGTTATCATACCCATTTACATTTTTTTTAATAATTTTTTAAAAAATTCTAAGATTATCCTTTCCATGTTTCACTAGGTTGTCAAAAGTTTGTGCTTTATTTTTGCATTCAGTGTCCAAATTTTTGCCCCGTAATTACAAACAAGCAATACATATTGTTTGTATAATTTTTGTTACAAGCTCAATGATTGTATTTTACTTTTAATTATATCATTTTATTATTTATTATTCCAAATTCTACCTAACTTTTCTAATGAGCAACATAATTATCGGTCTTATCTCTAATCAATGATCACAATCAATCATATATATTTTTCTAGATATTTTAGTACTATTGTCTTTTATTCCGCATATTAATTTTATAGATATATATCTCCTCTTTCTAAAAATCCATTAAACATGATTTTAATTTTGTTTATATTTATATTTAATTGAACTTTTCTTACTTTTCTCTGACAACTACTCTTCTACTTTTGTTCTACTTTTGTATTTCAAGTAAATTTCTAGTTTTCCTAATTCTTCAATTTTAAATAATACATCGAGAGTAAACTGTACTCGTAGTTGCATTGAATATTGATTTAATATCTTTATTTTTGAAGTTGTTGTTTTGATTATTACGTGCTCTAAGATTACTTTAACAATTTAAATTACAAACTATCTCCTCATCTGACCTTTTTTCTCAGTCTATTTTTGCTCAAAGGTACGTTTTCTCTCTCTCTCTCTCTCTCTCTCTATATATATATATATATATATATATATATATATATATATATATTATTTTAAATTGTATGTTTAAAAAATGTTTAACTAACACAGTATTAAAATATTTTGTAAATATTCGCAATTAGAATTTAACATGAAATTATTATAAAATAATTAATCAAAACGCTTAAAATACAAATGAAGACACTATTTAAATAGCTTATATTATAGTAATGAAACAAATATATATCATATTTATTACTGTTATTTTTCATATTATTAAATCTTAAAATATACACAGATTTTTTTAAAAAGTATAATGTATGTATGTATGTATGTATGTATGTATGTATGTATATAATTTCTATTTAAATTTAATTGTATATAAATCAATCAGTAATAAATCTTTATAGGCAGCATTAAATATATTTTGAATGTAAAATTAATAGAACGCCATTGTGTTAAATTTAGATAATGGTTATTGGATTTTCTCAATAGCGTGAGATCGAAATATTTAAAAAAAGTGTACTACGATTCAAGTTGATTTATTTTCCTGAACGTACTCGAAAAAAATATATAGAGCAACGTTGCAAAAGCCCAGCGAGCATTATAGACCACTTTTATGAGATTCATCGTTGTGTTGCGTGGTTGTAGGCTATGGGAAACTTTATGATACCCACTCGCATACAAGGACACGTGCCTTTTATGAAGATGTTATTTTCGGGTTATCAGAGTGCTTAAGTCTTGTGTGGAATTAAAGACGCCACTGGTTTTATACTGGCATATTGCTTAATTTAAACAAGTTTTGTTTAATTACGTCTCGTCGAATTGTAACAAAGTTACATTAAAGCGAGACCATTATTAACGTCATATTGACTGACATAGTCCAATTACTTCAAATGTATACAGACGTCAATGAATCACAATTTTACGGTCTTTGTTCAATAGATAAGAACATATAAAACTTTTAACTGTTGTTGTGTAAAACAGCTTATAACAATAAGTTTTAAGATAAGTACACAAATTATAAACAAACCCAGAAAGGACTGAATAATATGAATATAAACCGTGTTATCCAGATCCATATATACATACATACATATATATATATATATATATATATATATATATATATATATATATGTGAATGTGTATATTGAAAAATTTATATAAAAAATTATTTAAAGAATATATTATATTTAAATAAAAAATAATTAATATGAAAATTTTTATTGGAGTTAAACATATTTGTATTTAATTAAACTTTATATACTAACATTTCTACAAATGTAAGTATTGATTTTTACAAAATTACTTTTAAATAAGTGATACTTAGTTAATTAACGTATCAAATTATATATAAAAGGAAATAATCAAAAAAGTAATAAAAATCATAACGTTATAATTACGTGACACATTTTTCAACAGGTGTATTAAATTTATTATGATGCGATCTCTAAAATACGGTAATGTATGAAAAACGAGCGACAAAGCTCTCCCAGGACGATGGTTCTGTGTTTACATGATATCAATTAAATTGTGCTTTGTTTCTAGCGTATGTATAAAAGCAGGTAATGAATTTTATACTACATATCTTTCGTTCACAATGGACGGTATTTGTATACATTGTTCATATTTGTTAAATACATATTTGATTAACAAAAAATCATTTAACAACTCAATATACACGCCGAATAGCATGTAGGAATCCTTTTATTTATCAAAGTAATTATAAATGTCTCTATTTCTTGCTTATAGGCACACATTTATTTAACTAAATAATATATTATATATTTATATATATATATATATATATATATATATATATATATATATATATATATATATATATAGAAATAGTGTCGGAAAAAAGGCATTTAAAAGCTTAACGAGAAATAGAGGTATTCATCCAGCAGTAGTAGAGGTTGCTGCTGATTTTGATGATGATGTTCTCTCTCTCTCTCTCTCTCTCT
>CP092090.1:44301067-44313567 GCA_029203775.1 Neoneuromus ignobilis
TTAGTTAAATTCAAAACCATCTTATAATATTTTTGATAGAAAAATTATCTATAGTCTTAAGTAGATTAATCAGTTGACAGTTTTGAAATCTTGCATGTCTCCGTTTATATATATATATATATATATATATTGTGTGTGTGTGTGTGTGTATAAAATTATACCATCTCATATCAGTTCACTGCTGACAGAAAATTTCCTAGAATACTACCATTTACTGATACTTAGTCATACTCACCACGCTGACAAAGCAAATTGGTGAAATTTCCTTATTTAGAGTTTACTCACTCAGAAAGATAGGTTTTTTAACCTTAGTACTCACTTAGATTAAAGAGACCTATATTTTATATATTGTATGTATATTATATATATATATATATATATATATATATATATGTGTGTGTGTGTGTGTGTGTGTGTGTGTGTGTGTGTGTGTTTGTGTGTGTGTATAAAGTGGTCCAAATATAACTGAAAAATATTATATAATAGAAAATGATAGTAAAGACGTAAATATATGTACAAACTTTCAATCTCATTTTGGTGATATTTTGATGATATTTTGGCCATATTTTGGTCATATTTTGGTCATATTTGGTCACATTTTGGTCATATTTGGTTATTTTATTTTGGTTATATATACATACATATACATATATGGAAGCAAAATATTTTTCTAAAAATAAATTTTAAACTGAAACATATTTTTGATGTACGTAAAACCTACTCATTCTTATTTTTTAAGGTATATAAATAACTTTAATGATAAAATTTTTCTATTATTATATTTGTATTATTTTATTAAATTCTTTTTTTTTACTAAACTATTTTAAAATAGTATATATATATATATATATATATATATATATATTATAATTAATTAATTGATAGTTCCAAATATATTACTTTAATTAAACAAAAAATATATATTCAAAGTTATTCTTAAAATTATATGTATTAATCTACTATATAATATAAACATTAAAGATATCATTATTTTGAATATAATATATTCAACATTATAAAGACAATTTAGATTATTACTACTTTACTTTCATTTAAAGTAAATTAATAATTTTTAATGAAATTTTATTTAGATATTCAGATAGACAAAATTATTTGTATTCTTAAAAAATAATTATATTTTAATAAAAATCTAAAATTTTAAAAGCAATAATTTTTATACTTGTTATATTCATTCAAATATTAAATTTTTAAATATTTAATTTATATTTTGACTTAACACATATTAGATTTGAATTATTATCCATTCTACGAAATTTACTTTGTCGAACTCTTTAATTAATTAAATGAATTACGTACGAAAGTCATCGTCTGTATTTGAATAATAGTAATAAAATTAGTTTAACGTATATTTGTTTTTAATAAAAAATACATATTATTTTATCAATTGAATTATTTTAGCTTTTAATTACATAAAAATACAAAATATAATATAATTAATATAATATATAAATATTTTTTAATATTTACTCAAATATGTTTGTATAATTAACCACAATGTAGGTAGATGAATAACTCATTTCTCAAAAGTTTGTTTAGGATCCAGTTCTATCTATCATTTAGACAGTCAACAGTGATTTCATTTAGTCTTAATAAATTTATGTATTTGAAAGCTTCTATAATTCATAAATTCCTATATTAAAAATTTTTGAAAATTATTAAATTTGGGAAATGTAAGTAGTAAAATTTATTGAATACTTAATGTTTATAATTTTGTATTCTAATTTCATTTATTTTTTAATATGAAGATTTAACACTCATTTATTTATTGTGCATGTCTACTTCTTATAATTAGTTGTTTTTCAAGTTTAGTTATTATTTGTGTCTTGAATTTAATTAGTGTTTATGCTAATAAATCATTTATATATATATATATAATTATGTGTTATTATACAATTATGTATGTATTTAACTAAAATATTAATTTACAATATATTATATAACATAATGGTTCTTTTTAGTACATGTTTTCAGTTCTTAATTTTTTTTCATGTTTTAAACTTTTTGAAATAGAATTATCTATTCATTAATATTTTTTTAAAAAAATGTATTTAAGATTACTATTTTTGATGACATGCCGTAAATTGGAACTAGTTTTACTAAATAACCTACGATAATTGTAATTGTTAAAAAATAAATCCACCTAAATAAGTATTTTATATTACTAGTTAATATTTTCTTTCTAATAATTTTGTTATGTTTCTTATTAATTTCATAATAAATATATTAGGTAACCAAGAAAGTTAAGTCGTTTTTCCATAATTCCAAGAATTGTTAATTTATTGCATGACTCATTAAAAAAGGCGCATTTACTAAGTAATAAAGTACATACCTTATTTCGTTCATTAACTGCATTCACGATGTGTTCAATTTAATTTAAAATATAATTTTAATCCTTCAAAATATTTATAAAAAATAATGTGATACATACGAGGGTCGTTTAATAAGTATGGTAAATTTATTTGTTGTTTAATTTAATTAATTAATTTAATTAATTTTTTCAATTTAGTTGTTCTTACTTTTTTACCATACTTATCAAACGACCCTCGTACATGCTTACTTTATAAATTTAAACTTGATTTTCATACTGCTGAAGTTAAAAGAAAAATTTGTACTACATTTGTAAAAGGAACACTTAGCTCAAGACTAGTCCATAGATGATTTAAAAATTGAAACAATTTCGATTTAACGTATCAACGGCTTTTTGAATAGTTAAAAGTGAATAATGAAATAATACAGATTTATTGCGTAAAATAAGAAAAAGATGGAAAATAAGTAAATGGGTACCACATGTTTTAATTTTTGACAACAAATTACAATATCTTAACTCTTGTACATGTCTTATTTAATGGCTAAAATCGTAAAACTTTATCAAATTCTAATCTATGATATAGAATGATTTTTTTATTCTAACTATAAACGTAGTTACTATTGACTATCCACAAATAATCTTTTACCACAAACAACTAAACTAAAATTTACCCCAAGAAAAATTCTTCTCTTTGTTTGGTTGATTTCAAAAGAAATTATTCTTTATGAATATATACAAGTTGCATAAAAACTCGCAGCAAACATTTTCATTAAACAGTTACGAAAAGTATTTCATTACGATAAAAATAACCAGAGCTGATAAATCGTTAAAAAGTTTGATTTTTGCATAATAATGCTTGGGACACATATTGAGGTAATGACAAGAAAAGATATAATTATTTAGGATGGAAAATTCTCTATTATCAGTCGTATTCACAAAATATATCACCATGGAATTTCTACTTATTTTTGTCTTGAATAGCCATTTACATTATAATAAAAAGAAAGTTTCCCAATTTTTTGAAATAAAAATTATGAATTTGATAAAAATGGAATTTATAATTTATCTTCTTCTTGAGAAAAGATAGTTCAATATTAAAGTGAATACTTTAAAGGATAATGTTATTTTAAGCAAAAAATACAAACATTCTTATTTTAATTTCAAAAATGACAAAACTTTTTGTTTACCTAATATATATAATATATATATATATATGTATATATATATATATATAAAATGATTTTTGTTGTAATATAGAAGAATGAATTTACTATTATTTAATGGACATTGTTACACCTTTTACATTGGTTAAAATATTTTCAATTTATATTTATAAATTAATTTACTTTTTTAAAATTTAAAAATTTGTTTTTTAAAAATAACAATTTGCTGTTTTTCAAAAACATCTAATCATATTTTTCTCTTATGATGGTTACGCCATAAAACTTCAAAAAAGTCACATAGTTACCTCAGTAACGATTACAAAACTTTTCCTTCGTACGTTGTTTTCGATGGGTCTAAAAATAATGGCATATATCCCCAGTGCATAAAACTTTAAAAATAAGGTCATTGAAGAAGTGTTGTTACAAGAAACATACCAACAAAAATATATACTATTTTCAATTTTCTGTTATCAATATTTCTTTTTGAACTCATGAACATTCGAACATTTATCTTACGAAGATTTATAGATGTAATTTTATATAAAAAAAACTTGAAGAATTTTTTGTACTTAATACATTTTATATCGATACCTTGAGATGATTTTTATGATTATTGAGAATGTATACTTTTTTTTGAACAATCCCCTGTATGTCAATATTCATAAATTTCAACTTAAATCGATAACATAATTTCTATCAGACTGTTGTTTTAGTGGTTATGTTTGAATATACTGGAATTTTAAATTATTTGCTTGTTTTAGTTATTTTTCTTTGTATAAAAAATATAAGTAAAATTCTCGGTAGTCAAATACCGTACACAAGTAAGTCCATGAGTACATAATAATGTATATATGTACATACATATATATAGTAAGTGTCACTTGAAATCAACAACTAGATTTTTAAGAAATTTTTGACCGAAATTTTTGATTGAAACTTTTTATTATTATAAATAAATTTTAATAAAATAAGTTCTTTTATATTTTATTGAGTGTTAAAATTCAATTCAATAATAAATAATTATAAAATTTGATCTAGAATAATAATTAATCGTTTTTGATACAAAATCCATCAATCAGTTAAATTGGTACAGTAAAATAAAATTTTAAAAAATAACTCAAAAATGATTTAAAATAATATTTTTAGTATTTAGTTGGAAACCCTTTGTTGTTTTCTATAACTAATAGTAGTCTAGGCATGAAAACAACTAATTTTTCACAATAATCCTTTGTTTTTTTTACTCTACTTGTAGGACCTTTTTTAAATTATTTATTTTGATAATGAATGTGTTCAAATTTTTTATGTAATTTATTTTAAATATTCTTAATAAAATTAAGATCTGAAATTTGATCTAAGGTTTGTATAACTTTTGGGCAATTATATAATATCCATATCCGAGCACCATGTGAAGAATGCTTTGAATCATTGTCAGGATATAGTTTAAAAGTTTTGTGGATACCCATTCCTCGTTCTGTTTTAAATTCTCCTTTAGTACATTAAGATATGCCCACTTCTCTATTATTTAGTTGATAAACACTAAATTTCCTACAACGTATGCTGACATGTAACTCCATACCATTAGCGATTCTCCGCTAAGTTTCACCATTGATCGTAAATTTTTAATAATTATTTTCTTATCTAGTTTTCCCCATGCTGTAACTTCTCCATCAGATGGAAAAACAATAAATTTTTATTTGTTGCTGAAAATAACATCATTTCAAACTTTGAAGGTTTATTTACATATTTTGTAAATTTAAGTCTTCTTATCCTATTCCGCTTATTGATAAGAGATTTGTTGCATGCAGTTCTTCCACGAAAGTCATTTATTGCAGCACTATTCTAATCATGGAGTCACTCATATTTTTTTACCAAATATATTTTAATATTCACTGCGAATCTTTGGGACTAAAATTCTAGAATTTTCCTCAATTTTACAAATACATTTTATCGCTTGGAGTTAGTTTTTTATCCGACTGAATTTGTAATTTATTTCTTAAACGATTTCCTTCTTTTGTATTTGTTTACTATGTATTGAAATACTACTGCAGCAATTGATAATTTTGTCAATTTCTGCGTAACTTTTTCCATTTTTATGGTTACGAATAATTAGTTCACATAATGCTGCAAACAATTGCTTTATTTTTAAATTTTATGAAAAGAACATTTTTTGAAGAGCATTAAAATTGTACTAAATAGTCTTAAGTATAGAATGCAGATATTCTTTTCTACTTTCCAAGAAAAATTCTCGGAGGATTCCCCAAATTATATACGGTAAAAATCGCTATATAATTTTAAGTAACATCTAATTCTCATAATTACAAAAATTGATCCCAAGTTAAAATTAATTAACAAGAATTTCCCCCAGAAAACTATACTGCATTTTAAATATATTTATTTGTTGAAACTAACATTAATGTATGTTTTTTTATTTGATACTTACGATAAAATAAATTTTAAATAAAACGTATTTCTTAATACTGTATGATTTTAAATGACACCCACTGTATATATATATATATATATATATATATATATATATATATAAATATCTGTGTATGCAGAATTATGTACTATAGAAGAGAAAATAATATAAACTAACGTTCTATCGTTTCAAAGATTTTATTATTTTGAAAATAATTCCAAGAATGTAAAATATATAGACACATTCGTGGCATGATACAATGTTAGAAGATATAATGAAATGTTCGTAACGTATGTTAAGTATAGGGTTTTGGTCAGAGTTGCGGCAATGTCATAGCATCACCAGTGCTGGCCACATTCAAATATGTAACTTCGTCTGGTCAAATGGTTGTCCCATGCTGTACCAAAGCAAGTTTTGGTCAGTCTGTGGCAAAACGTCGTCGTCATTCGCATTGCAATGATTTCTCATAAACCGCAATCGCAATATTACAGTATACAATAACGAGCTTTAGTCTAGTGTTGTACTCTATCGTTTATTAGGAATAAAGGGAACAACAGTAAATTCTAAAGTACCAATTTGTCCGATTTAATATTAGTCATCCTTTATAGATATTTAGGTTGAATAAGTATTGTTAGAATTATTGGTTTTCAGATTTGAAAACATTAAAATACATTGTTATTTGAAAACAAAGTCGTACGTTATTATTTACTTAATTCGTATTAAAAAATATAACCAAGAATCGTTTATCAAACAATATCATTAGTGATATTGAATTCTATCTGATTTAAAATAATTATTTGAATATAATACTTATTTTTTATTGTAGTTTCATGTATTTTTAAAAAATTAAAATATCGATAGAAAAATAAAATTTTATTATTTAATTTTCATTTGAAATAATTTTCCCTTACTTTACTTTATATATATATATATATATATATATATATATATATATATATATATATATATATACAATATGTATTTAATATTTTTTTCGACTACCAACTCTAACCATAAATTTAAAAATGTCAAAAAGAAAAAAAAATATAATCCCTATTTATTACAAAAAAAGTTGTTGAATATTCTGTTCAATACCGAGAAATAAAACTTATTCGCCACAAGCTGAGAATTTATTAAACTCAGCAATATTTAAATAATAAAATAATATAACTTAAATATTCATCAGATATACATATTGTTTTCGTATTTTTTCATCCGTATTTTAATTGCTTCATTAATAATTCATTTCGAATACTTATACTGTAGCCGATAAACCATTACGTGAAAAGTGAATACTGTGTAACAGTAAAATAATACCGCATTTTTATATGAAATCCTTGAACCTTTCAAATTTTATCACGGCGAACAACAAGGTATAAAGTGGAACTTAGGATAGTCCGTTTGACACAGAACAATCGTAGATAAAAAGGACGATTGTCGGCATCCCAGGATATAAAATTTTGTGATAAAATACATATAAAATATACATGAATGAATAACCCTGGACTTTTTTATGTCTTTTCTATACTGAAAATGACATTCATAAAATTTATATTTCAATAAAGATGCCTATTTGGTTCAAATTTGTTCAATTATTAATAAATAATTAATGCGAACGATGTTTGAATAAAGTACAAATATACATTTAATAATAAAATTCAATTAAATGTATAAAAATTTACTTGATTACGACATTTTAAATATTTAGTCATGCATATTCTATATATACATATAAAAGTTATTTTTTAATCTTCGAGTAATAAAATTCTTTATTATATTATTATAAAATCTAATAAATAACATTATACTTTATGAATTCATATTTATTAGAGAATAATATTTCTAATAAATTTTATGTAATCTGTAAATATTTTTATTGACCATTTTCAGAAATTCATACTACTAAAATTGTATAAGTTTATTTGAAAAATTAAATGTTTCAAATCAGAATTATTCATCTTATTTGCAAGATGTATTTTAATATAATATCGTTCTTAATTAAAGTCAAATTGGTGTGCAATTAATCCAGTCATACAAGATTTAAAATTAACAACGAGAAGTTTTCAAATTATAGTTTTACTTAATAATTCATTCATAAAACTAAATTTGGTTACAGCACTGAAATATAATTTTATGTAATAGTTTTATTCCAAATTTTAATTTTAAATAAACAAGAATCTTTTATAATAACACCTTTGTAAGTATTTTGACTTTAACTATTATATGTTTGAATGTCTTGAAGAATATAAAATATGGTTATTCTAATGAATATTAGGGTAGTGAAATTGGTAACAAAAATATTTTGTATATTAATATATTTACTTTTTTTAATAAGTATTAATTTATTAATGATTGATTTAAAACAATAATTAATCATCCTATCAATAAAGATAAAAGAAAAGTTTATATATATATATATATATATATATATATATATATAAAATATTTAATTCTATCATAATATTTCTACCATAAAATATTTTTAACTGATAATATATTTTTATATAAATAAGCCTTTTATCCATTCTAATTACTTCTAAAATCTTTTCATTAAAAAAATCATAATTAAATATTATGTACAATGTTTCTCACTTGTGGATTAGTATGTATTATATTATAATACAAACTCAATTCTTAATCATTTTGTAAAAAAGTAAATCTTTTCATTAGAAAGTTCAGTGTTTGATTTTGATTTATAAAATAAAATGAGATATTTTTAGTATATAATTTGAATCAGTGCGTTACATAGTTAATTTAAAATAAAATAATAAATAGAATAACGGAAAAACCAAATCTAAAATATAATATTTATGAATTTCCGAATTTTTCATATAAACATATTTTATTATAAATCTCATATGAAATATATTTAAACTAATTGAAAATTATTTTTTTTATAAAAAATTAAATTCCATGTATTATAAAAATTATAAAAAAATAATTAATTTTGTGACACATCCATATAAATAATATATTTAATTCAATATACGTAAATAAAATTTTGAATAAAGTTTAACTGTATGATAATATTTGTGTAATACATGAAAATTAATCATTTATAAATAGTTTAATATCTATAAATATTTACATCTAATACCATAATAATTTTAAACCCAATATTTTACAAAAAAATAAAATAATTATTCTATCATATCAATAATCATTTTATAAAATCAATATTATTTTTTTAATACAAATATTATGTATTTTAATATGATTTATGAAATATGAATAAGACTCCAATAAAAAAATCAATTATTTTCTATTATATTTTCTAATTACGTTTGAATTTTATATTGAGAAGAAAATTTAATAAAACTGGTTATTTTAGAGCTCTTCAACTAAATATCGCTGAAGTATTTTTCCACATACAATTAAAATATATCTAAAGTGAATACTTAGAAGCTAACGAAAACAGCTATGGAATCAATATATTATATATTGAAAAAATAAGCATGTAACAAAATAAATATTTTCATTTTCTACTTTTTAATATATATATATATATATATATATATATATATATATACAGAGTGGGCCAAAAGTTATTTCCTCTTTTTTTAAAAAAAATATCAGAATATAAAAAAAAATAAATTTTATTGACCTTAAATTAAGTCTAAGTTGAAACATGATTTTTTGAATAAATTTTAAAAATAATTTCTTTTAAATATTGACTGCTAGAGTGATCGCAAAGTTATGCTCTTTTAACACGTTTTCCATTACTGACTGTAATTTTGATGTTTATATTGCTGCTAGTTCGATTCAAATGTTATTCTTCAGTTCTGCCACAGTTTGAAATTTTTGATAATATTCGATTATTGAATGTTAATCGTAGGATGTACATTGTGGCTCTAATAAAGTGCGCTATAAGCTCACATGTCAGAGCTCCATCCTATTGGAATTAAGATTTTTTAGTGTCATCTACAAGATTCGGTATGAAAAAATTTTCAAGCATCTGTCGATGTGGAAGTTGTTGGGTCCTCCGCTACACCCTCCCTTACGGACTCAATATTGTCATTACTTCTTGAAAATCTTGGTCTGACTGATCTCTTGCTATCTTCCACTGTCATAATATTTTCAAATTTTTGCAGTATTCTTCTGATGGTTGCACCAGAGGGCTATTTTCTAGTATTATAAATCTTCTCAATTTCATTTATGTTTACAAAACACTCCTCTGACTTTTAAAATGAAATACCACTTTTTTAATTCTTTCTTTCAGTGTATATTTATTCATATTTAATGTTGTTTTCTTTGTACTTAAATGTGTAAAAAACAAAAAAAAAATAAAAAAATTGTAATAAAAAATTACGAATTAATTTCATTAGGAAGTTATTTTTGGCCCACCTGTATATATGCGAGTCACTGTTTCAAGGCTTAGGCATGATGTATATATGTGTCATTATCATAAAAGCTTATATCAGCTTACTACTATTGAAAGTTTCATCTGATATCATTGGATTTTCTTAAACGCTTTTCTAAGATTTTTCAATTATTTCATATCCACAACTAATCTCATCAGCTTTCACCTTCACTATTCTTCACAATTTCATCCTTACATTTTTAATAGGGTCCTTTCTTGGTTTCTTTTTGTCTCTTTTTCGCGATTTCATAATCATTTCACTCATATATTCTTGTTGCGTATTCCATCTATATCCATTTCATTTAGATCAGATACTCGTCTATTATTACATCCATTTACAGATTTTTCGATCACGTTTAAGAGTTCTTAATATTATCTATTAGGTTGTCAAAAGTTTTTGTTTCATTTTAGCATTTAATGTAAAAATTTCTAACCTGTTAATACAAGCAAGTAGTACACATTTGTTATATTAAGTCTTCCCACACTAGTCAACATGTATACAGTATTCACGCCCATTACCTCTCGTCTCACACCCTCTTTCCACAAATTCCCCTAACTAAAAAAAATAGTTTTCTGAAATGAGTGTGTGAGACGAGTGGTATTGGTCCGTGAATACTGTATGCATGTTGACTAGTGTGGGAAGACCCATTCTTTTCATTTGAGACTCAATAGTACTTTATATTATATTATTTACTCTTCCAAATGCTGCCCATACTTCTCTAATTATCAGATTTAATTCCTGGTCATAGGTCACGATCATATCGTATAATTTTTTTTAAGTATTTAATTTCATACATTTGCCCATCTAACTGTATATATTATTTTTTTATCAATTCATTAAATATAATTTTATTTTTTCCACACACACACACACACACACATATATATATATATATATATATATATATATATAAACTACAATATATATAACTATAAAATGTTATAAAGTGATTTTTATTAAATTTTTATTTTATATTTGAATTTTTATCGCGTCAACCTGACAGTAAATAATTCATTGATGATTTAAAATTTGCGTGCCAACTACTTTTCATACTATAACGTAAAAGTTTCTGTTGATTGTTAAGAATATTTTCTGTTATTATAGTACTTTAAACAAAATAAAACTTTCTCGTAAAACTTGACAAGTAATAAACAATAGATAAGAATCATAGAAATAAATTTGTCTAAAAATAGCAAATACTTATTTCAAGTTTTAAATACAATACTTATATACTAGTATATGAAACTAATTTTTTGTTAATTTTATTTTTGAATTAAATATATTTTTGTAAAGGAATAATTGATTATAGTAATAAATAGACATATTTGTCGATAGTTTTAATACTATATATATATATATATATATATATATATATATATATATATATAAACTTAAAATCAAAAATACAAAATATGCTGTTTACTTACTTAGTAAATAAATCCAAGTTAGTTATTATATCTATTAAAAAGAGATTGAGCTAAAACGTTTGCCTTTTTTTAAAAAAATAGAATCTGATAGCATCTGACTACTATTTTCTTTCTTTTTTTGTTTTGATACTGTGATACATTCACTTTTATATAAATAAATTATTAACTCCTAATATTACAAGAGTTTATAGATGTCCAATAATAATCCCTTATTATATACTCTTTTTAAGTAAGTATTCTTTTATTTTAGCCCAGAATATGGGCGTTTTAAATTTTTTTTATACACTCAAAATAGTTTGACAACTTTACAAATTATATTAAATATTTATTGGTATGTTCAATATACACAGTAAAAATTTTAACCAAAAATTTCCAAAACAATCATGAGTTTCACACACTTATTTGCAAACCTCTGACGAAATTTCATATGGTTGTAAAGATATCTCCACTTCTGGTACTCTGAAGTGAAAAAATCAAAATGTATTTTATTTAGGAAACTCACATTTAAAGTTTTGAATTATTGAATACAATTACATCAATTGCTCATATCTTCTGAACTATTTTTAATTTCTAGAAAATTCTTTCATATATGTATTATTTAGGATCCAAGGTGTAATAATAGCTATAAATAAAAAATCGATTCTTTGAAACCGATTAATGAGAATACCTCTTTAAAATTGATGTGCATTTCAATGTCTATTCCATTATAATTATAGTTCTGCACTGTATATATTATATAATATAATGCATATTCAATGAGATTCACAAGTTTTTTTTAAAAAAATAACAATTATATTA
>CP092090.1:44321067-44488567 GCA_029203775.1 Neoneuromus ignobilis
TACTAATTTATTTTAGGCTATAGTTAATTTCCTCAATTTAATTGTCTCATTCAAATAAAATAACGAAATTAGATTTTATATTTTTATAACATTCATTTTATTAGCAGAAATAAATTCTAATGTCTCTATTTATCTTATAGTTCCTTCTTTTCTACAAATTTGGACTCCATAAGCCATAGTTACTTTTACTATTGTATAAAATATTTTTTCTACATATTAAATAATATTAAATATATCATCATCATTATCACATCAGCCTATATTAAGGCTATCACACTGCTGTGTGATAGCCTTATTGAATGTTAGTATTTACTGGTATTTAGTCATACTACATTAACCAAATGGGTTGGTGAGGAATAAATGTACCATACATATATATATATATATATATATATATATATATATATATATATATTTACGTGTGTCTGTGTGCGTGCGTGCGTGCATGCGTGCGTTGTTATCGAATGATATATACGAGTATCTACTCTATTATTTATACATCCTTAACTAAAAATAATAGTTTCTTATATTTTTAAATAATTTTTAAATTGTTATTTTTAAAATATTCTTTAAATATTTTCAAACTTTTCTATAGCTCAGCTATTTGTATTATCAGCTACATATAGTACAATTTTACATTTATTTTTAATTATATTCGGCGAGTAAATTTGTGTTTTAAGGTAATTGTAAATTATTTTTAATAATGTGAACAAAATTACTAATAATTAGTATTATTGTTCTAGTCTATTTCTTTAAAATAATATAAAATTATTTAGTTTTCCACTGCTTTAGTATTATTATGAATTTTTCCTTTAGAAACTTTATTAATGATTCATAAAAGTCATAGGAGAAACAAAATAGAATTACTTTAATTATTCAAGAACAAATAATCGGAAAAATAATATTATTCTTTAGAGTTGATATTGTGTGTTATTTCCTGAATTTTTTTAAAGGGTTCAATATAAATTTTTAAGTCTATCGCTCATAAAAATATTGAATTTACTTTTTCTCAAATATGAATTTTCTCTTCACTAGATTTTCATTGATTCCTTTCTTTTCACTAGATTTTCATTGATTCCTTTCTCTATTTTATTAATGCTAGTAAAATATTTCTACTACTTTATATTAAGTAATCTTTAAAATGACAATCTATTTAAGTTTTGAAATTATTAAAAATTTAATATTGCAACTTTATACATTTATTTTATTTAAACGTTTTTATTTAAATTGTAATATTTCATATAATAGTTATTTAAATTCTTCTAAATCTACACAATGTTGACAGCTATAAAATGCAATATAAATGTTTATTTGTTTATGACCATTTTAATTAAATCACATGAAATCTAATCACCCATGAAGTTTTTCTTAAATATTTAACTAATGTTATAAAAAATGAAAATAAGTATTTTTCAAAAGAACTTTTACATTCGTCTGACAAAGTAGAATAATCTTAAATATATTTTTTTATTAAACATTAACATTTTCTTTATCACAAAATTTTATATTTAAGTTCATCCAGGTTTCGTGCTTTTAGCAACAACAAAAAAAATATAATCTAGAGACGATGTAGATAAGTCATAACCGACAAAGTACAATAAAGTGTACAGTAGATGTTTTTACACTGCTCATATCTCATTTTATTACACATATTTAACAGGTGAGCTTGCAGCATTATTTTCACACTCGCAACGCTCATTACATTTTTATCACCTCGGAATATCCCATTTATGCGTTAAATTTAATTCATAAATCAAAATGTTGAAATTATATGTGATGCAAAAAAGTCGTCAAAGCTGTTGTAAAACGTTGACACAAATTAAACGCTTGCCAAAAAGATAACACTTTTTTGTTGGATGGGTTGGGACACATTTCGGCCTGTTGATATTTATATCTAGTTTATTTTAATTTAAATATTAAATAAAACATTAAATTATGCTAAATTTACAAGTATTGTAATTTTCACGTACATTTTTTTAATATTCATATTATAATTGAATATAAAGCTTTTACACAGAAGTTAATGGATGGAAAACATTTTTATTGCATATTTGAAAAATAATCACTTTTACATAAAGTATCGTGTAAATTAACTGAAGAGAAAATTGATTTATTTCAAAAATTTCAAATAAATTATAAATTTATGTAAAAAAATATTCATAAAAAATATTTATTAAATTGTTAACAAAATATATTTCTTATTTCAATAATATTTCACAGTGATTTTTATAAACATCTTCAAACAAATGTTTAATAATTTATTCAATTAAAGTTTAAATAAAACCAAATAAATGAAAAATCTAGCATACGAATTAAGCTTATTATTCTTCATTAAATTTACAAGCACGTTATTCTGTTATAGAATAAAATGAAACGCTTAGTACGAAAATTATATAATACCTACACTAGTAAAGACATGAAAATCAATTTTCAAACACAGCTGTGTATTTCATTATTCGTATTGGTAATGAATTAGAGATTTTTAATGATTATATTGGAACAGATAGAATTATTAACAAAAACATGCTAATTTTGGGTTCAAAATAAGAATTATCGTACAGAAAATGAATTGATTTTAAATATATTTTTGTATAGAAAAACATTCTTTAAATAGGAATAATATTTTAATTTCAAACAAAAATGTTAATATACAAAATTAAATATGTACTGGATTTCATATGAAATCTTAAATATTTTTTTATTATAATTAAATAAAGTAATTTTTATTTAACTTTCTTTCGTTAATAAAAATGTGTTAAATTGTAATTAGAGAAATAACTTTTTTTATATGTATAATTTATGATACAAAATATAATTATTAAAAAATAGACAATTATTTAATCAATTATATGAATTTAAATGTTAAATAGAAAAAACTGTCATTGCATATTATGAAAAATAATACTAATATAATTGAAAGAAAAATAAATTTTTGTACTCATGTAAATAATTTTTAATTTAAATGTAATGTGAATTAAGATAATGTGTATATTTTCAAATAAACTTTTTTAAACAAAGATTCCAATATTTAAACAGATAAATTTTTAAATATTTTCATATATTATTTATTTACAACAAACAATACTTTCGAAGTATTCGTGCAAAAAGCAATTCAATTTGATAATTAATTTATAACAACCTCAGTCAATCGAATTAAATCTATTACAATATTTATATATTTATTAAACTACAATAAAAACATTTGTTGTCACTATTGAAAGATATGATAAATAAAGGTAAGAAAAATATAAGAATAGTATATAAGTAATTTTGAACCAAGAATTAGTCTAGATTTTATAATCCAGCAATCTGAGCATATAAAAAAAAATAACAAATGTAATTGTTAAATATTTTTAAGTATCTTGTAATGTTAAAGATAATTCATTTATATGAAATTTATTTATATCAATAAAAATTTGAAAATTAAAATATTTTTTTAAATGTTTCTTTTTCTTGTGACTTATAGTTTTTGACTATATTTTACCTAAATGTTCGAATAACATTTCTACTATAACGATTGAGGTTAGTTAAATACGATAATAAAATAGAATTCCTAAATTAAATTCGTTTTATTTAGATTACAATATTTATGAAAGTATTTAAAAAAGACTAAAACCTCTTTAATGGGCTAATAAAGAAATTCGTTAGGAATAATGATTTTAACTGTATTTAAGATTTAGAATCAGCGATTTCGAAACATTCATCAAGAAATAAAGATTCTTTTGATATAATTTTAGTTTTATAAAGAGTTTTAATTTTTTAACTTTGCTCTATAATTATTATGCAAATACCAATATTTTCATTAAATTGAATCTGTTCATATAAATATTGTAATGAATACAATTTACAGGATGGTCCAAATAAAATTAAAGGCTCTAACATTCAGTTCCAGTTTACATTTGTTAGTTTCATTTGGGCTACCCTATATAACAATTTGTTTAATTTTTAATTAAATTGTGTAAAATTAACTTGTGTAGCTTCTTAATTTTTCCAGTTCATTTAAATACCATATAATATGAGTTTCATTGGTATTTTTAAACTTCCACAATTTTTATTTAGTAATTTGAAATATGTGATAGGAAATTTCCATAACAAGGTTACATTCTTTACACAAATGAATTTTAACCCTAACACCACAATAATTTAAAGTATTCTATAATTATTGAATTATTGAACACTTTAAATTATTGTGATGTTGGGGTTAAAATTCATTTGTGTAAAGTGAATCAGCCACAGTTCCAAAACAACAAATAAGGTTACATTCGTTAACGCCCACGAAAGAAAAGTATCTCCAAACTTGTTCATTTTCATAACTTATATTTCTACTATGAAGCCATGTTTGAAGATACTTCTTATAGATATGTTCTATTTTCTGACAATATTAAGATTTTTTTACTATAAACATGCATGAAATTTCTGCAACAAATTGAACATTTTTTTCTCGAATTTTAAAACGACTGATAAAGGAAACAAAAATTGAATATTTTGAAAATCATTTTACTTTAAACAGATTAAAAAAATGTATTGTATAATTTCTTCTAAACTCGAGTGTATATATATGAGGGTCATTTGATAAATATGGTGAATTGATTTATTGTTTAATTTAATTAATTAATTTAATTCAATGTTTCAATTTAGTTTTTCTTACTTTTTTACCATACTTATCAAATTACCCTCGTGTGTGTGTGTGTGTGTGTGTATGTATGTATGTGTGTGTGTGTGTGTGCGTGCGTGCGTGCCTGCGTACGTGTGTGTGAGTATATTCAACACGGTAATGGTAAAATGTTTTTATTTCTTTTTTTAAGATGTTTTCTCTACGAAGAATTTGCCGTCTTTTCTGTCCAAAGACTTCTGCTACCAAAATAAACTTTTTGTCCTTTTTTCCATTGATATAGAATAGAATTTTTTCTTACACAAGTAAGTTGTTAAAAAATAAATATGTATATATGGAAATAAGTTTTGATTGTATATCATTGTTATGTGTTTGCGAGATTACTTTCTACATAATTCTAATATACTCTACATATTCATTTGGATCTATATTGGGTCTATATATATATATATATATATATATATATATTCATTGACCCAAATGAGAATTAAAGGTTTAGACATACGTTTAATAACCTTGAATCTCATTTGAGCCACTCTCTCTCTCTATCTATCTATCTAAACATTTTTCTTATTGTATACGGTCATCTAAATGTAACTTCTTGATTTGTGTTGTTAAAAAGAAACTATAAACATGTTTCCCTATACACATATTTCTTTTTAGTAAAACACAAATCTAGGCGTTGTATTTGGTTGACTTAATATTATAATTTACTAAATATTTAAATTCATTATATTTTTTAATTTATTATTACTTGTTTTGAAAAATACTTGTGAACTGGAATTTGTTAGTCAGTTTACTCAAAAGAATATTTATTTTAATAGTGTTTCATTGAATAGTTGAAGTATTTTAAATTATAAAAAAATATAAAATATATATTTGTACATATATATATATATATATATATATATATATATATATATATATTTGTGTGTGTGCACAATAATATTTTTTCAAATTACAGATTATCTTGATCTGTATACAATAAATAATAAAAAATTAACATATCATAAAAATTAAATATCACAACAAAATTCTCTATTCTTAATACATAATATTTGTATTCTACATTATATACCGTATCGTGATAATTTATGTAAATTATTTGTTTATATTAATTTATATAATTGAACTGTTTACGTTATGTCATTTTTATACATATATTTTTTTAAAAATATCAATAAAACATTACTGAAAAATTTATAAAATTTTATGTGAAAAATAATACAATATATTAATATGAATATTTATAATAACTGGTTTATTAATTTCAATTACTTATTGATTATATTTCATATAAATATTACTTTATACAAATTTTTAAAAAATCATAATTTTAACAATATTCACTGATTGAAAAAGTACAATAAAATATTTGTATCATCTTTTCTGTATTAGTTTTGTACTCATTACTATTAAAGTCGTGTACTATTGTTGTATTGTGTATTGTTATATTTTCACAAACGAATGATAAATCTTCTGGCTCATCTAAAAATCTTGTAAGTAAAACATATTGTATAGAACATATTTCATCCTGTTAAATGTCCTAAACAGAACATAAAATATTTTCTTGAAGATATTAAAAAAACCTGCTCCGCAGTACCTGTATTCACTAGTGAAAATAGAACATTGAAAAATAGCACACAAGTATCGTGTACTCTATGTACCTTCATGTTGTACAAATTTTTTTGTCCTAATAAAATGACAAATGATGCTTCACTGTAATTTATTATATGCTATATTACCACAACTGGCAATATTTTTGATAAAGCGCATAGCTTGTACAAGGATTGTAAAATATAATTAACTTTGAAAAAGTTACAACGTCATTTAAATTAGATTTTAGTTATGCTGTACATATGTATAAAATAAAACTGAAAAATAGTGAAATGTTAAAATGGAATATGTCAGAAAATTCTAGTTTATCTCAGTCAGTTATTTAGATGGAAATATCAAGTTTGAAAATAATTCAAATCAAAATATAGCGAATTATTTGAAAAATTACATTTTATTTTTACATAAAAATTCAGTAGATATAATGTATTAAAACTGAAATATCTAAATAAATACATTAAATAGATTTCTTTGAAAATATACTGTTGTCTGTAAATTTAGAAAATTTATTGAATTTATGTGAAATAAATATATTTCTTATTTTGAAAAATGTATCGTTACATTTACATATATATGAGGGTCGTTTGATAAGTATGGTAAATTTATTTATTGTTTAATTTAATTAATTAATTTAATTAAATTTTTCAATTTAGTTTTTCTTACTTTTTTACCAAACTTATCAAACGACCCTCGTATATATATATATATATATTAGGTTGGCAAATATCTCCCTTCCGCCTTCTGGTCTTTTGAATTTCGCAGCTATGTACAAAAAAAAAAAAAAAAAAAAGCGGAAGGGAGATACTTGACAACATAATATTATCCTATCTCATAAGTAATTTTTTATTTATTTTAAAATGTTACAAATTTCAAGTTCTTTTAACATATTTGTGACATTTACTTTTCTAGTAAAGGATATTTCATTAAAAAATTTAACTTTAATTTCCAGTAAATCTTCATTAACTTAATGTACTTTCACTTACTCGTAGTAATATAATATTATTGATTTATATTTTTTATTTGTTTATCTTGTGTATTTTTTACATTACCATTATATATGAAGTTATAGTAAAACATAATTCCAATATTAATATTTACCTTTTTGGATATTTTCTTTTCTGTTTAATTTCTTCTTATATTATGTAAGAAAATATATTTAAAATATTTATTAAATTAAAAAAGTCTGCTCATTTATGCAACTATTTTCTTACATACATAAAAAAGTAATTAAGTTTAGTAAATTTATATATAGGGTCATGAAATGTGACGCCTAAATTTGTGTTTTATTAAAAAGAAACTAAAGAATCTTTACACATGTTTCCCTATACACCACCTTATATAGTTGTTCATTTTTAATAAAATATAAATCTAGTCATCACATTCATATGACCTTATATTTAAGTCAATCCACAAAAAATCCAATTTTTAGACAAAATTTTAAGATTAAACAAAAAATTTACATTTTTTATATATATTTTTTTATTATATATTAATATATTTTCGATTATTATTCTCAACTTATTCTAATCCTAATCTTAAATTTTAAATACCCCGGCGAATAAAATTCTTTGGTTTTACCTCAAAGAATAAATCGAACTTCAAACATTAAACTCTTTATTAAATTGTTTCCTACTGTTATAATCATGAAGACTTCAGAATAGATAAAAATCTGATGGTGTCAGGTTAGGAAATTATTGCGAATGTGTCATAATTTCCCTTTCAATCTTTCTTAGTTTTTGGAACGTTTTTCGTTTCCTGTTAGATCAAACGTAGTTATAGTAAAAATACGCCATTTCTGTTGGATAGTTATAGCCTTTTTCGCAAATAAATTACTTTAGTAGATGTAGTTATTAACAAGATAATATTTTTGCCTTGAATTAATAGTCTAGTAGCAGCTTATAATTGATAATTCTATTCATATCTCACCAAATCCCCAATATAATATTCCCTGAATGGAATCCTCTCTTTGGTTATGGGGATGCTATCTCATTGTGGTCAACTCATCGTTTTCAAAGTTTAATATTTTTATAAACAATCAATTTTTTGCCACCAGTAACAATTAAATTTATGAATGACCCCTTTTCTAATCTATAGAGTTGGAAAGTGCAAATTTCCATTCGTTTTTTCAGATTAAGTTCTGATAATTTGTAAAGAACCCATTGATTGAACCTAGAAAATTTACTTATCGTTTTCAGCCAATGAAACCGTTTAATGGGTTTATTAAACGGTGATGAAACCGTTTAATGGGTTTATTGGAGCTGTTTGACTAATTCATAAAAAGTAATAAACATAAAAAGTCAAACATGTGCAATATATTGTTTATTATGCTCCATTTTTCATCATTTTAAAAAATACTGTCAGCAAGAATGACAGAATAGACAACAATAGAAAAAATATTTATTAAAAAACAATATTTTTTAATGTATATTATGCCTACTGTTTATTAGTCTTTACTTTCATTACACACCCCTGAAAATTATATGATACGATTTAAAATTATTTTTTTAACATGAACAGTTAATTTAATAAAGTATTTTTAATCTTAATTTTTTCAGCATTAAAAATAATAATTTAAATATTTTTCCAAACATGAATTTCTTGTATTTTCATTAAAAAATATAATTAAAGTGGAATAACATTTTTTTACTATGAAAATGAAATGTTTATTATATACAAAGTAAACACAAAGAAAAATAATTGTAAATAAATAATAAAATATAGTACTCCTTGCGATCATTTATTTTATTTTTGAGACAGAATATACAAAAAACTATAATTGTATTATTTGTTATGAATTTAAATGTAGATTTTTATACAATATATTTGCAAATAAACAATTGTGTAAAAATTAAATTGTTTAAATTCTTAATATAAAATAATTGATTTGAGATAAAAATTAGAACTTCATATAAAATAAAAATTAATTGCCCAGTTATTATTATTACAAAAAATAAAAGTCGTGCCATACATAATGCTATTATAAAAAAAATCGTTAAATCATTAAATAGTTAAAAATTAAATAATATATATATGATCATCCAAATGTGACGTCTAGATTTGTGTTTTTTTAAAAAGAGATGTGTATAGAGTGATGTATAGGGAAACATGCACTTGGTTTCTTTTCTTTATTTTTAAAAAAATACAAATCTAGGCGTCATATTTGGATGATTATATATATATATATATATATATATATATATATATATATGTATGTATGTGTGTATAACCTAAGTTCATTTATAATATTACCTGAATTTAAAAATAAGTTGTTTAATCTATTTTTTAAAAAATAATTTCGTTTTTTGATTATAAATCAATTACTTACGAATTATTTTTTTGTTTGACCCTCATAAAATCTATCAAATTTAATACAGTTCTCTTTATACTTGTTATAAAATATAAATTTGAGATAGATTTCCACATAGTCGACTTTTCATCATACAACAAATTTACATTATAAGTGTATAAAATACAGTTTCTACTATCACGAAATAGATTCGACGAAGATATAACTAAAACTTTCCGTATTTAGTTCAAAAGAATATGTCCACACCGAAGAGCTTACTCATGCGAAACATAGAGAGATAGCAGCTATAGCAATACAGAATACAGAGTTTCGCTTACTCTTCTACCATATACATACATATGTACATATTCACATGAACACTACTATACATACATAGATATATGCATGTATGAGTGAGTGTATAACTTGGCTTTTAGAGTATTTGTATGTAATACCCTTCTCTGTGGATGAAACATTATAGGCTTTAAACTTTGAACTAATTACAGTGGAGCTAATTCTATGTAGATGCGTTGATACATAGACTTTCTGCTACCAAGCTCGCACGACGAGATGAATTTACTAGTTTCTATATATATAGATCACTTTAAAGGTGTCGTGATTTGTAGTTCTTGATTATATTGAATATTTTCTTTGACCCAACGAATTAATTTAAATTAGATTTTAATTACATTAATTACTGAAACAAATAGAATATATTCTAAAGTCTTTCTATTAGATCAATTCAAAGTTTGAATGTCATCGATTTCGATAAATTAGTTAAGAAAATATATAAAATTTTAACTAATATAAAGATATAATAAAAATTAATATAACACTAAAAATTAACTTCGTAAAGATAACTAATTTTTCGATGGCAATTTATTCACTTGTACAGTAACTTAACAATGGGATAATTTTTTTAATGAATAATTTATAAAAATAGTTTCATTAATATTTTTTTTATAAATAACTACTATTTTCTAATAAATATTCCAATATATCAAATATACTATTCGTTTAGAAAGTATTTAGTACCCTTTTATCATAAAATAATTTATTAATAAAATTTATTTTAACAATTTAATATTTTTAAAAAATAACATTGTTATAAATTTTGTTCTTTCAATAAATACACATTTATTTTTCTTAATAGTGGTTTTTATTAATATTATAATTATAAAAATAATCTTTTTATAATTTTAAAACACTAAAAAATTAAATAAACAGTGTAAAAAATACTTTTTTTGTCATTCTGTGAATATTATTATTATGATTTAATATTAAATATTTAATTATTATATTATGTATTTTAAAATAAATCAAATGTTTTGAATAAATTGAAGAACCAAATACAAACACACACATACATATAATTTTTTTTTTTTTTAGATATAACTGTTGATAGGGATTCAATTTAAAGTTCTATCACACTTAAAAAACATTCTATATATATATATATATATATATATATAAATACACAAATATTATATTATCATCATCATCATATCAGCTTATATCATCCCACTGCTGGGCGAAAACCCCATTGATCGTTACCATTCACTGGTACTTGATCATACCACGCTGACCAGGCGCGTTGATGAGGATTTTTCATTCAGAGTTTACACCCTTAAGCACTCTTCATCTCAGTTAAAGAGCTACATCTACACTATGTTTGTATGTATATATATATATATATATATATATATATATATATATATATATATATATATATATAATATGTCTGTTTATGATAGAAAGTTCAATAGCAAACTTTTTAATTTTGAAAAAACTTTGCATTAATAAATTTTATCCCTCTTAATATGATGAAAGTGATTTATTGAAAATATTGGAATCAAAGGCATTTCAAATTCTAGTATCTCTGTAAGAGACTAAATTTTCCTCAACTTTTTTTTAATTTCCCAATTGTTAATATCTGACCATTTCTGTCACAAAAAAAACTTATTTTATAGTTGAAATTTTTTTACGCCAGATACTCTATAAAAAATTTAAACATACAAACTAAAGTTTCAAGTTTCTTTTTACTTTACAATTTTTTTCTGCCAAAATGGCTTAACCATTTTTTGGGACTAATGGTCTTCAGGATCTAGTAGTTTTTCTTTGAATTCTTTCTAAATTCTCCACGTTTTCGTTATTGAATATGGATATGCTTCTCTAATACTTTATTTTCTTGCAGTACTCAATCAAAGGTCTAACTAAAGTAAAAAATATATATATTTTTTAATAACTGTATATTATTTTTTTATTATTGTAAAATTTACGTTTTTATTAACTTTTTTACAATATTTGAAATATGTCTATTTTTTATGTAATGTGACTCCGAAATATTTATATAATTATAATATAATGATATAATTTCTATTTTTCTTACAAAATAATACAAAGATGTGAAATTAATTTTTAGTAAATCAAACATGAAATTTTCAAATAATTCACTCTCGTATAATTACATTTTATGTAATAATAATTTTGTTTATATAAAATTAAGTATCGATTTTCTATATAATTTCCATATAAATATTGTAATCATTGGAATAGACTAATTTTTGAATTTGTATTCCATTTAGAATAATACTTGAGATACCACTACTTAACGGTATCTCTGATGTTATTAATGAACCCCTACTTTTAGGTACCACCGATGAAATACGACGCCACTTAAGAACGTGTTTTCAGTGTTAACCCTTTGATTCCAATTTAGAAAGTACACTTGATTCCATAAAATTATTTGAGCATTAAAATAAAGAAGTAATTTATTAATAATTAAATTATGAGAAACTTTTTCAAAAATTCTATAAAAGTATAAAAATAATGTATGTTTGGCCTACAGTCCTAAGAATGTCTAATAAATCTTGAGTTCAACTGAAAGTCCGAGATTCATACAAGTTCTGAAATCAAACCTATATGGATTTTTGTATTATATTATATATTATTTCACTCACAATATTGTCTTAAATAAACATTAATTACTATTTTATATATATATATATAAAGAGAGAGAGAGAGGATATTTTTTAAGCTTGATAAAACTTAACTTAAAAAAACCATTTATTTATAAACGTGTGTGTGTATTTGTATATAAAGTATGATGGAAATGTTTTTAGGTTAGATAGAACTTTTGATAGAGATTCAATTTAAAGTTCTATCACGCTTAAAAAAACGTATACTTTTTTATAGTTATTGTTATGCTTGCAAATTAGTTAATTATGTTTAATTTATGTAATGTTTATTTAATAAAAATATTTATATACATATTTAATAATTTTCTCAAAATATACGGTGGTTAAGAGAGACTGAAATGTTTAGAGATACATTTACTTCCTTACTATTATTTGTTATCCTTTACTATCTTTCAATTTTATTTGGGCACCTATATATTTTTAATTATCGTAAATATTATTTTTTATAAATTATTTAATTAGTTATTATATTAGACAAATAACATATATTTATTCCTAACATTTGCTCTATTTTTTTTTTTTTTTGATAAACATGAGAATGCTTTCTTTAAAAATTTTGCATTTTTAATAAAATAATTTATAAACTCAAACCTTAACGTAAAAAAAGTATTTCATAACTATTTTTCTTTAAAATAATTTAGTAAATTTATTATGTAATCTGTGTTTTAATTGTTATAAATTTATTAAAATTTTATATAATCTAATATTTTATATCAATTAATATGGATAGATAATAAATTAAAATATTGAAAAATGGTTGAATTTCAATTCCAAACTTTTTTTATAATTACGTGCTATGATGTTTAAACAATCTATATTTTACATGTGCCAGTTATGAGTGCGTTTTCAACCTTTTTGTCATATGTCAACTCTCATTAACACATCAATCATTTTTCTGCTAAAAAAACAATTAATGATCTTCGTTTTTCAAAGTATAATTAATAGCTTAAACAGTATAATTATTATTAATTGATCAAATAATCTATTTTAAAATAAAATTTCAAATATTTTTATTTCACAAAATTATATTTTAAATACATTAATTCTTTATTATATAAATAACATTAGTTTAAAATAGGAAATATTTATTTTAAAAATACTGATGCTTTATAAATACTTCTTTATAAAATAAACAATTTATCTTCCATTAAATATCTTATTATATTAACACAACTAGTTTGAAATATGAAAGTTTTATATATTTATTGGTAAAATATTGTTAATCCTTTAAAATACTTCTTTATGAAATACACATTTTTTTTAAATTTTAATTAAATATAAAATTGATATAATACGTAATAAAATTCGTACATAACTTAAAATTAAATTTTAATAAAAATACTTTTTTATTTCCAATTATCTATAGTTATTTAAGTAATTTCCTTCTTATATAATTTTTATAGTTATATATGTATTATTTAAACTAGTTATTTTATTTCTTGTAAAGATTTTATAACTTAAATAGTAACAATAAAATTTGAATAGAGGGGAAAACATTACAGTAAAAACTAATTATATTAATTACTAGTTATAATGATTATTTTTTTAAATAATTCTTTACATGAAGCATATGCCAAAACTAAATATTGTTTTATGAAACTAATTTCATGAAAACGTGAATTATAACTAGATATTTTCATTTCTGTCCACTAGAAACTTTATTCATCTAGCATACAACGGTAATTGAAATTTAAATTTGTTTATATAATATATATATATATACACACATATGTATATATATATATATATATATATATATATATATATATACTGATTTACAAACAATTAATTCATTTTTTATTAAATAATATTTAAGTACTCAGTACTTACCAACTTAATAATCACTTTGTATATAGTTTTATACAGTTTAAAAACTTTAATAATACACAAAAATTGATGTCCAAAAATATTTTATAATTTTATTTTTATTGTAAAAAAAATAATAACAATCTATTAATTTTTATTACAAAATATAATTTAACACAAATTTGCTTTAAAAATTTATAATTAACGTTTATTTTTTTAAAAGATAGATAAATTATTATTTATAAAAAAATATTGAAAAGTTTTCAATTATAATTAGAAATATTACCAAACAGTTAGGAATTTGATTTATGATTTTTTAATTGAAATTGATGTTTTTTTTTAAAAAAAATAGAAAAGAAAAATTAAGTTTCAAAATGAAATTGAATATTCTAAAATAATTTATTAATATCCTTTTTATAATAATTTACATATTTTCGTATAATTTTTTATAAATTTATTCCTTTATGAAAAAAGTATTTCAATAATAATGTGATATTGTATGTTCCTACAAATTTAATATTTTTTAACAAAGGATTTTCTTTCACTATTTATTAAAAAAATGTGGTATTATATTATATACACTTATAGTCACATTATACAGACCTCATTTGTAAAATACGATCATCTGTTTTTTATTCAATACAAATATTATTTTAATTATTTTTAATGAGTTGCGTAAATTCATCGCGTTTATTTAAAAATTCAACAGAATCCAGATTTTAATGAATATATGAAAAAAAATCGTTAATTGAATTTTTAAACAGAAATAGTACAAGTACTACCTTTCTCGTTCACAACTAACGATCTGTCAAATAATTCAAGATTCCACTCAAAATTTTAACCATAAATAAATTCCATTAACGCGATGACATATCATCGAACGCACAGTACTTAAAACACAAAAATGTCAACACGCTGTTCACAACTACAATCACCACTCGCACTAATTGTTCACGACATGATGAAAACACCCTGTCACACACCGACCCCTAGCCACCGTTGATACTCAAACCCGACTCGCGCTTGTTTTATCCTCTTCACCGTGATAAAGGACAGTTGTTAAAATGCACCCCACGTGGCTATACGCCATAATAGAGTTCCATGATTTTGGAAATTGGATCGCGTCGGCCACAATACATTCAATTTCAGTTAAATATTCACCCTTTAATGACATTGATGGGCTTTCGAATCAGATCTTTTGTGGTCGAGAGCGTGATTCACAACAGGTCCGAACGAGATGAAAAACAACCACATTTATGCTATGACCACTTTTTATTACAGCATACGATTTTTAGTCGATAAGAATAGATTTTTTTCATTTCTATTTCTTTTTTGAGCAATGATCAAAGAGTGATATAAACTACTCAGGTTTTTAATCAGATTTTAATATTTTTCAATACCTATTCATTAAAAATATGTCATATGAAAATAAAGGAAAAAAATAATTAATATTTTTAAATTTATATCATAATTCATATTTACTTTTTTCTTCATATTAAATCATTAAGACATTTTACTTTAAAACTCTCATCTTATAATGAAATAATATTTAAATGAATTTATTAATATTTATTAGAATTTTTTTATATTTATTTCACACCATCACATTATGAATATATTTTATATATATATATATATATATATATATATAACGATTTATTTTTCATTACTTTAAATGAGAAAAAGTATAATGCATTGATCAAAAAATTTTTGTTTTAAACAAAAAAATATTTGACTTTATAGTATGAAAATTTCTTCCCAATTGACATGATTCCAACTTTATTCTGTTTACTTCTTCTCTAAATATTTTTTTAGTATCAATAAATTATTCCAGACAACTCATTAACTCTAAAAGTAATAGTAGTAAAAAAAATTATAATTAACAATTTCGATTCATTCTAATATATAATTCCTATTTTTTTTTATTTTATTGATAAAAAAAATATTTACAAAATTAGTTAACCCAGTTACAAATTCAGCGGTAAACTCAATATTTTTTTATTATTATTTCGATATAGAATTTACAATTATATGGTAATATTTTTTAATTAAAAATAAATAATTATTTACATCTTAACTAATGTTATATATGATTATTTCTACCTTTGGAACTACAGCTTTTGTAGAGTGTTTGCTTCTTTGATAATGTTAAATCAATTGAACGTTTCTTGAGGGTTCCTTGACAATTTTTTACAATACGTAATTATTAGTCCCATATGCAACTTCTAACTTGGGGAACTCACTTATTATTAAAATTATATTGTATATTATTCTTTTTCTTTGAGAAATAAATATATCAATTAAATATTTAAATCAATAGTCTATTATTAGTCTACGAGTAATTTTAATATATATCTTTTGGTATGTGTACATATTTGGAATAAATGGACACAAAATATTATTACATGATAATATTTTATAAGAAATCATCACAAAATTCTATACATAGAATTATATTACATCAAATTTCATATTAAAATGAATTTTATTCATTAACAATTTATATAAAATATATTGAATTTAAATAATAGTTGAGACATTACACGAAATTGTGGCTTGATCACGAAACCTCCATAATAACCACTCTACATAAAATAAGACAAACTCTAACCAAAGTTTCAAAAGTTATCTCATGTAAATGGTCACATTTATGAACTAATTTTATGCATCATAGTAGAATATAAATTAGAATTAAAAAATAGAACGTTTGAGAAATAGTGTAGTTGAAATGATTATGAACACTAATAGCTATGAAAATTAATAATGCATAATGTAGATATGATTCCTTATACGTATATTATATAATTAAAAAATTTTTCTTTCTCGATATTTTAAAGAATTATAAATTGTTAATTGCAAAAATATATTAAAAAAAGTAAATTTAAATATTTATTTCAATATCTTAAAACAGCTTGCTAAAATGTATTGAATGTTTAAATTTATTATATGAATTTTAATTGAATTTTAATACAGAATAATACTAAAGTCGTTTTATCGTTATGTTCTAAAAATATTTTATAAATCTCTTAAGCTAGAAGTTCATAACGTATTCACGACAATTGCTTTCGCGATGGAAAATATATATTCATTATTCTTGGAACTGAATATGAACTCATGATTTTATTAAAATTCAATGTTTCAATTATTCAGTTTCAATAATTTTCTTATTTGTAGTATTTTAAATTGATATCTAATTATACGATATTAAAAAATATGTGTATTAACTTAATTCATTTCATACGTGCAAAAAATAAATAATTTTTCAGTAACAATTTTTTATTATTAATAATGTAACTGTTCTATGTTGATCTAAATTTAGTTTTAATACAAATTAATTATGGCTTTAACGTCAAAAGATATTATAAAAGTGTTCAATAATTATTTAGGTATTGTTAATTTGATTTGTTTATAAGATGATGCGAATTTCAATGGCCATGCAATTATCATCAGATTATTTTATACAACGGTTATTACACAATCATCTTGTAAAAAACATAATATAGGGTTATCCAAATGTGACTCCTAGATTTGTGTTTTATTCAAAAGAAACATTTGTATATGATGGTGTATAGAGAAACATGTGTATAATTTATTTTGCTTCTTTTTAATAAAACACAAGTCTACAACACAAGTCTAAGTGTCACATTTAGATCGCACGATATAATATGTAGCTATTAATAAATAAATATATTCATGATACTTATGTGTGTATAAACAATAAAAAAAATTGTCATTAAGTAGAGATGCGTCGAAAGAAAATAAGAAAATATATAAGTTATAACCAAGAACTAGTGTACATTTTAAAATACAGTGCTCTGATGATAACTGTGTAGCTATTAAAATGTGTATCAACTTATAAATAAAAAAAGTATACAAAAAGTAATTATTGAACATTTTTCTAAAATCTTATGATTTGATTTGATAATTTATTTATGTTTAAATAATATCTAGAAGTTTAATTTAAAATATAGTAACCATTATCATGTCTAAATTAATTAATTTTTATTATTTTTTTATTATAAAAAAATTACTTAGAAATAACTAATTTTCTATACTTTTTAAATCTTTAAAATAAACTATGTTACACTGACTGCGAATACAATCTAACGTATCTTCCTCTCTCTCTCTCTCTCTCTCTCTATATATATATATATATATATATATATATATATATATTCGAGGGTATATATAAATATATAAAAAATAAGAAAAACTATATATATATATATTAAATTAAATATAAATAAATCCATTATTCTTATAAACGACCCTCGTATATATATATATATATATATATATATATATATATATATATATATATATATATATATATTAAAAAAATTATCACTTCAAAATATTAATTAAATTAAAAATTAATAGAAACTAAATTTAATAAATAAACATAATACTGTCAACTTTGTACCTAAGAATATGTTTTGTTTCTTTTTTAGACTTGAAAATAAAATTAACTCACACTTTTCCTTTTTGAATAATTTTCAATTCCTGAATTCTTAACTCATCTATTTTGTCAATTAGGAAAATATCATTTTGAAATAAATGAGTTTCAAATGTTATACACTTTTTAATTCTATATTGAAAAAAATTCTTACTTGGAGTTAATCAAATAATCTAAAACCATACATGAGACCTTTCACTTCTTAATTCATCACTAGCACACCTTAAAAATGCAATACTTTAAGTCAGGACAATGTGGTGCTCAAGCAACTTTGAAATTACAACTTTCTTACCTGTATACTGTCTTATTAAGTAAGTGCACTGTAACTTTTTCAATTATCTAAATTTTAGAAAACTGTTTTAATAAAATATTT
Organism: Neoneuromus ignobilis; assembly: GCA_029203775.1. Lineage (NCBI taxonomy): Eukaryota > Metazoa > Arthropoda > Insecta > Megaloptera > Corydalidae > Neoneuromus > Neoneuromus ignobilis. Next base: position 44,340,193 of record CP092090.1, read on the forward strand.
TCCAGATATTAAACTATAATAAAGGCCTAACACCACTGTAATCGCGAAAAAAAAGCGTTTTTTTTGGGAATTTTTTTGGAATTTTAAGTTAATATTTTGATACGTTATTGATCTAACATTATACTATATTGACTAAAAATATAAAGTAAAAAAATACAAAATATGATTTAGAAATAATTCGAGGCTCCTTTTATTGTCGCACACTTGAACTTGGAACAAAAAAATTCCACTTATTCTTGATGTCAATAGCTAGTGAATCATATTTTGTAAATTTGGCAGCGAATTGAAAAAAAAATTTCAATTTTCATAAAAAAAATGCACGTTTTTGTTTATAAAAATTGTTTAAATCAATTTATTAAAAATCCCCTACGTGATTCACTGCGAAATATAATAATAAAATCATGATTAAAATTTCAAATTGATTGGAAAAAAACTGTTTAAGTTATGCTGCGTGCCCGTTGAGAAAAAGTCGTTTCGAGAAAAATCAATTTAAAGTTTCGATCGGCCGTTTCGGAGCGGCCGAAGACGGCAGGTATAAGTCCCGAAATTTCAAAAGAAAATTTTTTTTTCAGAATGAAACCTTTTGTATTATATTCTAAAAGATTCAAAGTATATTTTAAGCCAATAAAAAAAATTGATTTTTTGAAATTTCTACAGTGGTGTTAGGCCTTTTAAATATAAAAAATTTATTAAAAAATCTCATTTTCATATTTCATATTTATAGTTAGAATTTGTGTTTTTGAATAATAATTTTACTTTCTATTGATAGTTTTGTATGTATATAGAGTTATCAGAAAAAAATATTTTATTTTTTTAAAAAAATACTGAATTATTCATATATATATATATATATATATATATATATATATATATATATATATATATATATAATGTTCCAATAAAAAAATTAAAAATATTTAGTATATTTAGGATAATTCATAAAAGAAAAACGTAAAAATTCTAAATGAAAAAATGAAAATGAGAGAAATTACTCTATCCAAATAATCAGAATATTAGTTATACACAAAACGTAGCTCTATAAAATATCCTGTATACAGCAACTATCAATTACTGTCTAATTGGTAATATTTTCTCGTGGGATCTAACACATTATTTTCAAATATAATGAATTCTGACAGCCTTACATTGATTATAATGTAACATTATATTAATACACAAAATTCTCTCTTTTCCATCTCTCTCTCTCTCTCTCTCTCTCTCTCTCTATATATATATATATATATATATATATATATATATATATATATATATTGACAATAATTATTTTGTTAATCGTATTGTTTATTGAATTATGTATATAATTCAATAATTCACACCCTATACTCATACTTGAACATTTTCATTTAGGTTCACGAATTATAATTCAATGCCAGTATACATTATATATATATATATTAAAGCAAGCAAATTTATTACATTTTTAAATCAAATAATTTATTTATTAATGAGTTCATGTTCTGTTATATGAACACAATTTACTGTTGTTCATAATTATCACAGGCTTTAAAAGTGGATGTAACATTTGTTATGGAATTTAATGTTATTAAAAACAGAAAAATATAGATCAAAGTATAAAATTGTCTTTTAATTGAATATAAATTGAAGAATAATAATTAAAATACGTTATATATGTTAAAATTCTTTCATATATATATATATATATATATATATATATATATATATATATATATATATATATATATATATATATATATATATATATACGAGGTTGTTTGATAAGTCCGTGTAAAAATAATAAACTGCTTCATTTTTTTGAATAAATCGTTTTCATTTTTCAACATAGTCTCCTTTTAGGCTTATACACTTCATCCAACGCTGCTCTAGTTTGTTGATCCCTTCCGAATAATAGGATTTGTCCAAGTCTGTAAAATAGTCATTCGTTCCTGCAATCACCTCCTCGTTCGAATAAAATCTTTTTCCCGCGAGCCATTTCTTCATATTGGGGAACAAATAATAGTCCGATGGAGCCAAGTCTGGAGAATAGGGGGGATGTGAAACGATTTGGAACCCTATTTCCATTAGTTTTGCGGCCACAATTGCTGAGGTGTGAGCTGGTGCGTTGTCGTGATGAAAGAGGACTTTTTTGTGGGCTAATCGGGGACGTTTTTCTTGCAACTCGGTTTTCAAACGATCCAATAACAATGAATAATATGCACCTGTAATGGTTTTACCCTTTTCCAAATAGTCGATAAAGATTATTCCTTGCGAATCCCAAAAGACAGTCGCCATAACCTTCCCGGCCGAAGGAATTGTCTTCGCCTTTTTCGGAGCAGATTCCCCCTTGATAACCCATTGTTTAGACTGCTCTTTGGTCTCAGGAGTGTAGTGATGTATCCATGTTTCATATACAGTGATGAAACGACGCTTAAAGTCCTGCGGATTTCGCTGAAACAGCTGCAAACCGTTCTTGCAACACTTCACACGACCTCGGCACGGCTCGATCGCGGCACCCACCTGGCGGATAGCTTTTTCATGTCCAAATGTTGGTGCAAAATATTATGTACCCGTTCACACGAGATGCCTACAGCACTAGTAATCTCACGCACTTTCACTCTTCTGTCATCCATCACCATATCATGGATTTTATCAATGATTTCTGGAGTGGTGACCTCAACAGGGCGTCCAGAACGTTCAGCGTCTCTTGTGCTCATATGGCCACTCCGAAAATTTTGAAACCACTTATAAACCGCACTAATCGAAGGTGCAGAGTCACCATAATGTTTATCAAGTTTCTGTTTAGTCTCCTGAGGCGTTTTGCCTTTAATGAAGTAGTGTTTAATCAACACGCGAAATTCTTTTTCGTCCATTATTTGACAATCACTCGATTTCCTTGATTCCAACGATTGTCAAACACAAAGGAATAGACAGATATGGCTGAAACTTGATGTGTGTTCTTCCAAGAGGTGCTACTAATTAAAAATAACCTCGATATGCACCAGTGGTGCCATCTTTCGGAAATTACACGGACTTATCAAACGGCCCTCGTATATATATATATATATATATATATATATATATATATATATATATATATATGTATATATATAATCTTATAAATTAATTGCTATTTACAATTAAATGAAAAAATTACAGTTTTGTCAGCTTTAAAAAAAAATATTCTGGTTAATAATTACTTTAATAAAAACTGCTTCAGGGTGACCTAAATGAGACTGAAGAATAGTGAAAAATAGTAAATGATAATAAGCAAGTAAATATGTCTAAATCCTTCAGTCTCATTTGGATTTTATATAGACTACTCAAATAAAGTACTTTATAATTTTACAATAGTACTAGAAAAAATATTTAAAATTTATTATTTTCTCTACATATACAAGTTTTATTGAATACACCGAGATATCCTACCGACTACGCCAGTTTTATTGAATACACCGTGTGTACAATTTTTATTAGTCAAAAACGATATTTTTATTAGTCAACTACAGCTTTTTACAGTGTTTAACAAGATATTTGTTATTTATCAATCAGCTGCAACAGTGGCTTGAGGAGCTCTAACTGTTGTTACAATTTCTATATTAGAACTGATGTTGTTGTTACAACATCTATTTTAGAACTGATTTTACAGAGTGTTTTAATGAACAAAGAAAGCTCTGGTTCTAGTCATTAAGATATATTGCTTACTTCAAAAGTTGATAATCGATTATGTTGCATTTTTATAGTTTTATTTACTTCTTTGTACTCACAAGGGAACTATTGTTCAATAGTCGACACGTGGGTGATGATGTATGCTGTTCCCGTGTGACTAGCCTTGAGAACGAAATATGTGTTACATATAACTTACATACATTTACTAATTGGTAGTGTAGTGGCTTATATCAACTACTCTTATGATGAAAATAGTGTTCGATGCCAGTCAGAGAAATAGATTAAAAGGGCTTAGCTCTAATATAAACAACCTCTCTAAGTTAATGAAATTCTGAATAAAAATTTTTTTACCAATTCGTTTAGCCAACGTGGTAAGTATAAGCAATTACCAATAAGTAGTGACATTCAATGAAGCTTCCGTTCTGCAGTTATAGGCTTATATAATTATTGTATATATATATATATATATATATATATATATATATATATATATATATATATATACACATGCCATTAATCTAAATTTAATCTGAACTTTATTTCTTTTTTAAAATGTTTTTGCTCTTAGTACAGATATTATTTTACAAAAATCTTACTTTTCTAATATTTCAAGTCTTAGTATGCCATTTTTTTCCTCCATTTTTTTTTTAAGTCGAAAAAATATCAAATTCTGCTTTAACTCTATTAAACGGCCTGTTTGATTTACATTCGTATATATGTATATTTCATCATCATTAACCTCTCTCCATCCATTGCAAGATAAAAATTTTCCCAAAACCTTCCACTTCGACCAATTCAATGCCTTTCTTTTCCATTCCATTCCGACGAATATCCTTATATCTCTGTCCCATCAGTAATTCATGAATTTTTTCCTGGAAGTTTTTATAAAATATTTAAAAATGTTATGATTGTTATAAACTTTACAAGTACATTAAAAAATTTGTTAAGAACTTATAAGTATATTGAAATGTGCTCAGTTATATTAAGAAGTTACAAAAACTTATATCCTCAAATATATCATCTCTAAGGTAACATTTAGTGGAAGCAACATTATCATACGAAGATATATGACTGTCAAGTGTGGGAAATTTGTTTATTTATAAAGGAAGAATGAACAACTAATTTTAAACTTAAATGTTGATCGAAACTTTGGAGAACTGTCTTCAAAATGTTTATTAACATCGAGTAATCAGAAGTAATATTTTAGAAAGATAATTATCCATGCTATATGATATAATCCTTGATGAATTAACTTGATGTTGAGATATATCATTGAGTTGCTAATTTAATCATTGAACTTAAACCCGATCGGTTATTTGTGACGTAGCTAATAAGAGCAACGTTCAAATGTAAACAAGAATTTGTTTCTATAAATCTTATTTACAAAACATTATAAATGTTTTACGATAATATACTTGTTTAAACGTAATGTATCCATCAATTTAAAGAGAGAGTTTCATAAGTAGACTAAAATTGACGTAATTTTATTTATTTTTTTAAAAAATATATATTATTATTTGTTTTTAATTTTTATATAAAATTTTATTAAACTGAACAATGTTTACATATTTTTATGTCATTAAAATATATTGTAACGAAGTAATAATTGTTGATGTATATGATGTTATTTTTAGCGTGATAGAACTTTAAATTGAGTCCCTATCGAAAGTTATATCTAACCTTAAAAAACATTTACATATATATATATATACATGTGTGTAGTTGTGTGTATGTATATATAATGGTATGATAAAAAATGTTTTTTAAGTTAGATGAAACTTTCCATAGAGATTCAATTTAAAGTTCTATCACCCTTTAAAATACACCTATATATTGTCTTTTTAATATAATGTATTCATATGGCATAATAAAATCAACTACCTGTAATTGACAAAATTAAACGATTCTTAAAAAAAGTTAATACTTATCACTATTACTTTTACCCAAACTAGATTTATAAAAAAATGACGAATCATCAAAAATTACGGCAACTTAAAAATACTCACTTTTGATTTATTAACAAAAAAAGAAAAGCAATTTAAATATCAAGACGGTTCTAGTTAAGGCAATAAAGAAATATCTTTTCAACCTATGGTTTAATATTTCAAGAAAAGAGTTCATTAATTCTTGAGTTATCTGTTTTGTCAATTAGAAAAATATCATTTCGAAATAGGTTTAAAAGTTATACACTTTTTAAGTTTATATTGAAAAAAATCTTACTTGAAGTTAATCAGATATTCCAACACCATACATGAGACCTTTCGCTTCTTCATTCGTCACCAATACAATACTTTAAGTCCAACACATTGTGTTGTTCAGGCAACTTTGAGACTCCAACTTTCTGACCTGTACTCTCTCTTATCAAATAAGTGCACTGTAACGTTTCAAGTATCTAAATTTTAGATAATCGTTTTTAGAAAATATTTTCAAGATATTAGGCTATAATAAAATATAAAAATATTTTTTTAAGAAAATGTCATGAGATTGACATCCTATTTTTATTTATTTTTCATGTTTAGAGTTAAAATTTGTGTTTTTGAATAGTAACTTTTGCTTTCTATTCATCGTTTTGTATTATTCAATTTTTATATAATTTTGGGAAAAAATACTCAATTCCTGATCAATTTATATGGTCATCCAAATGTGACGCCTAGATTTGTATTTTGTTAAAAATAAACAAAAGAAACTATACACATGTTTTCCTCTAAATCACTCTATAGATATATTTCTTTTTAATAAAATACAAATTTAATGTCACATTTGGATGACCCTATATATACAAAGTTCCAATAAAAAGAATATTTATTATATTTAAATAAATCGAAAGATCGTCCATACTATATGTCATTTGCTGCGTTTATCATCGCTCAATCAAACAACGTCGACAGTCAAGCAGTTAATTAAATTATTCTTTTTTTGCATATGTAACTCAACACAAATGTAAATGCATAATTTATTGTTCTACATATATTTTATAGTTCTGCTGTATATTTTTTTTAAAAAAAGTGGTAAAAGTGTGACATTTACATATGATTAATACTTAATAATTATTTTTTATTTCTACATTTATGATTTATTACTGTTAGTAGTGATTTGTCATTAAACATATACATACATACATATATGCATAATGTGTACATATACTTTGTGTAGATTATACTCATAATCGTTACTATTATTGATTTAAAAGCCATAGTTATTATAGCTATTAACGATGTATTTACTTGGATATAAAAGATGTTCTTTCATTTATACACTTATGTATATAAACATGCACATTGATTATATATATATATATATATATATATATATATATATATATATATGCGTAATTTGTGATATAAAGTATGCAGTGAATATAACTTAAGCTTCATAAGCTAACATAAAATAACAGTAAAATTAGAGCCAATAACCATATAACATTGTTAAAACGTCAGGATGGATTATTGAATAAATGAACACACTCTCACTTTCACAATTTATTTCTTATGTCCTGATAATAAGGAGAGATGGTTGCTGATTAAATACATTATTTATTATCGCGCTGTGTGGTATTACTACCGATGAAACCATGCGTCAAGACGCAGACAGATGATACAGTTACAGTGTATAATAAATTATTTGAGCTTTACGGCTCAATTGAACCCTCTTGCGAACGATTTCAGTGACGACGCTAAAGAGTCCATAAACGTTAAGGTTAATAATAGCGGCAAAAAGAGGTCGACTTTAAGTTTATTGTATATGCGGTTAGGCCACATAATTGAATTGAAATTTAGACCCACGTCGCTTAGCTCTAATACGGGATAAACGATTTAATTATTTGCACAATAGGTGACAACTGTTCAGCATTTTAGTGGCGGCTTGGAATTTGGGGGAATCGTATTTAGTTTTGTATTTATGCCAACTAGCGTGCTTTTCAATTTATTTTACGGACGTCCGCAGGCATGTGTTTACAAGATTTTCTTACTCGTTTTAATCAAATTCGATAATCATTTATATATTTAGTAGCCAATATTCAAATATCTCATTTATAACATTTTTATTAAATTACACATACTATTGCAATTTATCTAAGTTAATACTAATTTGAAAACTTATACATTAATTACTTTCTCCTTCAATGAATCATTATACTAAAATCCACAAAAAATAATACATAATATAATTTACTGATTTATTATTGTTCGTTTTGGAACTAAAAAGGCTCTGACGATGATGACATTGCCATCGAAATGCTCATAATCATACTATTGTTATAACCTAAAAGTGAACGACAAGTGATTGATGAACACTTCATAACCATTGTGGTATTGAGATAAAAATTCATTTGTATTACTGATGTATTTTTATTTCCTTTTTCGATTTTCGTGTATCAAATATTATTTTATTTAATCGATTATATAATATTTATTATTACTGTGATTCATTTCTTAGAAAGTTTATTTATTCCATCCACATAAAAATATTGGTTTAAATGCAAAAATTTCTCAATAAACGATTTTATTTCTTCTTATAAATTTAATTTTATAAAAATATTTCCTAATATCAGAATAGATGGTAATCTGAATGTGCCAAATTGGGTGAATAAGGAGGATGTATTATTAATTACCAGTCAAGATCATTCAGTTTTTTTGGGCTTTTATAGCTGTATGTAGTATTGTATTATTCTGATAATCTCTACTACCATTTTTTTCTTAAAGTCTGTATTTAATATCAATGTTCTATTCAGTTCAGTCAATTATTGATTATAGCGATCTGAATTAATAATTTAATCATGTTTTAGAATTTTAAAATATGGTCCTATAATTCTACCAATAAAATAGCATCACTTTTTTGGTGTATTTTTACAGTTATAAATAGGGCTTTATCTTCTGGTAACTAACGTATTTTTTTCTATACTACTGTATAAAATCTACTTTTCATCTCTTGGCATAATTTGTTTTAAAATAACTATGTTTATCAAAAAAATTTTCTTTAGTTTGTGTAGTATTGAAAATTAGTGTTGAAACTATATTATTATTTAAAGTGATTCGAAATTGTCGTTTGATAAATTTTGAGTCTATCTGATAATTTTAATGCAATTTGTTGTAGATTTTGAAATACTGCTTATTTTAAAATGTCATCATCAACTAGTAAAGATTATCCTAAATTGAATTTATTTTCAAAGGCATGATCCCACGTTGATATCTTTTTTAAACTCTTATAACAATTATGGACCAAAAACAGTTTATTAAACGCCCTTTTTACTCCTCAGAAATTAAAGAAATACCGTATTTTTAAAGCAGAAATTCTAAATATTCTATGACTTATCATAACACTAAACTCATTTTAAGAATAAAAGTGAAAAAATATTATATTAGACATTTTACCTAATGAGAGAAAAACAGAAAAGATTTTCCACCAAGTCAGAAGTTGTCTTAATTATATTATTTTGTTTTAAGATCATCTAAATGTGACTCCTAGATTTCTATTTTATTAAAAAGAAATTTGTGTATAGGGTGGTATATAGGGAAACATGTATATAGTTTTTTTTTGTTTCTTTTTAATAAAACACAAATCTAGGCGTCATATTTGGATGACCCCATATAATTTAAAGTAATATGAAAATACGCCTATTTAAAATAATAAGTCTGGTGGTAGAGATTCCTATTTTGAAACATTAATGAATTTTATTCTTCTTAATCTAATTCTTAAAAACCTTAATTGACGAAAACGGAGTATTAAAAATATTGGAACGAAGAACATTTAAAGCTTTATGTACTTATTTTTAAAATACACATGATATATATATATATATATATATATATATATACATATGCGTGTGTAAGAGAAAAAAAGAAAGAAAGAGAGAGAGTCTAAGTTATTTATCAAAAAAACACATTAAATTCTTATCAATTGTTTCTAAGAAATATTACACTTCCAAGCAATCGACACGCTGTTGATCATGATAGTATCGATTTCATGTCGTTGACGACCAGTAGAAAAGCTTGAATACTTTTGCACAGTCACCATCACTCTGCAATTTCAATAAAATGGTTCAATTTTAAGCAGATGACGACATTTTGCCTAGACGACACTCCACTATATGTACAATCATATTTGAGAGTAACAGACGTGTGGTAAATTTAAATTTCATTTTATATAAAGATACCTTCTTTTTTAATTTTATTGAAATACGCTGAATGATGTACAGAGCTTTAAAAATTATATATATATATATATATATATATATATATATATATATGTATGTATATGTCTTTCTAGATATTTAATATACATCATTTCAATATTTTTCAATGTGCGAAAATATATGTTACATCCTTTTTACTTCAGTCACTACAATCATTTAATTCATTCTTCTTTACAATATATATATATATATATATATATATATATATATATATATATATATATATATATATATATATATATATATATATATATATATATATATATATGTAGGTATGTATGTATATATATATATATATATATATACATATATACATATATATATATATATATATATATATATATATATATATATATAAAGTTGTTTATTCGCATAAATAGATCAAAAGAGAGATATACGACGTTGATGAAATTTTATTCAGAAAATTTGAGTAACGTTCATATTTAGTTGAAATAAAATTTCTGATATTGAAATAACCATATTATATATGTTAGAATTTTTTTATTAAAAAGTATTTATCTGCGTTTCATTCTATTTTCAGAAAAAAAATTTTTATAAAGTAATTATATTTATTGAATTATTATTGAAAATTTAATATACGTATATCAAAACTGAACAAATAACAAAATTCAGTCTATTCTATTACTTTATTTTTAAATGTTATTAAAAAATGCTTTATATAAATATTTTTTAAACTCTCTAACTGTTTTGATGTTTATACAAAATGTATTAGGTTTTGAAATAATGTTTTAACGATGATATATTATTAGAAATGGAATTAATCCTGAATACGAAACTGTAAATTATAATTTAACGAAATAATTGTTTTGAAACTATACATTTTTATCTACATTATAAATTTAATAACTTTTTTAAATAACAACACTCAAATCATATTTTTATTGAAAGGGAAAAACAAATTGTTATTTCCCCGAACATGCTTTGTTTAAAAAGTACGAATCACCATTAATTTATTTTATAAAATTTGTAATTGGGTATTTTTGAAAAACTTTGAAAAATTTAGAAAATGAAATTTTCAAACCACGTCGACGGTGAAGTACTCTTCTTCTTTAAATAAAAAGATATGAAATAAATAATTTATATGGAATAAGTAAAAATACAGAGTGGTCTGAAAGAGACTGAAGGTTGTTATCGGGAATTGAAGGTTACATTTTTAATTTCATTTGAGCCAACTTGTATATTAAATTACAAGTTTAATGTACAACTTGAGGTATATCAGTTTTTAGTACAAAATTCGTAAGGCTTATAAAAGATATTAATTTTTATATTTACAATTATTTACAAAAGTTATGAATCAAGCAGAACAGTAAATTATTTTAAATAATTAGACAAATAAAAAAAAGTAATACTATTGTATAATAGTATTTTATTAACAATATATAAAATTAAATACATAATAAAAGATATTTATCCTATAAAAATTCAAAATGAATAATATTAAAATTTAATTCAAAGTGAAAAATATTGCTTCTATAAAAATTTAAAAAAAATTCAAAATTTATAATAGTTGTATTATAGTATTAAAAACAAAGTTCTTTAATTTAATTTTATTATGTAATATAATTTTTTTTATTCTAAGATTTTGTTAAATCTTCTAATTATTAATTTTATTTTTACTTTGTTCGCAATAATAACCTATTTATCTAGTAAAATATTTTTAAAAAAATTATTTGGAATAACTGTATGCTGTCTGTTTTTTCAAAAATATCTCAAATTAAGTTAGATTAAATTTGATTAACAGGGGTAGTGTTTCGAATTGTTAAGCAATCAAATAACAATTATTACTATTAAACAATTACTATTTAATAATTAAATAACAACCAAAGACGAACTATATGAGTTTTGTGTGTATAAAATCTAAATATAAAATCACCATATATTTTTTAAGATTTTTTTAACAATAATCGCAATAATTTATGTAGAAAGGAAAAATGAATAATTATTAAATATTTTTCAATACCTTATAGTGTTGGGATGATAGTTCATTTTTGTAAAACAACAAAATTACTTACTCCAGATACCATAAAATTTTATAAGAATATCCGAATTTTATAAGAATATCACTTATTGTTCACATTATTTATTTAAAAGCTTACACTCAATTCAACGATAGTGCAATTGTTATCAAATACTATATTATAAAATTTAGGTTATCTTTTGAAATTAGTATATATTTATTTTCTAATGTAAATATTCGATCCATCTTCAATAAAATATAAGAAATGTTATATAGCTTTCATTATTTATAAAAAATAAATTTAAAACTCTTACCCCAAAGTTAATAGCTTTGAAAGTATATTAAACAACAATCAGTTTTTTTCTAAAAAGTACTAATTTAATATAATATTGCCAAAAATAATTCCTTCACTTAAAATCAACCAATTATATTAAACAAATATACATATGCATGATGTTTGATTTTATTATCTATAATACATAAAAATAATAATTTAAATCACTTGAATTTATATGCTTATAATTTGTACATTTAAGTATATAAAATTGAAATATATATTATATGTACGGTTTTTCTATTATTACACATAATTATATATATATATATATATGTGTGTGTGTGTGTGTGTGTGTGTGTTTGTATATGTGTATGTATATGAAAAAATAAATCTCTTGTATATTAAAAAAATGATTTTATTGATGCACACAAATACACGTATATATATATATATATATATATATATATATATATATATATATATATATATATATATATATATATACATACATATTTACATGCATAAAACTTGAGTTTTTTGTCACGTATAATAATATGATGAAGAGAAATATATATTAAATATTTCTATTTTTATTCATACAAAGTATATATTCTTAAATTGCTATCCAATTTTATTCTGTAGGCACATTTTTTCATCGAGAAACAAAATTTTCACGCAACTTTAAATCAGACGCGCAAAGGGAAAAGTAAGAATACCTACGTCCCCAATTTCGTCCCTTTTATCAAAGTTGTATCCTTCGAGACAGGATCGTGATAGTCCGAAGGGAGAGTTTTTCCGTTCGGATTAACTTTAATTTTATCTGTGAATTCAAAGTTGCACATTGGAAGGTTCGACACGCTTCTTCACTTTGAATCAAAAGTTTTTTACTGGTATCTTGTCAATACATGATTAAAAATTAGAAAAATTAAACTAATTTTTTAATAATGTCACATATATTAATAAATTTACAATATATATATATATATATATATATATATATATATATATATATATATATGTGTGTGTGTTTTTTAAGTTAGATAGAACTTTCGATAGGAATTCAATTTAAAGTTCTATCACGCTTAAAAAACATTATATATATATATATACATATACATATATATATATATATATATATATATATATATATATGTACGTATTTGTCTTTTTTATTATTTGTTATATATTACTATTTTTAATTTCTTATTTAGGTTTTGTTAATTATTATTTTTCAGTTTAAGATATAACAATTAAATTTTATATAGATTAATTTAGTTCGTATAATATTAAATTCTGAAAAATAACTTCTGTATAGGGTCATCCAAATATGATGCCTAGATTTGTGTTTCATCAAAAAGAAAAATGTGTACTTTGTTCCTTTTTAATAAAACACAAATCTAAGCGACACATTTGGATGATCCTATATATTAAAAAAAGAAGATATTGCAAATCAAAAGAATTTTTTGAATATACATTAATGATATCATTTAATATTCAATATTTTTTTTTAATTCGAGAACTGTTATAAACATTTTTAGATTCATAAAAGTTCTTATTTCAAATCTATAAACATCAATTAATTATTTTTGTTAAAAAAATATTGTACTAATTGTTTTTAATTTGTGTAACTAAAAATATATTTGAGATAATTTTAAATGTTATTTCAGGACAATATTTTGTTGAATAAAAATTTTTTTCGATTATATATAATTACTTATTTCAAAAGAGAAAAATCTATTTTAATAATAGAAATTTTCAAGATTAATTTTTTATGCAAAGTTTGTTCCAAAAGTATTCGAACTTTGATTATATAGACGGTATTAATAAAGACGTCTTTTTAAATACATATATAAAGCATTATTTTTTCGTAAACACTTCTTTTATAATTATATTAAGTTTGATTGAAAATAATGCATGTGTCATAAGTCATGATGCTAAATTTAACAGTACCATGCGTCTCGCTGAAAAATTAATATGTAAAAAAGATCAATCAATAAATTTTATATAAAATTAAAATAAATTTTTACAAAAACACGTCAAATGTTCAATGAAGCTTATGAGTAAGAAGTTATATCATATACAACAATTTATGTGCGATATACAAATTTTAAAAAAGTAAAGTCGTTTGAAGATAATAAACAGTCAAATTCTTTCAACTAATTAAAAGAAATAAATTGTGGAAAAGTGAATTAGTTACTTAAAAATATTCCTTTAATATCTGTCAATTTAATTGAGGATATTATTAGTATTACTAAATCATAAGTTTTTCACATTTCGTACACTTTTTTTTAATAAAACACAAATCTAGGCGTCACATTTGGATGACCCAATATAATCGTCGCAACGATTCTATTTCTACGAATGAAATATATTTTGAAAATTAGTGATAAAAATCATAAATATCGGATGAAAAATAAATTTACTAATCAAATTTTTTGGGAAGAAATAATATATATGTTAATATAATTAATAAAAATTAAGTGAACTTGTATAATTTTAAGGTAGGATAATAAATTTTCTTCTAGCGTAACATCTGTTATACCATAACAAAAAAAATTAAAATATTATATCATATCATACCTGAAATTTACATTCACATATATATTATTCGTGCACACGTATATCTTATAATTAATTCAAATGTTGAACAATAAAAATTTCAAAATATTATATATAATAAAAGGGATAATACGTTTTGTACAAATTTGTACACAAATCTAATTTGACAAAATAATTAAAATAAATAGTTCTTGTCTTGTCTAATAACATTAAATAAAACAACAAAGTATTCATTTAAAGTTGTCAGCCTATTCTATAAAGTAAATAATAGATACATTATTATGTTTTTAGCAGTGACATTGCAAAAAAGTCCAACAAAAAAGATATATACCCGCCCTAAGTCCATACAAACTGTAATTATGGAAATAATATATAGTTGGTGAATAATTCTCTGGCTTATCACACGGTAAGTTAGGTCGCACCCGCTTAACCAACCATACTAAATGAGATGTTTCGTGGTAATTTTATTCTGTTTAGAGAAATTCTAGTGATTATAAAATGTCATACAATGACATATGTACATCATGCTCACGAATATATATATATATATATATATATATATATATATATATATATATATATATATACCTACGTTATTATTTAGTTGTTGACATATATTTGGGTACTCTGTGGGTTTGTTGACTGTAATGTCAATTAAAATGACTGATTTATATGGTGAATATTTTATTATTTTCATATATTTTCACTAATGTTGTGACCTACAAAACATAATATCAAAATTATATGATATAAATAGTAATTCAAATAAGAGAATAGTCCTGTAAAAAGTTATTCTAAATAGAGTACAGTTCATTTTTTAATTCATTTTCTTTATATAATATTCTGTGTGTTTATTTTATTTATTTTTATTGAAATAATTTTGGTACTGTTTGTTTTACTATAATTAGTATCATACAAACGAATTACCACCCCCAGTACTACAAGATATTAAAAAGTTTTCAATATTTACTTATCGTTCACTTTGTTTGTTTATAACAACAAGTTATATGCATTTCGATGGTAATACCATCATCGTCAGAGCGTCATGTTATGAAATTCAGACTATTTATTAAAACTAATTATTTTATTCAACATATCTCCAATTAGTGATTGACGCATTCTTTTTCATTATGTATTGCATATCTGTATGTATTTATTTGTCTGTATCTAAGGATTCTGTTATTTTTTTGTTATATATTGTCCTTTAAAATATGGTCCTTGTATTGAATTCGTATTTCTTGTTGGTCGAAAGTATTTGAAATTTTGTGAGGTATGTTTAAGATGAATTAAATATTTTCACGTGTTACATTTTTTCTACTTTATTTTTATGTTAGAATAGCGTTTCATTCCATATTTCTTTCTATATGCTAGTGTTGTACACATGTTCTATCATATAATTATATTTTTTTAAATATTATTTTAGGCAGTGCAAAAGGTCAAACAAACTTAAGTTCATTAAGTCATTTTCTAAATTTATTATACGAGATTTATTTTTGAAAATTTCCATGCTCGTACAGCAGCCTAAATAACTTTTATCCATTATTCGTTTTATAGGGCCATCCAACGTAGTGCTTAGATTTGTGTTTTATTCAAAATAAACATGTATATTGGGTAGTGTATAGGTAAACATATGTATAGTATCTTTTATTTCTTTTCAATAAAACACAAATCTAGGCGTCCCATTTGGATGACCCTATATTAATTCTAGACCATTTTCGAGCATGTTTATAGCAATGCTAGATTTATCAATTCTATGATATTTTTCAACAACTTTATGTTCTTTAAATCTTATAACCAAATAAAATTATAAGCAAGAAAAATTAATAATAAATAATTATTGAATACTCTTTAATATCTTGTGGCATCGGAGGTAATACTTCTTATGTGTGAAAATAATTTTAATTTATATTTACGATTATTTTACTTGTAAAATTATTTAAATATAGGCAGTAGTTGAATAGACTTTAATATTTACATATTTAAAAAAGTATGTTTAAAGTCGTTTAAAATTCTAATTTATTTCCATTAATAAATTTAATTTTGGAATAAATCACTAATTCCCACACAAACATTTTTTTTATTAATATCCAACCATTTATTTATTGTATATTGATTTTAATAATGCTTTATCATAGAAGCTCAACCTATGTTCTAAAAATAATGTGATTGCCATTAAAAAGCATATATACCAATTTTTTTTTATAATGTATATGGAATGATAAAATTCTGCTAAGAATAATTGTAATATTGTGTATGTTAGCGGTTCATTTATAAAAATTAAAAATTACTTTGGTAAAAATAATTATTTTATTCTATTTTGGATAAATTTTCAAAATATACGAAAAATGTCATTTGCTTTTGAACACAAATACATGGTTAAAAAAATATATTTCGATCAATTTTGAGTTAATGTTAATGAAACTTTTACACAACACTAATAACATATTGGATTTAATTTATTGATAATAAAATCAGAAATAAGTTCGAAAAGTTTTATAAAAAATTAAATTCACTAGAAGTATTTTCACAACAAAATAAAATGATTTTTTTTACAAAAAAAAAACTATTATCATTTGGAATGTGTATTTTTAATTTTTGTAAATCATAAATAATCCGAATAAAACTTTCATATAAATTTGTACTCTCAAACAAAATCCAGTTATTTAGATAGATAACATATCAAATTTTTCAATTGTACAGTTGTATACACAAGCTAAAAAAGTTATATATTGCACTCATTAAGGTATTTAGAGAATAAAACGAGCAGAACACATAAAAATATATGTATATTATTTTTTGACTTTCTTTTTGTAAAGTAAAATTGATTTTTTGTGTTTTATAGCGCTTAAAAAGCCAGGGAGTGATATATATCTTTCTGCGCACTTTCATATTGTTCCTTATTAATCAAAGAGTTAATGATTTGAAGAATATGTGCGATTAAGAACAGTATTATTTTTAATAAACTTTTTAAGCAAGAAGTTATTTGATAGTTTTTAAACACAATAATAAAATGTTTGCAATAGTTAACCTAACTAACTAATTCTATTTATTTATCTTAAAATAAATAAATTAATTAATATAAAATAAAATATAAAATGTTTTAATAATTTATAAAATATTAAATATTTTTCTTTTATTTTTAAAACTCAATATATATTCCAAATGTATTACTAAATATATTATTTTTTTAAATAATAATTATTGTTATAAGTGCTTTAATTTAGTTATTTTTTTTTTCAAAAAAAAAATAAAGTTTGTATATATATATATATATATATATACATATAGTGGTATTAAAAAATATATAAATCTTAATAGTCATTATTATTCCAAAAAAAAAATAATTCGTATGAAAATAATTAATATAAATTATGTAATAAATATAAGTGTACATTGTAACTAAATATCGATTTTTTCTTTTAAATCTGTGCAACATACCAATACATAAAACATACCCAAAGTAATCTAAAAGGGTACGACTGATCGAAACAATCTGGACTCGTCAATTGTTACACAATTTCATCAACTGATCACGAAAATAACGTGAACAAAAAACCAAAACCATATAAATGTACATCCACAAAAATCTCATCGACGGTCGTCGTCTCATATTCCAGACGAATAAAGTCGCAGGTTGTGCTTGCTCCGATTCCCTCTGTTGTCAGTACATGATGTCATGAGGCAGGGAACGATACAATCTATAAAACAGTGTAGTAACAGGTTATTTTATAATACGCAATTATTACTTTTTAAATATTATGTCGGATTTTTTTTTTTACTTTATTCGATGGAATTTATATACGAGTATGCAATTAATTTCATGTATTACTTATAGATTACCATATTATCATAAAATTTGTAATGTTATATAATATAAACAAAATTTCATCACAATTTCAATAAAAATCTAAAAATGTGTTTTTTTTAAAAAAAAATTGATCATATAATATTTATGTGAAATTGCTTAATGAAATATGAAATTAAGACTTGTATAAAGACCACAATGCATAATAATATATTTTAATTCATAAAATAAAAATATGATTTCAAATATAAAATGTATTTAAATTAATACGTTCAGTTTATATTTTATATTAACTAATAAAATATAACTGTACATGTCTTGCATAATAAATTCTACACATTTTAATTCGTGTAATTTTTTTTCTGTTTCAGTTTTTTTGATAATTTTGATAAAAGATAAAAAAATAAGATAAGTATAAAGAGTGAAACATTATTTTTTTCTTCAAGTTATAGGCCTTTTGTCAGGTTCGGAAAGTAGACGCCCTATGAATTACTAATAATCTTGTATGGAAAGAAACCCGTTCCTTTGCAAAATATTTAACCCAGATATCATAAAAGGAAATAAAGATTTAAAATACTAATAAAAAGTCACGATTTATTATTCTTCAAACTCAAATTTCTATGATTTTCTAGAGTGTTATATATGGTTATCCAAATATAATGCCTAGATTTGTGTTTTTTTTAAAAGAAATATGTGTATAGAGTGGTATATAGAGAACATGTGTATAGTTACTTTTGTTTCTTTTTAATAAAACACAAATCTAAGCGTCGCATTTGGATGACCCTATGATCCTATATTAATAACTGTATAATATTTTAAAAACATTCTTTACAATCTGTATTTATAATAAAGCTTATAATGTATAAAAGAATATTTATCAAACAAGTTATATGTATTACAAAAAAACATTTTATTTTAAAATTAACTCATTGGTATTGTACTTTTATTTTTTAATATATTTAATAAATTAATTGTTTAACACTTTTCAAAAATCAGTTAATAAGCAAACAAACTGAATAATTAAATGAAATAATTACTGAACACCTTCTATTACTTGTGATATAGAGATGAAAATTTATTTATATGAAAGTGAATTGGCCACAGTTCCAAAACAAACAATATACAAATATTTTTTTATATCTGTATATTTTAACGATTCATATACTAAATTATTGGAATAATACACTATATTTTTATATTAATTTAGCAAATCATATAAATTTAAGGATTTCAATGATAAATAAATAGTGACTTTATACTAATATTTTAAAGGTGTAAATTTATTCTAATTTTCAATAATTATTCTAATTTTTCAATAAAATATTAAAATATTGTACTCACATATATACCCAATATATATAAAGATCATCCAAATGTGACGCCTAGATTTGTGTTTTATTAAAAAGAAACATATATATCTTTTTTCTTTTTAATAAAACACAAATCTAGGCAACACACTTGGATAACCATATATATATATATATATATATATATATATATTAGAAATAATAAAAAAAAATTGTAAGGAAAATTCTTCGATAAAATGTTGCATATATGTGAATTTAAAGAGAAATTATTAAAAAAAATTAAGCTAGTCGTAAAAATACATTACATACATAGATATATGCACAATAAAACTTTGTAAAGTTTTGTTCAGTTGATTCGAATAAAGGGAGATAAGTTAATTATCAATAAATATATTATATACCTATTATATATATATATATATATATATATATATATATATATATATATATATGTATCTATAATATATATATATATATATATAATATATATATATATATATAGTTTATATATATATATATATATATATATATATATATATGTTCTAAATAGTCATATAATAATAAAAAATATATAGTTTATGTTGTTCTTTTAAAAATAATGTAAATATATTCTGACAAAAATAGTGCTTTAAAAAAACCGTTTTCTATTGTAATTTTTTACAAAACTTAAAATTTTGCTTATAAATGTTCTTTTTAAATAAAGGTGAACACATCTTATCTCTAAATAATTTTTTTTTAGATTTCTCAAAAGTATATTTGTATAATAAACCTAAATTTTATTAGAATTTTTCTTTACATCTTATACATAAGAGTATTTTTACATAATATTGTAATATATATATATATATATATATATATATATATATATATATATATATATATATATATATATATATATATATATATATATATATATATATATATATATATATATATATATATATGAATCTTAAATGACACTGAAACATAGTAAGAGATATTAAATAATAGTACGCAAGTAAAAGTATGTCTAAACCTTTTAGTATTATTTTGTCCACCCGGTATAAATATTTACTACTCAAATTTTAAATATTTGTGCAAGTTCAAATATTTACTATAAGTGGATAAAATGTTTTATGATTTTTTTATGATTAATTAATTATTCCATTTTATTTTTTCAGAATGTGGCTAACATGTATATTGGAAATCACATAAGAAAGTTATTCATTGGTGAGTGCAAATAAATACTTTATTATAAATATATCTTAATTTATATCTTTATTATATTTATATGTGCTCATTTTTATGCGACCACTCATAAAATATTAGACGAATATCTTTAATAAAAAAAATTAATAAAATTCACTTCTTAATTATAAATTTACAATATATAGAAAATTTTAATAATATTAATTTGCATGATATTAAAATGTAAGTCATATTTTATTTAGTTATATAAGAAATATAATAAAACTCTCAATATATAATAAATCACTGTATATATAATAAAACTCTTACTTATTTAAAAATTATATTACAACTATCAAGAAACAAACAGGAAAGCTATAAAATAATATTACAAATAGTTCTATAATAATAAAATTTAGTTTGAATATAATTGTTTGACATATATAATTACTCAGTAGTTATAAGCGTAAACAAAATCATAATAGTAGTATATATATATAT
The DNA here is from genome assembly GCA_029203775.1 of Neoneuromus ignobilis. Lineage (NCBI taxonomy): Eukaryota > Metazoa > Arthropoda > Insecta > Megaloptera > Corydalidae > Neoneuromus > Neoneuromus ignobilis. Next base: position 44,361,622 of record CP092090.1, read on the forward strand.
ATATATATATATATATATATATTTATTTTACAATTTTTGCATAATTTTTTATACGACTTTCGTAGATTAATATACCTGATTTTTGAAACTAATTATTTTTTATATTGGACTATTATTCTTGGTATTGTTATCCTTCTACTGATTTTTTCATTTATTTTCCTAATGTTTTCTTCAATTATTAGTTTATTCTTTTAATAATTCTAGATCCAGGAAAAGTTTAAAAAAATAAGTAAAATTTCTCTATCGTTATTGTAGAACCTTTCCATTCACTAATATACCCCGGCACCGTATGATTAGTTGCGCTTCTCGATGCGTTGCTTTCGTTACTTTATACTTCATCATCTATCGTATACATTTACGAGGTCAGACAATTAAGTAATGCGACCGATTTTTTTCTCGGCCTGTGGTAACACTGCGAACCTGTAACCCGCCACCGTAATAGCAGATCCCTACTCTCTCGATTGAGACCTTGACCACCCTCGTACGATCATTTCTTCGCCAGCTGTTTAGTATTTTGTAACAACGCGCGAGTAGTGCATGTCACGAAAATGGAACAGAGAACATCGCTCAAGATTGTCTCGAGCAGGTTGAAAGTGATCCTACTCTTCTCGATCGAGTTATTACTGGTGATAAAAGTTGTTTTTTTCAATATGACCCCGAAACTAAACGACAAAGCCAACAGTGGTTGTCCCCTGGAGCACCAAGGCCAAAGAAGGCGAGAATGAGCAAGTCCAAAGTGAAAACCATGTTGATTTGCTTCTTCGACAGCAAAGGGGTGGTTCACAATGAGTTCGTACCACCTGAACAAACCGTAAATCAAGTATTCTACCGCAATGTGCTCGAAAAATTACGAAAAAGGGTGCTCAGAGTGCGTCCAGAGATCGCGAAGACTTGGGTTCTGCATCACGACAATGCTCCCTGTCACAGTGCGTTCAGTGTCTCTCAGTTTTTGGCGTCTAAAGGCATCGCAACGTTACCACAACCGCCCTATTCACCGGACATGTCACCCTGCGACTTTTTCCTATTCCCCCATATGAAAAAATTCGTCAAAGGTCGACATTTTGACTCCGTTGAAGATATCCAAGAATCTGTGACGAAGGTACTCGGAGAGGTCCCACAAGAAGTGTTCCAGAATTGTTACGAAAACTGGAAAACTCGTTGGAATAAGTGTATAGATGCGGGAGGGGACTACTTTGAAGGGGATCGCAGCGATGTACCTTAATTTTTAAATATACTCGATTTTTGAATTTTGTCACATTACTTAATTGTCTGACCTCGTATATATGTAATTAAAAATATAATAACATTATATACACATTATAATAATATGAACGTTATACTTCGATTTTATGTAAAGGATATGAAAATAATTTAATAAATTTATTAAAGTACAAAAAATTTTTAAATTTCAATATTATTCACTTTTTAATTTTTTGGCTTTAGTGATTTTTTTTAATATATTTTAAAACTGTTTTTATAAATTAAGTTTGTGTTTTAATTTTTTTACATTATTTATAAAAATATTGTTATCTTTATATTTATTTAAATAAAAATTATTCTTCAGTAGAATATAATTCGAAATCTACTTTTGACTTATGGTTTATATTTATTCTCTCTCTCTCTCTCGATATATATATATATATATATATATATATATATATATATATATATATATATATAAGTGCAATATGCTTTAGCAACATGTGTTAAAATATAATATCCTAACATAAAAATAGGATATATATTTTATTTATATATAATAATCCTGTTTCCGTTACGCCCCTGTATACGTTCGTTGGACAGAATATAGTACAATGTAGGATGGCGGAATCATGTCGAACTCACCGTGTCCAGAATCACAATGTCTTCATTAGGTCCATGCGTTCATAGTCGTGGCATCGTACCTCGCCTGTCCACTCGCTTGTAAAACAGACCGTCAAAACTGCTACCGCATAAAGTCGCTTTATAACTATGTTTTACGATACGTCAGCTACTTTGCTTATTTGTTGTAAATCGTATTATATATTTATTTACCTATGTTTTCGATTCTTATTCGCTGATTCTATTTGTTCTGCTTATTTTACATTTCCTGTATAAAACAAGGATTTAATTTCGTTTTGCGCATACATACTATATATATATATATATATATATATATATATATATATATATATATATATATATATATATATATATATATATATATATATATATATATGTTTACAATTCAAAATATAAAATATATATTCAGCATTTTGCAATTTATATTCATTAATATTTCATATCAGCCAGAAAATAATTCAATTAGAATAGATAAACTTTTTAATATATTTCATTTAATATATATATATATATATATATATATATATATATATATATATATATACAAAAGAATGTATACACAGAACTGTGAACAAGTAGACAAAGGAAATAGAAATATGGAGTGTAGAGCTAAATCCAAATGAAAATAAATAAAGTAGGTGAAAAAAATATTATTAGAACAGAGAGTTGATAGTAGAATGGTCAAGTAGAATACGGTAACTATTTAGCATAATCATTATTGAAGATAGAAGAGCTGACATAAAGTAGAGTGAAGAAAGCTACTCATGCTTATTTCCAAATTAATATTCTTGTCTTTGAGGAAAAGGAAATAAAAATTAAGTTAAAACGACATATAGTCGTTATTACTTTCATCTTACTGAATGGTTCTGAGAGATAATCACTGCAAGATAAATACTTGAGCATAATACTAGCACTGGAATAGAGATGCTACCAGTAAAACATAGAGAAAATGAGAAAAGACAAAATCAGAATAGACGTAATTAGAAATCAAGTTTAACAGCAGGTCATAAATAAAATTGTAGACAAAAGACAATTAAAGTAGATAGATTACTAAAACAAGTGCTGAAATCAAAACTAGAAAGAAATAGAGTGAGAAAAAGACGGAGGGAAATATATTTTGATGGAATTAAGAACTTTGGAATTGAAATAGAAAAGGCATAAGCAGAAATTAAAAATATGGTAATGGGCTGGAAGAAATATAACTAATGATTAAGATTTCATTCTATAATTAAAAAAAATAAAGAAAATAGAGAAAGAAAAAAAATAAAAATAATATTTCTTTAAAGACAGTAGAATATTTGGAATTGAAAACTTGGGAAGTAAGGAAAAGAAGATATTTAAATATGTTAATGAACTAAAAGAAACAATGAATAAATGCCCATTGATGTCCAAAAAGATTTAAGAGAAGAGAAAACAGAAAGAAAGAAATTAAAAATAACAATGTTCCTTTCTACTAATTACAAATGTTTGAAATTTATTTCATAAAGTAATATTGACGTTTCATATTTATTTTTAAAATTTAATTACATAATTAACCACTAAATGAAAATTGACAATATTTTATTTAAAATCTTTAGATACTGCATTTTAGATAATTATATTTTAATTTATGATAAATTGAATATTTTTCAAGATAAAATAATAAGAATTTCTGTATGGAATTATATAAAAAAAATTACTTTATTATTTTCCAATGACTAAAAATATCAATTTAAATATTAATTTAAATTTTACAGTCAATTTTATTGAATTGTTATTAATTTATTTAATAAAATTATGTGATATATTTGTATAGAATTTAATATCAATAACTAATAATTTATTCATTTCAATTATTAAATATTCATTTATTCTTGTAGTAATAAATGTTATCTTATACTAAAATCAACAAATAAATAAATAAATCATCTAAATTTATTACTTATTCAAATTTTTGACATACTTTTATAATTAGTTTTTCATTATTAGCATTCTAATATAAGTTGTAAAAAATAAAGAATATATAAAATAAACGAAAGTAATTTATTTGGAATAAATAGTGATAAAATCATGTATTTATTGAACATGAATGATTAAACTACACAATTTATCTTCTTTAGTAAGGACGTTTAAACAAGTCAATTGTAATACGTCTTCTCCAATAGACCATCTTTTACATACAAGCTTATAGTTTGTAATCCTTAGAGTTAAGGTCTGAGCTCCATGAAAATCAGTCTGATGTTCCTATGAAATCATGAACATTAACCTCAAGGCATCTCTATGTTGTCTTATCTTTACAAGTACACATTGATATCTGACGAAATATCCAATTTTGATCAATGAAACTATTTGAAGTATTAATAGTGTAATTAAAAATAATGTATTTAAACAATTTGGTATTACATTCAAAAAAATAAGTTATTGACGAATAATACACATTAAATTAATTATTATTTAAACCTAATTAAAATAATCAAAATGTTTCATAGTGAAGCTAAAATGTCATTTAAATAAAATCAGCAAGATGAAAATAGTATAAAAAGATTAATTTGAATAATTATTCGTAATTTATATAGAAAGTATTATTTCGATCATATACATATATATATATTTATATATATATATATATATATATATATATATATATATATATATATATATATACATACATATAATTTAATTTTTTTGCATATTTATATCTTCTGTTATAAAATATTATAAAAAAGAATTATAACAATTACATACAAATAAATTTACTAAATTGTAATATAAAAAATTAATATTATAAATATTTAAACTACTAACAATTTCAACTTATTAAAAAAAACTATTTTAGACAAATTGAAATTAAGTTCAAGGACATATAGATTCATACTCCTTAAAAATTTTATTTCAATACAAATATACATATATATATATATATATATATATATATATATATATATGTATGCGTGTGTGTATATGTATGTGTATTAGCAAAAACAGCTTTTTTATCTTCTGCTAGATGAAGGCCTCTATCAAAACTTTCCACTTTCAGAAATTTAAAGTCTTTCTTTTCCATTTTACACCGATAAATCTTCTTATGCCTCTACCTATTTTCACATAGTCTTTTTTTAAACCTTTTTATTATTCTACTCTGCCAATCAATAATTTTTGTTGTCCATCTGTGACCTATTCGTGTTATATAATCAAACCATTTTCATTTTAAACATTCATAACTTTTGTTTTCTTTTAAATTCACTCATTTCTCTTCTTATTTCTACATTTTTACTGCATTTTAAGGCTCTGTGTTTTTTTTCTATAGTCCTTAAGTTATTTCAGTATTAAAAAAACCCATATTTTATTGCCATAAATGATATTTTTATAAGTACTTTGATCAAATATTTTTTTCTTACAGTATAAAGAAATATTTGATATGTTAATATAATTATTTCATTATAAAATTGCCTATTAATGAAAAAATAATAATTTTAATTTACAAAATACTAAACTCTATCTAATTTAATATCAATTGACAACTTAGAAATACTGAAAATATAATCGAACTTAACTTGAATCCTTTTTTTAAATTGTCTGAAATCATGAGAGAAAAAGATGTATATTTTTTCTAGTAAAATATCAAAATTGTATGATTTTGTTTGTGTTGCTAATAATAATTCTTATAAAAAGTAAATAAAAATTATTTAATTGTTTACATAAATTTGTTTTTCATAGTTAATAAAATATTAAGGACCAATGTATACGAATTCATTGTAAATAGTTTTAGAATATAACTGTAAATTTGAACTATTGTATTATTTATTGCTCGATTCAAAACTTATAATGTAAATAATTCAGACTAGATACGTCTATCCTTTTAGTTGAATTAAATGTACCGCATCTACCAATAAATTTTCAATTTCATTTGCAACGAATAGATACGAACTAATATTACTCAATGAAAGCATCAAAATGATGTATGTATAGAAATTTTCGTATCAATTATCTATCTTTTTCTTACGCATATCTTTTTTTCTAATTCTTATTTGTTATTATAGTTTAAAATGAAAAAACTCTTAAAAAATGATCTATATTGAAATATTACTAAGGTAATATTTTAAACAATATTTTTTGAAGGAAAGAAAGTATTATTAATTTGATCGAAAGAAGACCATAAAATAAAATTATTTAACCAATTTTGTTGTTATTTCAATAAATATTAAAAATACACTTTCTATTTAATACCAAGTATTTTTCAGTAACATTAAGATAAATTATAAATTTTAATAACATTGCCAAATATGATATATAAATATCAAGCATCGTATGATTTATCAGTAGAATAAATGTATCGAGTTTTTTAAAAAAGTATCCGGTATTAAATTTACAACCTTTGACAATATCGTGTTTCAAGTAAGGTTAGTTAATTTATTAGTTAAACTTTGGACTATATAGTCAGACAACGGCTATTAAATTATGATTTAGAGTACCTCTATTAAATTTTAATGAATACATTTCATGTAATAAACTTATGACTGCCATAATTTAATATTTTCAGAACAGACCACAACTAATATCTAATATCATGTTTGTAATTTTCTAAAGAATAACGAATTATTTATCAGTCTTAATTAACAAGCTTTTAAGATAAAATTATTTAAATATCTATTATTTTTACATACACATTATTTAACAGATTTCATGAAAACGTTTAAATTTTCATCATTTTTTCAATTTATAAATTTTACAAAAAACATTATTTATATTCTTAATAATATGAAGTTTATTTTTTATTCTAATATTACTTATAAATTTACATTATAATTTAAGATATGAAATATATTGTTTTTAAAATATTGATTTTTATTTTATGAATTAAAATTCTAGTTAAAATTTAATTTATAAATAAACATATTTTTGTAACTAAGTTTATTTAAAAAAGAATACAAATAAATCTTTTTTAAAAAAACAATTTCAACAATTCTGTAATTAATTTAGAAAATATTCAATTACATTACTATCTCGTTTTATGATTAATTATAAATTACTCTGTCTAAAACATATGTTTTGTCATATATTTATAATTTATGAAAGAACTTTCGAATTTAAATGAATGTTTTTATTAAAAATGTTTTTTAACGTTGTGAAAAGCGACATTATTTAAACATTAAATATAGTTATTAATATTTTAAAAAAATTGTTTCAATTCAGATACGATACAAAACACGATATTCATTATATAAACTGATTTATAGGTTAAATATCCAATACATGATATTTCAATAACTGCTTCATTAAAAAAAATTCAATATGAAAAATAAATTGGTTTTTACATATTTCTCATCTGACAATTTTTCCTTGGTGCTTCTTATTAAATAAAAAAGTGATCGTTTTGAAAATTAAATTTCAGTCAGAATATCAGATATGTTATTTGAGCGAATCGAAAGGCAATAAATCACAACTTCTAATATAGAATTATATTTTTACATTTAGTCATATCTAATATCTCTTTGCACAGAAGTATATTTTATGTAAAATACGACAATTTTCATACCAAACACGCACATATACATACACACATATATACACATACATATATGTGTACAGGTTGGCTCAAATAAAACTGAAGGATGTAACCTTAACTTTTTGTTTACATTTTTTAATGTATATTATATATATATATATATATATATATATATATATATATATATATATATATATACACACACACACATATATATATATATATATATATATATACATACACTATTATTATTAGCCTTTTTCTATCAACTACTTCTAGATGAAAACGTTTTCTAAAACTTTCCATTTCGAAAGATTAAGTGCCATTTTTCCATTTAACTCTAATAAATCTTCTCATGTCTGGATATTTCGACTTATTAATAAATGTGTCTTTCCTTGAGCCGTTTTATCTCTCTATGTTCTCAATCAATGATTTTTCTTGTCTATAATTGGTCTTCGTTTCTTGCTCTATGACTGACTCATTTTTGTTATAAAACTTTTCATTCATGTTATAACGTTGGCAATTTTGTTTTTTTCCTTATCTTCTTGTCTTTCGTTCTCTCACTAGAAACTATCCTTAACGTTTATTTATTCTTACTTTTTTTTTGTTTTTCTGGAAACAAATTATTTGCTGTATTATTTTGGAATTTAAGACATATATTTCACTACTGTATGTGAGAGGAAGTATGGTATGTTGATTAAAATCTTCTTTCTTTAAACATATATCGATATTAGAAGAATTTATATTAAATTAACACACACACACACACACACACACACATATATATATATATAAATATAGATATATATATATATATATATATATATATATATATATATGAGATCTATAATTAAATAATTTTAAACTATACTAGAACGATGTCAAAACTATTCACTAACAAAATAAACTACTATGGAATAACAGACGTTGAATTAAATTTTCTGTTGTAGAAACATAGATATAATTTTGTTATCATATTGACCTAAATCTCGTTCTCTTTATAGTAATGTATTTAGTTTATATATATACATACTTATATATATATATATATATATATATATATATATATATATATATATATATGTATATGTATATGGTACGTAAATGTTTCTATCATTCTTTAACCCTTTAACTGTTTAATTTTGTTTCGAAAAACTTTTTCTGCCTGCTTAATTATTTTCCAGCGAAGACGAGTATACTCGACATAAACAGAGTAAAATGTTTCTGCCTATAAAAGTAGGCAATTATGATTAAAAATCAAAAGTTTCGTGTTGGTTTTTTTAGAAAATATATATTTTTATTCGTTGTTAACAAACAAAATTTATTTCATTGATAAAAAAATCGTTTGTAACGGTACTTCCCCAGAATTTGTTATTTCAGCTTAATACAAGCTATTGTGTATTAAAATAAATAAGGTTGCCAGACTAACGAATATTCTAAAATGTACATTTTTTAAAAGATCTTTATTTGCCCTTTTTCAGGGGAAAAAATTACAATTGATTCGTTTCATAATAATACGAATGCGATTTTTTTTATTTTCACGACGAGTATACTCGACATTATGCGAAAAATTTTCGTTTCGCTCTGACGAGTATACTCGACATAAACAGTTGAAGGGTTAATCAGTTTTTTTATCATTTTATTTAATGTTTTGAAAATAATTTAATATTTTTAATCAAAATATTTTCTGACATTTTTCATTACTTTTTCGAGTTCCCTCGTAAAAAGGTATACCACCAAAATATCCTTGTCATTTAATTACATAACATTTTTATTTCATTTTCTTTCTCTCTCAAAATGACTTAATTTTAACCCAAAAGCTCATGTTGCGCTGAAAGAAACAAATGAAAGTCCGATAAATGATTGTCTGAAAAATATACTAAATAAAGTTGATTTCCCATTGCAACTTTGTAGCTTCGTTAAAATTTCGTGAGTAAAAAATACGATATAAAACCTGGCATCAATGTAAAAACTAATGACTGTTTTATTTTCTCTCAAAATTTGTCAATTCTCCATTCAGTCTCCTCGAATGTTGAGTAACAGTTTCCCCTAACTGTCGCTTAATTAAGAGCTTACACTAAACAATAATTTATATCCAAAATTCACAGAAATATCTTATTTTCTGGAATATTTCATCGTGGTGATGAATTAGAAGTTTCGTTAAGACATAAATCTGTTTAGATTCAAAATTATCGTAGAATATATTTTTTTAATTCTCGGTTACTCAACAAAAAAAATATTTGTGTAAATTGAGTAACAAAGGGTAAACTTTGACATTTTTAACAGTTTGTGTGAATCTAATTTTCTTTTGTTTAGGTGAATAAAATTTTCAAAAATTAACGTAAAATTATAATATAAAACATGTGAAAGAAAATCTTAGTGCGAAGCTAAAAGAAATTTGTGCAAATGTGTAAAAAAAAATTGACAAAAATATTAATGATGAAACTATTGGATGAACAATAAAAAAACGTAATTTTAATAATTGTATTGTTCAAGAAAAACTGTTTGTAAATAGAGTGTATAGAGATAAAGAATTGAAATCATTAATAAATAAGTGTTTATCTTGAAAAGTTTTTACAAACGTATTCTTCTATTTAGTGATAAATGTAAATTTAAAATATTTGATTTATTTCGAAAAAATCTAGTTTTAGAAAACCGGGACTGAAATTTTATAAAGATAATTTACAGCCTACTGTTAAATTTGGTCGTGATTCAATAATGGTATAGTGTTTTATAACAAGTAGAGAAAGACGATATTCATTTTATACAGGGTAAAATGGACAAGTTTCACTACCGATAGATTTTAAAAATTAATTTGAAATCTGTGCAGAAAAATTGAGAATATGGGACAATATATTTTTACAACAAGAAAACTATCTTGAACAATAAACGAAGATTATGATACAATAAATCATATATTATGTATCGAGAAGACTAGAAACACCACTTCAGTCGTCTAACATGAATATAAATTGAACATTTATTGAAAAGATTGAAGCGATTATTAAATAAGCATTTAGTTTTCAGTAAAATACAATATATCGAAACAAAAAATATGCAGATGAAGAAACAAAATTAAACCGAAATATAATACATTTTTTTTATTTACAAAAGGTTTTATTTAAAGAGTTATTCAACAAAATATTAAATTCATTCAATAGTTTTGTCTAATTTTTTTTTAATATCATTTCATGGAACAATATTTTGTGTGTAAATTTTCATATATATTGAATTGCTTATAACATTTTAATTTGTTTATTATTTTTATATAAATGAACAAGCACCCTAATATACCACAAGTTATTGTAAAAGTGTTTAATAATTATTTATTGTTCATTTTCTTTAATTTTATAATATCGTTATTATCATAGTTCCGTTGTAATCTTTTTTGTTGTTTTTATTTAACTTTATTTAATCTAAATATACAAGTATATTTAAATTTTATAATGCAGCGCTCTGATGATAATAGCATTGCTATTGAAATTCGCATCATCTTATGAATAAATTAAGTGTCAATTTTTCAATATTTTACGATATTAGAATAATAGTTCATTTGTATGAAAGTAAATTTGTTTCAATTCCAAAACAAATATACAATAAATTTCGTTTCAAATATGGTATATTTTAAAGTTCGCTTATAAATATCTTATATAAATATATTTTTTTTTAATTTCCTAAATTAATTCAGACTGTACAATTTTTAAGACTTTTTAAATATGTTTGTTAGATTAGTACATTTTTGATCAACTATATATAAATTATAAATATTCAGTCATAATCTTCTCCTTAAATAATACATTTTTTAATGTAAACTATATCCATATATCGTGCTATTGTACTTTAAATAAATACGTTAACAAATTCAAAATTATGTTGTTGAGTTTTAATCAAAACATATTTTCGATATAAAAAGATAATTCTTTTTTAAAACTTAAATAAGATCTTATCTCCATAACTATCTCATTAACAAAAATTGTCATTATCGGTTCAGGACGAACAAATTTCCAATATCTGATATATTCTGCTACTCATATCACAGTAGGCTATCTATTACGTGATTCAACTGTCAATTGATACTCTTCATATCATTCAAAATTATTATTCTGGTGTCATATTTTGTTACATAATGTAAAGAACCTATTCATTTACATACACTATAGAGACAATGTAGTAATATCAATGTTTGAGATGTTTTACATTTTTATCGTAACATCAAGCACATGCAAATGAGTAATGTCACAATATATATATATATATATATATATATATATATATATATATATATATATATACACATATTTGCATATGTACAATATATACACTAAGGTGACAAAAGTAAATAGAAACTATATATTTTAAAAACATATATCTATTTTGAAATATAATAATTGAACATGAATAAACTTAATTTCCCAGTACTTAGTAACACCCCATTTTGTATAAGGATTTTATTCTATTCGGAAGAGAATCTATAAGGCCATCAATCACCTTCTGAGGTAGACTTTGTGCTTCAAATAATTCGCATTTATTACTGAGTCGTTGAAATCTCTTGCGTATATTTGTTTGCAACACATGGAAAATATTCTCAATAGGGTTCATATTGAGCAATTAATCCGGCCACTGTAGAACGGAAACATCTTTCGTTTTCCAAGCTACCGTAGTTTTAGCCTTATGGTAATGAGCGCCATCTTCTATAAATAGATATCTGTCTTTCTGTAAAATATTTTTCGTAAACAGTGGCAATAATTATTTTTTTTAAAATGTCTACATATTTTATAACTTTGAATTTTAAAAGAAAAATATGAATTGATATTAACAAATTCAATATCTTATCTCCATAAATATTATGTAAAGTATCATGTAAAGTGTCTATATACTTCTGTCACCCTAGTGTGTATGTATGGGTGTGTATATATATATATATATATATATATATATATATATATATATATATATATATATATACATACATTCACACACACACAGTAGCTTAAAGTATAACAACATTCATGTGCTAATTATATATCTAATTATATATATATATATATATATATATATATATATATATATATATATATATATATATATATATATATATATATATATATATATATATATTATTGGCAAGTATCTCCCTTTTTTTTTTTTTTTTTTTTTTTTTGTACATAGCTGCGAAATTCAAAAGACCAGAAGGCGGAAGGGAGATATTTGCCAACCTAATATATATATATATACATATACACCCGTCCCTCAATTTACGAGGGACTTTTTTTACGCGGTCAGATAGATTTCATTTTATATAATTTTTCATGGAATTTACTATATATCAGAGTGACGCAAATTCTTACTTGAACGTATAAAAGCATGATATAAATATATAAAAGGTTGATTGTTTTGAATTACAGTAACGATAGTGACTCCAAATATAATTTATCTACTTTTGTTTTCTAAAACGTCATTATTTTTTTGTTAAGCTATGTGAAATAAATATGTGTTTCTACAACTTTACTAGCTTTTATTTTCAATATTTTTTCTATTGTACTGACAGACTTAATTTACCCGATTTTCATTCGCGTAAAACAAATCCACGTGGAACGGATACTCCACGTAAATTGAGGGACGGGTGTATATATATATATATATATATATATATATATATATATATATATACAAACAATAATATCAATTTTAGAAAAAAATAAATTTATTTTTTACAAAGAGGATTTCGAAGTACATTTCACATAATAGATCACATTTAAGTATTAAAGGAAATTATTAGTCGATATAAAAAATATCAAATATCACTCTTCCTTAAATTTATAGATTATTAAGAAGTCTTCGATTCAGTCAGTACATTAGCAATATTACATGCATTGAAGAGTTAAGAAAATTAAGAACCATATGTTAAGCTCTTAGAAAATATTTATAGAAATACTATATCCTCCATATAAGTACATAAAGAAAGTGTAGAGCTTAAAGTTATAATAGGACTCAAATAGGACGGTTCGATATCACTAAAACTATTTACATCTGCGTTAGAAGAAATAATTTAGAGACTAAACTGGGAATCTTAAGAAATAAAAATAAATAAAGAGATTCTTAATAACTAAAGATTTGGTAATGACATTATTTTTTTACAAGAAATCCAGATGAGCTCAAAATAGAATAAAAGAATTGGATAAAAAAGCCAAAAAATTGGCCTCATAAAAAAACTCAAGAAGATAAAAGTTATGTTCAATTAATTTTCAGGTCAGAAAAAATCATGCTAAATAAAGCAATAAATTAATTACTATATATTCTTAGTACAACTTATTAACACTGAAGGAGCATTAATAGATAAAATAAATAGTAGAAAATGAGATGGTAGTTCGGAAGAAATTCGTATGTTATAAAATCTGATATTTATTTATGTGTAAAAATATTTTTTCATTAATTTACGTATTATATCTATTCTTGCATATGACAGTGAAACATTGGTCTTGAATATAAGAATAATTAAACGATTCTAGTATAAAACAAAGAAGCATGGAAATACATATTTTAGGAATAATATGAAAAAGTAAAAAGAGTACCAAGTGAATCAAAATTAAAACAAAATCATAAAAATAAAGTGTTTGAAAAAGAAATGGATCAATAATAAAGCAAGAAAAGGAGAACATCGATAGACTAAGGAAAATTTTTGATTGAGAACCTAGATATATAAGAGGACTCAAAATAGATCCATTAATAGATTAGGCAGAAATATAAGAACATGTCGAAATGGACTGAAGAAAATATCATTGGATCGATTAAGGTAGAAAATGTTGGGAAAAATCTTCACTTCATAGTGGACAAAAAAAGGCTGATAATATGCAATATATAAAAAGGAGAGTAGCATATGCACACATATAAAAAAGAAAAAGAATTAAAATGATTAATAGCTAAAAAATTTGAACAAGAATTTATTATTAAAATACAATTATAATGTACAGCTGGGTCCGTTTTTGTGCGGATTATTTTAAGTTATGCGATTTATATTTTTTCTTAATATCTTTTTATGCGGATTTTTTAATATGATTTTTAAGTTATGCGATTCATATTTCTTCTTAGTATCTTTTTATAGGATTTTTTTAAAGAATTTCTTTAAGCGTTTTTTTAATTCAACAAAAAGCTTCTTCAATTTTATGAACAAATGAAGGAATTAGAGCCATTTACTTCCGCTTCTCAAACTGATAAGGAATTTTTGGCTAGCAATAGTGGTTAACTGGGTTTTTAAAAAGGAATGCACTGCATAAGGTGAAGAGAAATCTTCACCTCGCATGCAATCGCGCCCGTAAGGGCGTGATTGCATCGGCAGATGAAGAAGCTGCCAAATTTGTTGTTGACAACGTACCAGATCATCCACATTTAAAACATCCGAATGTAAACATGATGTTTTTTCCACCCAATACAACAAACATTATTCAACTATTAGATCAAGGCATAATTATAACTTTTAATAATATTAAGTTAAACGCACTTTTCAATTTATATTGGATAAACTAGAAAATGAGTCAGTAACAGTAACTGACGCTTGGAAAAAAATTTCTATCTTTGACTTTATAAATCATGTTGTTTTTGTTATTACTCAAATAAAATCACACACTTTAAATACCTGTTGGAAAAAGACTTGGCCTACATGTCTTGAAAACAGAGCAACTATTTAGTTTCTTTTTATTTTCTTTTTTTTATTCTAAACAGTGCAGCTATTATTGCGATGATGATTAAAATATATATGAAAAATTCTAAAATAAATTACACATATATACATATTACTTTGAATAAAATTAAATAGTTGATTAAAAAATAAAGTAAAAAAGCTTTGTTTTGTATCAATTTTCTGCAGATATTTGAAGTGTTGTTTAAGCATTATTTATTTCCTGATTTTTTATGCGAATTTTAGAGTAATTTTACTTTTTAGCATTGGTTTTATGCGGTTTTCAAAAATTACGGAACGTATCCCTAATTTTTCAATGTAAGTTAAGTATTTTTTGTGCGATTTTTTTAATGCGGTTTTCTGCGGAATGTATCTACCGCATAAAAACAGACAGGTGTATATTAATAATATTAATTCAAAATTGTTTGTTAAATTATTATTTTAGTGCTAATTCTTAATGTTTATTCAAAAATAAATAATAATTATTTCAATATCTTTTGAGAACATATAGATACCCTAATTGAAAATTAAAAATAAAAATTTTGATTTAATATAATATTGAATAATATTTGTGGAATAATAAATGTATTTGTTTAATATAATATTAATATGAAAATAAAAGATAATTTCTATTTTTTAAATAAAGTTTCAAAATAAACGATTTAATTACGAACAAATATTACAATCGATTAAACCAACTAAATTTCCAACATACCACTAGTTTTTAATTGTTTAATCAATAAACGAATTGCGAGTTGATTGGCAATGTCTTTGTCAAACTTTACTCATTGTATTGGAGACATTCTACTTAACTTGATAGCCTTGTACTTGTCGACCTAAAACCATACCGCCTACCATTGCAGTTTCGAAGTAAACTATTAATCTTCGAAAACATCAAACTTCAAACAACAACTATCACTTGAAACTAGAATACATGTTACAAGGACTACAGTTGTGTTTACTTAACAGCAATCCCTAGACTAGATAATTGTCGAGCAAATCAATCAGTTTAATTCCCAGATGACTAATAATTACCAATTTCAATTATAAGTCCATTTAAACATTTATTTTATTCGCGTTTTAATTTTGTTGTATCGTTCAAACAATGTTCGTTAAATCAATAATTACTGATTCGCCTGCTTTTTATATACTGTTAATTTGTGGTTCTCATATAAAATTTTTTATCGACAGTACTCTTCATTCGTCGATTGTTTACATCGTTTATTTTTTAAAACCTACAGACAGAAAATATCAGTCAATTATGATAACATTTTATTTCAATCTGAAATTATGTTAATAATAAGCGTTGATTAGAATATACATTTGAAACTATACAGTTGACTAATTCATTTTTTATTAAGAAATAAATGAAAATAATAAATCCTATTTACAAATATATATAAATAAGGGATGGTATTTAAATTCTTAATTTATTTCAAATAATGTAAAATAGTATTTAAAATTTTATTAAAAAATGTTTCATTCTGTATTCTATTAAATATAGGATCATCCATATGTGACGCTTAAATTTGTGTTTTATTAGAATGAAACATGTATATAGGACGGTGTATAGAGAAACATTTGTATAATTTCTTGTGTTTCTTTTTAATAAAACACAAATGTAGGCATCACATTTGGATGATCATATATATGGCAACTAAAATTGAAAAAATATTTGTATTTTAATAATTTGACATATTTTAAATCATTTAGAATGAAATTTATATATATATATATATATATATATATATATATATATATATATATATATATATATATATATATATATATATATATATACTAATATATATATATAATATATATATGTATTTTAATAATTTATATATATTTTATATCATTTAGAATGAAATTATATATATATATATATATATATATATATATATATATATATATATATATATATATACATACATCTTAGGTTATGTAATTTAATTCGATTTTTTTATAACTGTTAAAATTTATTTACACAAAAAATAATACAATTTTAATTTTAAAAATTATCTACATGACTATATTTACTTCTACCACTTTTCAGTGAATTTTTTAATTTGATTGCAAAAAAACCCTGTAATTATTTGGGTCAATAAAATCATCGATGATTTTTTCATGTCGTCTATGGTATTAACATGCGTGTCGTAAAAATAATTTTTCATAAATCAAAATAGATGAAAGTTGTAATTAGTTAAGTTTAGTTAATATGCTAGGTAGAACAAAACTTCCCGTCGAAAATTAAAAATAGTATCCTTTATATTGTACTTTCTGCGACATGAGTTCGAACATTGTTATAGAGCTATATCACTTTTTTTTGCCAGTGTAAGGCGTTTTATGCTCCAATTCCTCGCTTAATTTAATGAGCTGTTGCTTATAACGATATGCTGTGACTGTTTGGCATGATTTTAAAAACTCATAGTAAAAAAGTGTTCTTTACATTTCAGTAAATACACGATAAGACCTTTTTTATTTTTCTTTTCCTTTTATTTATATCTTTTCGAATATCGGTCCAACGTTCATAATTACGAGACACTTTTTAATTCCATGAATCAATATACTATACTATTAATCGGGTGATTATCCCAGTACTAATTTATATTTTCTATCAGCGATCTCTCCCTTATTCAGTAAATCCAATTTTAAGACACTGAACATATTTTCTCCCCTTCCTTATTTTGCTACTATCACAAACAGCACTATCATCCAACCACTGATGTAAATCACATGGGTGAGATTTTCAGTCAGGGGTAATTGGTATTGTGCTTCTATGGGGTTTCTTAAGATTTATTTTTCACCTGTTATCATAAGACTACTATTTGCTTTGGAGGACTTTTTGTGCACTTTTTAATTTAGTGTTCTGATAATCGAATGTAAAATTTTTACCATACTTTGACAAATTTCTGGAAAAGAGTATAATCTAAAGATTAAAAATCTTTCTTAATCCAGCACTACTTATTTCAGGAATAAAAGATATTTAACTTCAGAATTTAGCTGACATAATTGAAGAATGGAATCTCTGTGAAATAGTTCCATAGTTTTATTTCCTGAACTGTTCGTGTGCAATAACGAAGCTAAAAACTTTTCTATGGCTTCTTTTTTCTAACATCATCAAAGAGTTAGATAGAATTTTACTTGGATTACATAGAGACTTATAAAATGCTTGTATATTTTACTCAAACATTTATAGATTTTTTTTAAAAATTTGAAAGATTTTTACAAATAATTTCAATTTTTAATAAAACGGTAAATTCAAAAATAGTTCAAGAAATAATTATTGTATAATACTCCCTACACCTTTAATAAATAACTACATTATCCTGAAAGAAATGACACCTATAATTCCGGATATAATTACAAGAAATCATTACATGATTAAAAAATTAATGAAAAGTAAAATGAGCTTCAGAAACGATAAAAAATAATTTCATATAAAGTAAGACAAAATAAGTAATTAATAGAAAATTATTGTCAATTACAATGAAATTTATTATTTTAAAAAAAACTAATTACCAATTTAAAGTTAATTGGAATTATACTACTATTTTTTTGAAGAAAAAATTAGTTCACATATTTAAATGCAACTTTTTTAATTTTTTTTACTTGTAATTGTTGGTATTTTTTATTTTACTAAATATAAAACATAATACGAATTATATTTGTATACTCAACCAAATTCTAACTCCAATTTCTAAATAAAAGACAAATTTAATTTTTATATTTAGATGAATAGTATATTGCAATACAGTTTTCATATTACAAAATTAAATATTATTTTTGGAAATAAACTATAATTTATTGATGATAAATATTCTAAAAAAAATTCTCTCTCTCTCTCTCTCTCTCTCTCTATATATATATATATATATATATATATATATATGTATATATATGTATATATATGTATATATATGTATATATAATATATATATATAAATAGATTTATAACAATTTTAATATCTAAATTTAGATCAAAAATTAGCTCTTTATACAGCAAATCATATGATTCCCTAAAGCTTCAACATAAATTATTTCAAAGTACGCAAACTGGATTGTGGTTTACCAAGTCAAATGTTTGATCCAAGACCTAAAAGGTTAAGGAAGGCGGAGAGCGGGATTGTATGTCCCACCAGCGCACCGGTTTGCAAACTTTACCGGTCTGTCTTCGCCCTGTGGCATCTTAGTCCTCTCTCAATCGCTTCTCTTTAGCTAACAACACCCTTGCCGCGCGACGTCATTTACCCCTCATCAACTCTATTTCTTGTTCAGACTACTTGCATGTTATTTACAAACGTAATTGCACGTCGCAACAAATTCGAAATGCATTATACCGGAAATAATTTACGTCTTTAGAGGAGTATTTCAATAAAGTGTTTTATTAATGAATTATAAAACGAATAAAGTTTGATTATCTTTTCAGTAGTTTGTACCTATGTTTGCATTTATACTAGTCATCGAATAAATTCATTGCATTTTAACGAACAATTTTATTACTTGGAAATATCTTCAATTGTAATTTAAATTATAGTCATATAAAGAATTTCATTTTAAATGTACAATTTAAATTATATTGTACAATTCAGATTAAATTATGTCTCGTAAATGTTATCTTATACATTATTGAGATATTTTTTTTTAAAAAAAAACATTCAATATAATCTAATTAAAAATTTATTATACGATCTTCATAAAAGCAAAGTTAAATTTAATGAAATCAATAAGTATATATGGTAACTTACTCTAATATACAATAATTGAAATACTTAAAAATGTATTAATTATTTTTAACATTTCATTTTAACTAATTAATTTCATATTATTATTGATTTTTGACAAATATTTTTTTATATATTTTTAAATAAATAAATGTATAAAATTATTTGTTAAGTTGAAATTTATATAAAATGTTACTTTAGAATTTATATTTATTTATTTATTCAATTTTATTTAATACATTTGTTTAATAACAAATTAATTTGTCATATGAAAAATAATATAAAGAATAAACCAATTACAGTTTGTAAGGTAACTAAATTCATAAATGAATTAATAAAAAATAAAACATTCTAAAGTCAAATAACCAAATTTTAAATAATTACTCACTATATAATTTAATTATTTATATGAATTAAGAGAAGTATTAAGTAGAGATAAAAAAAATATATTTATTTGTCTTTGCATTGAATATTATTCAATGTAGCATTTTTTTTTTTGTAAAAGAACACCGTTTCTGTCCACCAAGTGTAACCTATTGATACATAATAGGCTATATTTGAGTCAAAAAATATTTTTTTAAAAATGATAATCAATAACATAGAGTATATGAGATTTTTAATCATTTAAAGAATCAAATTTTCTCAAATATTTATGTGTACATTATCGTTGAATGAACAATTTACAAAATGTTTATTAATTACTTTTTATACCTTTGATGTTATTTTATCTAATTTCATAAAATTCTAAAAGTAAAACTTACTTCAGCAATAAAGATATATCGTATATATATATACATACATACATATATATATATATATATATATTAATAAATGAGAAAATAAAAAAAATTTAACATACTTTTATCTTAAAATCGTAATTTATAAATTTCTTTATTATTTTTTGTTTAAATATTTTTCAAAGAATACGATAACTATATTATTAAGTATTTTGATCTTACGGTACTAATTATTATGTGTTCATTAATATTTCATTAACAAAACTATATACATATATATATATATATATATATATATATATATATATATATACAATGGTCGTTTGATAGATATGGTAAATTTATTTATTATTTATTTTAATTAACTAATTAATTGAATTAAATTTTTTAATTTAATTTTCTTTACTTTTTACAATACTTATCAAACGACCCTTGCATATATATATATATATATATATATATATATATATATATATAGAGAGAGAGAGAGAGAGAAAGTTACTAAATTCTTCGAAAGTTGTCTAGACAGAAAATAATAAGCAAATTTTTCAAAAAATATCAAGACAAAAGTTTTCTTTGAACATTTCGTGTTTTATAATTTATCATATATATATATATATATATATATATATATATATATATATATATATATATATGTAAGTATGTATATATAAAATATAATATAAATTTCTACCCCATCTGTACCAAAATTATCTGAGCTTTATTTTTTTTATTTAATATTTATTATTTTTTAAAATACATTCTTTCTGTAGAAATACATATTCTCTATACATATTTTAGAATTGTGTCTAGTACTTTTTTTAGGAATATTTCTAATGGTATCTATAGAAAAGTTTTGAAATTGCAAAATGCTATTGAATTTCTTTCTTTTAAGCCTTATGCTAATTGTTAGAAGCAAGAAATAGTCTCAATATATCATATCAGGAGAATAAGGTAGATAGCGAAGCATTACACTTTATAATATTAGTTTCCTACAATAATAGATTTCTGCAGAAGAAATTGCGCATAAATTTTTCGTTTGCAAATCTTTGATCAAAATGAAAAAAAAGTGTTATTCACTAATAACAACACAGCACTATTCTGAATTAATCTTACAGATATTTAAGTATTGTTTTTAATTAATTTATGCAATTTTTTTTTTGACTGGTTGAAGAACGTCCATTATATTTATTATCTTCAAACAACTTTCTACTCTTTTTAAAATTTGTATATCTCTTATAAACTATTGTACGTGATAATTTTTTCCCATAAACTTCATTCAACATTTTAAACGTTTTTATAAAAAATCTTCAATTTTCTCTTCATTCTATACTAATTTTTATCAAATGTTAAAAAGGTACTGTTACATTTAGCTTCATAACTAATGATATACATCAAATTTCAATCAAACTAACCAGAGTCATAAATGAAGTGTAATCAAGAAAATAAATGATATTTAAAAAGACATCGGTTCTAATATTGTCTGTATATTAAAAGTTCGGATACATTTTGGACAAACTGTATATTATGATAAACAAAGGTATTTATTTCAAATAAATGTATTTAGATGTGACAATAATTTAAAAATAAATTTTCCCCATGGTTAAGTATTAATTCATTACTGGTTGACAATAAAAACTCTGTCATGTCCTACCATAAAAGCTCACAAAATTGATTTATGATATAATGCTTTATCGTTATGATGCATACACATTCATTCACTGTATAATATATTACGTTTAGTTTAATCATATTTATTTATACTCGTACATTTCTTTGCAAATTTAGTCATAAAAAAATAAAATATATAACATTTGTTTGTAGGCGATATAATTAAAACTGTTTACATGTAGGAGGTAATATGATATATGTTTATTGCTTTTAAACATTAATCTATTTTTGTTTTTTTCTCTCTTCATATATATATATATATATATATATATATATATATATATATATATATATATATATATATATTTGAATATGTGTGTATATATTATTACATTTAATTAGTAATTAAACTGATTAATAAATGTTTACTTTTTTCTATTAAATATAAATAATAAGATCATTCTTCTAATATTTTTCGTGGTGACTTCTAATTTATCAGCCCTTTAATAAATAACTATTTGTGCTATTAAGTATAAGTTTAAGTAATTGACATTTTTTATGAAAAAACCCTTTAAGATATACAATACATTACATGTATTGTGTACTGACCTACAATGTACTTCTTTAGAATTGTGTGTTTAACTTGACAAACTCTCTCTTAAAAACATAACATCAATTTACCAGCTTTCTACTAAAATAAATGATTCCACCCTTTTAGTCTTGACGTCAATAATTCAACTTGACCTTTTGTCAGCCTGAGATCACAAATCACATCATTAAATTCTGATGATAATGTGAAGTTTTATAAAACTAATATTTTTTTTTATAAATTCGAGTCTTTTTCTTCTTCGTTACCTACTATTTTGGTTCGCGGTTTGATGTTTTCTTCTTGATGTAAGTTTCAGGTTTTTAGACGTGTAGAAATGTGAAAGTTTGGAGTGTGAAAAACAGACTTTATAAATAAATAAATAAATATCAAGTTATTTGATATTATTTGTAATTTTTTCTATTATTCCAGAAATTTTTGTAATGGAAAAATAACAGCCCATGAAATGGTTCATCCACGTAAATGTCATGTAATAAGATCATTTTAATTACCACTTAATAATGTTATAAATTTTGTAAAGCAAATATGTGGAGCTCACAGTTTTTCTTGATCGTCTATTTTATAATAAAAATAAATTTTATACGATTTTCTTATAAATGAAGTTTTCTTCTCGGAGATTTCAAAATTAAATAATCATAGATGTCACAAAAATTGTTTGGATGATTTACTCAATAACCAAGCATAGTTATTTGATAATATGCTCTTACTTTCTATTATCACATTACTATATACACAAAATATAATATATTCAACTTTATACAGATATTAAAACTTGCAACTACCAAACAACTATAAATTAGACGTAAGTAAAAATCTCACTCAACTGAGGTAATCAAAGGTTATTAATAATATTTTCTAATAACACATTTATTATAAATGTGTAATTTTATTTTATTTCTTCTCATCCAAATTTGTCATAGCAATTTAATTGACCTGGAGGCTAAAACTTTGACTCGTGAAATTTTTATTTACATTATAAAAATTAAAAAATAGATTCATGTTGTTATAAATTGAATAGATAGACGTTTCTCCAGTTGTTATTTGTGAGAGTAGTAAACAACAAATTATTAATATAGAATGATATTATTTTGGAATAAAAAATTTGAAATATTAATAAGGTGCTATTAATTTATACCTATTAATAGTAAATAAATGAAAGGAACTACAGGGCAAGTTATGGAGGTATAAAGGTAATACTTCTTGAAAAATAAAATAAATTTGTTATAAAAAAGTAGATTCATATAGTATCTTTGTTTTAAAATTCAGAATCATCAAACATAAAATACATTAAAAAAAAGTCAAAAATTGTGCATTTAACTAAATCATTGTTAATAAGTTATTAGAGAATATTATTGATTGTTCCGAATAAATACAAAATAAAACAATAACTATCTGATACAAAATGATTTTCAAATTATATATGTAATAAAAATGGGAAACAACTTTTATCAATTATAGGATTTAACGAGTAAATGGAAACTTTAAATTAAAAGTGAATATAAACATGTTTTCTTCAAGAAGTAAAATAATTGTATTTGGATGATTCTCGAAAATAAATTGGAAACTTGTTTTCTAAGTATGGTATTGTTTATATATATATATATATATATATATATATATATATATGTATATGTATATATGTATATATATATATATATATATGTATATATGTATATAAATTATTAAAATCCTAAAATAAACAATATTTAAGAATTAGTCGAGAGCAAAATATTAAAAAAAAATGTTTTTCCAACCACGTGAATTTTCAAAATCTGACAGGAGAAAATTCAGTGTGGAAAAAGGGGATTAATATAAACTATAGCGTGAAAACTGTAACCAAATGCCTTCATTCGTTCCCCAAAAACTGTCACATAAATCAGGAAGCAGTGCGGCGTATAAGTTATTAATAAATATGCAACAGTTTAAACGTTACGAAAGCACGCAAAAGCGTGGATATAGTCGACGAAACACGATTTTATATACCAGTGGCGGCTCATATAGATAAGAAATAGTGAGCTATCATATAATGACATATATTTTTATTAGAATTTATGACGAGATTTTTAACATTCCTAGAGGGAGATGGTATTATTTTTAGGAATTTTCACGTAAAACTGTCATAAATATTTACATCGTATATATGATATGATATATCAATTTTACATGTTTTAATCTTTAATATTACATTATAAAATACTTTTTTATATATATATATATATATATATATATATATATATATATATATATATATTTATTTATATGTATAAAATATTTATATTAAAAAATATCAATAACAAAGTATATATTTGTAAAAAATCATTTTATTTGAACAATTTTCACAAAAACAAATATACTTACAGATGTAATAATATTTGTAAATTTTTCAGTCCATATTGAAATAAATAAATAAATTAGCATTTATTATAACAAATTCCTAAACATGTGTATTTAATATGTACAGGTAATTTTCATATAACGAAGATATTATGTTCTACAAAAATTTCACGTTAAGAAAATCGCATTATGCAAGTCTCATTGTTCATAAAAATGTGAAATTATGTTTGAAATGTTTTTTTTTTTGAGATAAAATAATGATTATATATTCAAATAGTATTAGAAAATAAACATTATTCAAAAGTAAAATAAGCAAAATTTAAATACTATATTTGATAACGTAGTTGTAAAAATATTATATATTAAATTAATTCTAATGAATATCTTTTTCTTTTAAAATTACATTTTCATTCTGCTATATTTTTTTTCTTCCGCGTTATCTGAGTGTTATAAGAAGTAAAATTGCGTGTTATATAAAAACCGCACTATAGAACACCGAATTATATCATAGTTCACATGTACTATACTTCTTAATTGTATTTAAAAAATAGTTAAACAATATAATTATATATATATATATATAGAGAGAGAGAGAGAGAGAGAGAGAATTTTCAAATAAGTATGTCAGAACTTTGACAACTGGTGGAAGCCATGTTTGAATTTTTTAAGCTCATTTTGACATTTTAACTCAGTATAGTTTGGAAAATTATCATGGAAAGTTTAATACTATAACAACTCTTAAAAATTGTTAAAAGTTATAATAAAAATTAATATTCGGTTTATAAAATTTATCGTCAACACTAAATAAAGAAAATTGCAGAATTTAGAGTGAAATCAATCCACAAGTCATTGAACAAAGAACATTTCATCCACAAAAAGTAACTATTTAGTGTGCGATATATGCTGATGGTGTCATCTGACTATATTTTTTTCAAAATGAAGCTGGAAATCATATTAGAGTAAATGGGATGCGTTATCAAACCACGATTAATGATTTTTTTCCAAAAATAATTGCAAATGGCTTGCACGATATATGGTTTTAACAGGAAAGTGCTACGTGCCATTCATCTACGGAAACAATAAACTTATTGAAACAAGAGTTTAAGGAGTTCATTATTTTCACGAAATGGACCTATCAATTGTTTACTAAGATTTGACTAAGAATTGTTCACAAACTGAAATATGAAAAAATAATATTGAACGTATAAATCATGGAATTGGACCACAATTAAATACTATTTGTTTTATTTTCATTTACACTTTTAAAGCGCTTATTGGAAAATCTTATATAATAGCCAGTCATTTAACAAGAAGACGGGACAGCTAAAAAATAAGGAAAATTATTTATTAAGAACGTAGATATATAAGAATGTACAGAAATAGACACATGGATATATGGGATAGAGATATAAGAAATTTAGTGAGAATAAACTAAGAGAGAAGGTATTGGATCAGTCCAAGTGAAAATTTTTTGGAAAGATGTTCATTCAGCAGTAAATAGAAACTAATGATATATATATATATATATATATATATATATGTGTTGTGTGTGTGTGTGTGTGTGTGTATGTGTAAGTATATTATGTAAACAATTTTAATCGAAAAGAGATTAATATATAATATCATTAAATTCAAATCGTTTTATTGATACTATAATAAAACACAAAAAAATTGATTCACCTGTATATATATATATATATATAAAGATATATGTATATATATATATATATATATATATATATATATATATATATGCGCGCGCGCGTGTGTGTGTATAAAAGTAACTCACCTAAGAAAGTAAACTATAAATGAAAACTACTCTCCAACCCGCCTGGTCAGCTTGGTAATAATGAGTAAATACTAGTGAATGATAGTATTCAGCAAAATTGTTAGCCAGTAGTAGACTAACAAAAGCTGATATGATGATTTAATATTAATATATGATATTGATTATATATATATATATATATATATATATATATATATCTTTCCTTTCTGATAAATATTCCTCTTTCTGATAAATTATATTCCTCATTCAAAGAAAGACTAGAGTTTTAATATGATAACATTATTTATCCATTTACATACTTTCTATAAATTTCCAAAGTATGTATCTCCTAATCATGTTACAATGATCTAAATAAATGGTAGTCATATGGTTTTATGGTTGTAGAATACAATTGGTGGAGAAGAAATTTCTATTTTTTTGAGATTTCTAATTTTAACCCTAAAAATATATTCTTAGTCATCTTATCAATATGCAGTCAAGTATTAACATAAATAAAAATAACCTTACTAATAATTAATGACCATTTTTCGACAAAAACCTGTTTTAATTTATACAATTGTTGAATATTTTTAACGGTTCTGAATCTTACAATAGTAACAACTAATAAGAGAGAATTATTTTCTAAACCAACCAGAAATATAATTATATCTTCAGACTATGTATGTTTCAATTCGTTGTTCATTTAAGTGATTAAACAAAGTTTACATATTTTTTACGACTATAATTTTTATAATATACCCATTTATCATCTCCAATTTCAATTCGATACCACAAAATTTCCTTTCTTTGTTTAGAAAGCAAATATTGAAACAGTAAATTGATTATGAACTCGTAGTAATTTTTCAAAATTAATAATCGATTGAGCTTGGTTTTTTTTAAATAGCATTTGTAATTCATAATTTTCATTTTTTTTTGGAAAGGAAGTTCCTTATTTTTTATATTTAAATCACCACTTCGAAATCTTTTAAATCAAAATTTATTAATACTAGTAAATATTGTACATAACTTTCGCCATAAGACTTACAAACTAATTTTGCATTTTGGCAACACTTTTATTTTGATCAAACTTAACAAATAAAATGTATCAGACATGCTCTTTACTACGATTCATTTTTTATCACACTAAAATAACGATATCAACAACAATGACATGCAATTCCATTTGTCCCATTCTGATTAAAAAACAAAAACATTTATTGATATTACATAAATTTTAATTATGTAGTATTGCTAATTGTTTGTGAACTTTACTTTCAATTTATATTCTTCATTTATATATATATATATATATATATATATATATATATATATATATAAAGAATAAAAATGGGATTGTATCAGTTCAGAAATTCGCATATTTTGAAGTCGATTACTCTTATATGCTTTTTAAAAAAAATTTGATGAATGTATTCTATCTATTTCAACTTATGGCAATAAAATATGGAATTTGAGTGCTAGAATAATTGAGAAACTCTAGACAACATAAAGAAGCATGAAAAGATGCAAATTAGGAATACCACGAAAAGATTAAAAAAACAGAAAAATCAAAAAAAAAACACAAAAAATACGAATATTTCAGTAAATGTGAGTATTTTAAAATGGAAATAGATCGATCATATAGCAAGATAAATTATTAATTGAATACGTGAATATATAAAATGGTACGTAAAGAGATTCATGGATAGATATAATTAAGGGATAAGAAAATTTGTAAAAATGGACAAGTAGAAAAAGGCATTGAATTGGTTAAAGTGAAAAATTTTGGAAGAAACTTTCATCCAGAAATGGATAAAAAAGGCTGACTATATTATATATACATGTCTTTTTATTTTTAGCGAGTACGCGGTTTTCAAACATATTTTAGTATTTCTTTATGTTTTATTGAGTATGCAAATTTTTAAATAAAAATTCTGTTTATAAATCACAACATTCTATGACAAAGGCAAATATATTAAAGTTTAAAAAATTCCAATATTGTTAGAAATTAATATATTAAAATGTAGAATATATTTTTTGTATAAAACTTGCATCTATTATAAACAAATAAGTATTTTTTAATATAAAAATTAATTTAAAATCCATACTCTATAAATATTTTTGATATAAATGCTTATATAAATAAGTTCATGTCTTCTCTTGGATTTGTCCTAAATATATATACACTTTTCTCAAAAAGTACCGAGAATTGTTTAATGAAACACAGAATATATATTTATTCGGAGAAATTTATTTTGTCCTCTTAAAAATATCCTCCATCGGATGCAATACACATATGGCAACGTTTAATCCAATTCTGGAAACAGTCTTCATGAATCGATTTAAGAATGAACTTCAGCTCCATTAAAACGAATTCTCTTTAATACCTGTCTTCTAAATAAGAAATTTTCTGTACTTTTTATTCAGACTATACATACATATATATATATATATATATATATATATATATATAAATTGTTAAACATTTATATGAAAATAATATTAGAGTTTATTAAATGCTGATAATTATTATAAAATGATTTTTAATTTTTTAAAAATAGCAAATAATTTAGTATTTGCTCTAATTTATATGGAATGATTAATTTTATTTTTTTTTTGATTTGTTAAATTAAAGAAAACACTATCATTACAATATTTTTAAGATCTTTTAATAAATTATTTAAAGTTACTCTTCAATTGTTGTTTTACTGATTATAAATAACGAAATAAATAAAAATTAAAATTTACATACCACTTAATTCTTGAAATTGATTATACAGTAAAGAAGAATATAACGTCTGTAAAACAACAATATACGAGTATAGCTATAGGTCAACAGAGTAGAACAATTATCATGATATAAATGTATAATAGATCCTGTAAATACAGTAGCTCAAATAATATATAGATGTACTTTGAAAAAAATTCTAAAAATATTAAAAATTTATATTATCAATGTAAGTATTTGTATAAAATTTAATAATTTCAAATTATAAACATATATTACTCATATATATATATATATATATATATATATATATATATATATATTTATATGCTAAAATATATGAACAAAGATATAACAAAAATAATAAAAATGTCTAGAAATCAGCTATTCTAATTAAAATTTGATTTAGTTTTGTATGTTACACTAGACATACATATATAAATGTTATCAACGTAAGTCATTCTTCAAAATAAGAAATCTCTACCATACGTCGTAATACAAAAATAAATAAGAACAACGAAATTTCGATGAGACACAGCTCCATTTGCATCGTATTATGAAAATCCGCCACTGCTATAAATGTGTGTGTACTTCGTGTGGAGCGAGCTACGGCTATGTAACGTTGCGTTGCCGTAACATCCATAGTAGCAACGACGGCTGAAGAGATTAATCAGGCCAATCTCATGGGCCGCATCACTCAAAACAAAGTCGGAATGGATTTCTCAGCAGCGCAAGTTCGCGGCCTCCCAACGCCAGACAAGTATCTTCGTTCATAGATGTTTAGCTCTTGTACGTAGATAAACCGATTCTCATCTTCTTAACGATATCAGTTACAAAAACAATTATTATCAAAGACAAAATTAATACTCAAAAATTCAATGTACCTTCAATTTTATTGTAATATTATATATTATAAGACAATGAGAAATTTTAATTCGTTTTCAGATATACATCTGTATAAATTCATACACATTATATATATATATGTGTGTGTGTATGTGTGTGTGTGTGTGTGTGTATTTTTGTATATATATATATATATATATATATATATATATATGTAATTTAGAAATGAATAAGAGAGAGGACAAGAGATATCACCAAAATTATTTACAGCAGCACTAAAAGAAATATTTAACACACTAAACCGTGAATATAAAAGAATAATAGTAAAAATAAAAATCTATTCATCTTTGATTTTCTAACAATATTATTATTTTTTCAACATACAGATCAATTCGAATAGTGAATAGAAAAATTAAACAAAAAAATCAAAAGAATATCTTATTTCATCGTATAAAAACAAGAACAATGTAAAATACACACCCACACACAAGCGTGTATATATATATATATATATATAGAGAGAGAGAGAGAGAGAGAAAGAGAGAGAGGTGTGTGTGAATGCTGTGTTTATTTGCCTACTTGGAAATATATTTATTTAATTAATAAAACACAATTTATATTTTAACTAATATTTTAAATTCCTTCACTATGAATATTTTTTTATATATCACTAAAAATTATTTTCTTCTTTTATATAAATATTTCAATAAAATCCAGATTACTTCTTAACTTTGTTTTTAATATTAATTTTTCACATTATCTAATTTTTTAGTTCAGAAATATATATTAATCATGTAACATATATTTATGAAATAATTAATTCACATTTTTTTTTAATTTTCTATTCTGTAGTTCAGTTCCTAAATTATACAAATTAATATTGTGTTAACAAAATAATATTTACCATTAGTACTATCATACCATTTTTATTTTCAGAGCTTGAATGGCTTTCCTATTTTGTAAAGGTGATTAAATATAGTTTCATGGCATAAACTGGAGTTTTCAGTAATTCAGTTCAATACTTAGATTTCACATTAAAAGATTTATTCAAAAATTTGTTATGACATTGAGTAGAATGTCGTTGAGTAGAATAAATATATATATATATATATGTATGTGTGTGTATGTATGTACGTATGTGTGTATGTGTGTATGCGTGTATGTGTGTATGTATGTATGTATGTATGTGTGTGTGTGTACACTTAAAAATATTACACGATAAGATAATGACATATAATCAAAAATTAAATCATAATCAGAGCAGCACGAAAAGCATTCTAAATAATAAATAATATAATGAAAAATAAAATATCATTGAGCTTGAAACTAAAAACATATAATCAATTTGTTTATACCTGTCTGTTCTTACTGATCAAAAACATGAAAACTGAATGCAAAAATAAAACAAAAACTTTTGAAAATATAACGAAGCATTGAAAAGATATTATGAGGAACTTCATAACTTTATCGAAAAACTTGAAAATGAATGAAAGAACAAACAAAAGTGGTTGATATAATAGAACAAATACAATCACTGAATTGGACATAGACAGGGCACATATAAAAATTAAAATATTGTTTAATAGATAAACAAAAAGCATTATGGAGTAGAGATTAAAAGATAAAATATAAAAATAACAACCTTATTAAAAATGAAAGGATGAAATCATGAAATATAGTGGAAACAAAATTTTAATAAAATTATACACGAAAATGAAAATGTAGGATAATCACAGAAAAACATTTAAAAAGATCCAATAATATTCTTTAAGCTTTCACTCATTAGTAGACTAATATAAGCTTTGATAATATTGATGATTATGTATACATACATACATACATACATACATATATATATATATATATATATATATATATATATATATATATATATATATATATATATATATATATATATATATATATATATATATATATATATATATATATATATATATATATATATATATATATATATATATATATATATATATATATATATATATATATATATATATATATATATATATATATATATATATATATATATATATATATATATATATATATATATATATATATATATATATATATATATATATATATATATATATATATATATATATATATATATATATATATATATATATATATATATATATATATACATATATATATATATATATATATATATATATATATATATATATACACACACACACACACACACACACATACATTACAAAGGTAAAAGTATAATCAGATAAGAACTATTTGATTATTAATAGAAAGTATGAAATAAATATTAAATTTCTTATTTAAAAAAATATAACTAATAGTAAAAAAAAAATTAAAATTAAAAAGAAGATATATTTAAAATTTCGAAATATATATTTTACATTTAAAAATATTTAAAGTTACTTTTAAAAAATTAATTTTGTAGAAATAGAGAACCACAAAAAATTCTAATTTTCAGTCTAATTTCAAAACATTGTTGAATTTTAAAATTAAATATAACTGTATAATTAACTAGATTAAATAAACCAATTACTTACGAGTATATTTTGTTTTAGAATGAAAATACAGAAAAATAACATTATCATAAATGAAATATTTTTCTGCAGTGTATTCAATTTTAATTAATATTATTTACAATTTTTACTTATTAAATTATTTTTAAAATGAAATATTTTGCAAAAAAATATATTTTTTTTTCTTTTATCTCATTGTTTATTAGCAATGTATGCTAATTTATAAATTACAATCATTTTAATTAACTCCATCATCATATAACAGCAGAATTGTTAATACGTTTTATGTACTAATTAAAACAATTATTGTTCTTGTTTAAGACATAATAAAAAGATTTTTTTTAATTTAAGCACTTACTAATTTTTTAATTAATAACTATAATAAACAGCTATAATTATATATATATATATATATATATATATATATATATATATATATATAAACCTATCATAAAGTTCTGTTCGTTTTTAAGTCAAAAATTTTGTTCGTTTTTTAAGTAAAAAAAACAAATTATACTATTTATTAATATTTAATTAATAATGTAATTTCCATTAATATTAACAACTTCTTCCCATCTTGATAAAAATTTTTGAATTCTTCTTCCATAAAATGACTCGTTTTTAGAAGTTAATAACTAATCAGGTGTCTTTTTTTACATCGTCATTTTCATTATTTTTTTCTATTTAAAAAAAATGTAGAGTCAAAAATAAATGACAGTTGGAAGGTATTGCGTCTAAAAAATATGCTGTGTACTTAGAACCGTTTATTTTTTCTGGAAAGTTTCTCTATTTATTCTGAATTTCTAAAAAAACTTATGACCTTGCGTTGTCATGCTGCAAAATAATTTACTTACTATTAAAAGAGTTGAAAAGTTTTTTAAGTTTATTATTCAAATTGTCTAATTATTGATAATATTTTTCAGAATTAAACATTTCTTTTTTTTACACGTTCATAATAAATTGATCCTCTCATATCCCACCATGTAGACAATTTTTTTTCACACTTTAACTCTATTTAGATGTTGACGGAGTAAGTTGACCAGTATTGCAGTATTCTCTTTTTCTCACTACATTTTTATGTTTAATTTACATTATTTTTAATTTCCAGTTACGAAAAATTCCAAGAATTGTTCAATTTTATTTTGTGAAAACAGACGAGTAAACGATTGCATGATCCTGCCTATTTCTAAGAATCAATTTTTGTAGTACCCATCTTAAATATTTAAATATAAATTTTATGTAGGTAAAAATGTATTTTCTTCTTAAATGTTGCGAAAAATATCATCATCAATCATAGTAGGTCTTCCAGAGAATGGTTTGTTTTTAAGGGTAAAATCTCTATTCCTAAATTTCTCGAACGATCTTCTCCATGATTTTTCAGATACTACGTTGCTTTAAAAATTTTAACTATTTTCTATTGGCTTGTGCAGTATTGTTTCTTTATTGATATTCGTAAAATATACGGTACCATAAATGAATCTTATCAACAAACAACTTTTCTTCATTATTACTTGGTAAATGCTGATGACCAAACATTTGTTTCAGTGTATGTTAAAGGCCACTGATTATAAAATATAACAGTAAAAAATAAGTCATATACATTTCATTAAAATAATTGTATTTTAAGCAGATAAAACTTTTCGGTAGACCAAATAATATATATATATATATATATATATATATATATATATATATATATATATTGTATATCAAAATTATAAATTATAATCCAAATTAAAACATTTTTAATACTGTTTGTATATTTATTAGTGATTGAAACCCTATTTCATTTTTCAACTCATTTATTACTACAAGTAAAATCTACCAATCACTTCCTTTCTAACTCGTTTGACTAAATAGCTGATGAAATTTTATTATAAGTTAAAATTCGCAATTCTTTAAAAGTATTGTTTCTTTTATAAACGTCACGACTGACTATTAAATTTATATGTACTAATAAAACAATTAAAATTGGGAGGAGAGATTTTGACATTATCGTTTATTAAAATCTTTTAAATATTTAATTACGTTTAATTATATTCGTCACGAATCATGTTCATTTAATTTTGACATTTAATTAAATATTCGGCATAAATACCAATTATTTTATTGATTAAATATGTATCTTCTTTTACGAATATTTTAATAAAAAAGCATTAAAATAATGTTAGTCTTTTAATGCATAAAAATTAGTTAAACTATAAATTTTTATTTGTGAATAAAAAATATTTTTCTTAATAAATATCATTATTCATAGTTGTAAATAATTAGTAATAAAAATATTTTATATTTATTTTCCATTATTGTATAACATTTACAATTTTTTTTTAAATAATAATTAATTAAATTTATTTTCAAGTAATCATTTTTAAACAATACATGGTAATTTTATATTTAAACTACAAATTATATTTCTGTAGTATCAAGTATTTTAAAATTATCTTCTTATTATTTTAAATATTTTTTTAATGTTTTCAATTAAAAATACTTCATATTAATCTCTTATTATCGATTTTTACAATTTCAACTACTCATTACGTGATATAATCTTATAATACTATTTGAAATGTTCGTATTTAATAATCAGTAAAATAGATATTCTAGTAAGAAAATTATCAAATATCTCCAAGCTTCATTCTAAATTGGTTCAATATCACGCGTTTTAGATATTGAGTTTGTGACCCACATGCTAGCATAGCATTTTAATAAGGGTTTTGCTATCATCATATAAACGTGTTCCCTTATTTTTGTTCTATAATCCTTAACCATATTACAAAAGCTAAAAAATGTAGATATTGAAAAAAATTATTAAAAGTGGGTGTATACTGCTTTGTCATGCAGCATTATCAATATTAAAAAAATCTAAGTAATATTCGTATTTAAGTAAATTAATAATTATTTAGATGTTTTTTATTAAAATACATAATATATTACTGATCTATATAGTTATTAGTATGGAAAAAATATTTTCTGCACAAATTAGTTTTATTCAATTTTGAAATAAAATTGAAATTTTTTCTTGATAAAAAAAATTGTTATAATTTATATATTGTCTAATAAAGAATATAAATTGAAAAATATTATGATTATTTAATAAAAATTAAAAAAATATTTGTACATAACCTGTTTTTATAAATTGAAAAGTGAGATTATTTTAATATTTGAAATATCATAATTTTTTTAAAAAATGACAGGTCTATTATTCTCTAAGAATGGAATTTATGTTGAATATAAATATACTTTATTAGAAAATAAATACTATTTAATTTATTGTATACAAAATGACAATTTTAAAGATATTAAAAAATGTTTATTATTTTTAAGCTTTTTTTTATTAAATTTCAAAAATAAAATAATATTTTTACTGAACATATTTCCATCATTTTTATTTTGCTATTTTTCATCAAAATATGGATATCACAAAAAAAATCTTATTCATTGAGTAAATGAAATTATCGATCCACTTTCTTACTTCATCAAAATGACTAAGTTGTGCACTCGAAAGCTCATGCTACATTGAACGAAACAAGTGGAAGTCAGATGAAGCATTTCCGGATAATACGTCAGATAAGGCAAGACTCCTTCCCCCATTACAGCTCTATTAGAATTTTGCAGTAAAACATGTTGTTTGTTATTATCTTGAAGTAGAATGATTTCAATTCGTTTTTTAATAAAATCTTTTAACTAAAAATCAATGCTAGGTTCAAACCTCTCAGTTGTCGATTGTTGAAGTCTATGTTAACTGTCTTTTTAAGTTATAACTTTTTGCAAAAAGGGGCCACCTTTAAAGTTTCAAGTATTGTGTAATTAAGTTGTGAAAATTTATCATAAATGGATTTCTAATCCTTTAATAACTCTATCTAATTTTCATTGTAATCAACATTTATAAAAATCACTCGTGTACTCGCAACAATCATTTTTTAAAAGAAATTTGATGAATCATTATTTTTAAAAGATATTTGATATGTAGAAATTATTTTTAAAATAATGGATTAAAATTATTTTACGTTTGAATTCTACTTAATCTCTCGAATGTTACATTTATTTATCGATCATGCATAATAAAGTCATTAAGGAATGTATCTCCTTGAAGTTATTACTGTTTGAATCGAAAGTTTGTCCAAAGTTGATTAAAATCAACATCATGTGGCAAAAAAGGCTTCTGAAATTGGTGTCTTTATACTATGTTGAGATTCTGAGTCAGCAATGGGCTATTTCAAAAGAGATGACTAGAATTTCAGGTCAATGTAGTTTCACAATCGTCATCAAAACACGGTTAAAATCAAAAATCTTCTACGAGAAACTCGGAGAGTGAACTTGAGCTAATAAGCTATACGACGAAGGCTCAAAGAAGCTTTCTTAACGTCTCACAAACCAATTATTGCAAAACAGCTCACCAGAGCTCACCGAATTGCCCGGTTACCGTTCAACCGGAAACATGTCAACTAGACGTTAGAACAGTGAAGTAATGTATTAATCACTGATGAAAGTAGGATGTGTTTATATGGGGTCAACAGTGATAATAACATGTATAGAAGACCAAGGACACGTTACGTGTAATGTACCATAAAATAATGAATTTTCTATAGAGGAGGATCTATAATATTTTGGACGGGTTTCTCATATGAAACAAATATAGGTCTAGTTCATATTGAAAAAAAAATTTTGACTACTTAGCAGTAGATTACGGAAATACTCGAAGAACATGTCCTTTTTGTGGGATTAATTTATGATTTTTTTTTGCCGTTGCAATATAACTCTCGTTCGTACGTTTCCGCTTCGATATAACATTATTTTCAAGAGATCGATGTATTAGCTATGGCATGACCCATCAAGATCCCAGACCTTAACCCGATCAAGCACCTGTGGAATGAACTAAAAAAACATGTTACAAGTCTACATCCTGTTCTAAGCAATATTCGAGAGCTAAAATCTGTAATTCTTAAAGAATATAACGTCATATCAATAGATTTTTTTCAAAAAAAATGTAAAATAATTCAAAAATCGTTTTCACACTATAATCAAAAATGAAGAAACAAATAGCAGTTATTGGAAAACTTTAAATTTTCACTTCAATCGCATTTTTTTAAAACAATGACTTGTTTTGGATAATAATTTTGAAAATTAATTTTTCTTGGTTTTTCAAAAAATTCAAAATCAATTTTGAAAATTCTTAATGTTTTTCTATACTTACGTGAATTTACCTAAAATGATATCATTATTGACGGAATTTCTTTGATAGATCATATTTAAATTAGATTTTTTAAAATAGCTTTATTGTTTACAAGCCAATGTGTTTAAAACTGTGAAAAAATCCTATATTTTAAACGATGACGCTATATATTTATATATGGAATTAAATTTGTTTCAAGGAATTCAATTTTAAAAAGAATATATAAATTTATTATTTTTTTTGTTTTTATATAACATAAAAATTGATAAATCAATTTTATTATTTTTTATTACCTAAAGAGTACTTTTATAAAACATAATATGTATTCATTTAAATATAAAAATGTTGAAATATTATTTGATTTTTTTTAAATAAATAATGTTTTTTATAATATAAACATTGTTTACGTATATAATAACCTACTCTACATTTCGTGTACACCTTACTGACTATATGAATACCTTCTCAAAGTCTTTCCTGACATATTATTCCCCTACCAGGGGACCAACTCGAGTAAATAATTAAATGTTTTATTGTTATTACACACTCTGTTAAGATAATGTTATACTATACTTCAATATATGTATATCTAAATTTCTTGTTAACTTTGTAATAAAAGCAACTTAATAGCTAAGAGCATTGCCTTGTCAGCTTTAGAATTTGGTTAATGTTGCAACAACGTGTTCTAGATGCAAATTGCATTTTATTATGTAGCTAGAAACTTTACATTATTTTGAACAAAATGTATTTTGATTCTATTTAAACATGATCTATAAATTACATATATACATATATATATATATATATATATATATATATATATATATATATATATATATATATATAGGGTTTTCCAATAGGCACTTTAGATATTTAAATAGAAATATAATAAAAAGTTTTTAATTAATTAGTTATTTATTTTTAAACATATTCTATGGCATTGATAATGGAACACAATTTCACTCATATGACTACCATGACTTCGCTTGACATATTGCATTCATTCAATCCAATTTTTAGTCACTCTTTCACATAATTGTGTTCCAATTTCATGAATTCCAAATTCAATGTTTATTTTTAATGATTCTGTTATTTGTGGTTTATCAGCATAAACCAATGATTTCACATAACCCCACAGAAAATAATCCAATGGTGTTAGATCATATAATCTTGATGGACAATTGATGAGTCCATTTTGTGAAATAATGAACTCATTAAACTTTTGTTTCAATAAATCTGTTGAAGTTTTTACAATTTCTAAGCATTGTTGAAATGTTAAATTTCAATTATAATTTACCAAACTATATTGAGTTGAAATGTCAAAATGAGCTGAAAAAAATTCAAACGTGACTGCCATTGTCTATCCAAGTTCTGGAATTATTATTGAAAAACTTTTAATAATATGAAAATTAATATTTAAAAGAAAATAATAGTATGAAAAAAATTCTATTGTACATATATATTTCAATTTCATTGTATAACATTTTCAAAATCAAATTTATATAATTTAGAACAATAAGTATCTATGAATATAATATTCTTATTACTGATTTAAAAATATTTTCATAATTTTTTACTTAATATTAGATTATTTTCATTTAATTTAATAAATAAGATATGTAAAATTACAAATGGTATATTACAAAGGACACTCAAAGATATACCGAACTTCTTCCCGTACTCTTTAATAAATTAATATTTTTTAAATATGCACATAAATTATTTTTCTACATTGTTTCCGTTAACATATAAACGCTTTTACTACCAGATTGATAGTTTCTTGATTCCTGT
The DNA here is from genome assembly GCA_029203775.1 of Neoneuromus ignobilis. NCBI lineage: Eukaryota > Metazoa > Arthropoda > Insecta > Megaloptera > Corydalidae > Neoneuromus > Neoneuromus ignobilis. The sequence goes on from CP092090.1 coordinate 44,401,468, forward strand.
ATCATATAAAGTGTGTGAATGGAGGAAGAATGACCGAAGCCAGTTGTACACAGTGTTCCGCATCTTTTTCATTTTCAAATTGTTGTTCTCACAACACCTTCTTGAATGGCACAAGCAAATTATAATCACATGTAATTAATCATTGTAGTAATAGAGATATTTGATAGTAGTCCGGTTTATTTGCGTTCATTTCTCTTGGATTAGGATTGCAATGTGAGACTTAACATTGTCATGCAAGTACCACATACTGAAACTGAGGACTACACGTCTTTTAGATTGATAGGCTACCTTGACCGAGTCCAAAAGTTCACAGTAAGTTCACAGTAAGCAGCATTAACTGTGTTTGTTCATGGAGAAAACTGATGTACACAACCCCTCTTTAATCTCAAAACACAGTGGCAAGAAATTTTCCTGCTATCAACTTTATTTTCTCCTTCATTGGGCCTGCTTCATATTTTCTTCGTCACTCCATACTGACTCTCTTTTACTCTGGAGTATAATAATACACACGTATTTCACCGCAGATGAACATACGATGCGAAAATATATTTCCCTCTGCTTCGTACCTATTCAACACTGAGAAATTTTAACTCTAGTAGCTTTCTGATCTGCATTCAACAAGCCTGAAATCCACCGCAATTTTTTCAAAACTTTAAACCATTCTGAATAATTAAATGCATAATGTCATAGTTTATCTCATTTTTATTACAAATTTCGTCAAATGTTAACTGCTGGTCACCTTCAATAAGGTTTTGAACTACCCAAATATTGTCTGGTGTGACATTAATTTTTTGGGCGACACGGATGCATCAAGTTTTACATCACACAACATCTAGTAGAGAAAACATTTTGCTATGTAAACACCTGGTGTTTTCAATAACGTTTCATTCGCGAGCTTTTCACTTAATATTATCAAAATCTTGATCAGATTTTGATTTTCGTCCGTTAAAAAAATTATTAAATTCGTTGTGCAGCGGTAGTAGATACTGTTTTATCACATATTGTACTAGTTATTAAGGAAATAAATAAAATTTTGTGCGAGTTAAAAAGAGAGTTAAGACATCTCCACTGATATCCTCACTCAATCTACAGCTACGAAAGTTCACTCGTTCAGTAGTAGGAAAAAAGTTGGAGTTATATAGGGTGACTTAAATGAGACTGAAGAATTAATCCTACATTTAATTACTTACTATCATTTACTATTCTTTACTATCCTTCAATCTAATTTAGACCACCCTATATTTAACTGTCTCCCGTATAATGAATATATTTAAAACTGCGACATAAATGATGATTAATATTATTTATTCTGAACAAAGTATATGACGTTTTGTGTATACGAAAATTAATTTATATGCAAAATCGTAATAATTTATATATTTTTTATTTAAAACATATTTTCATACGTACATACACTTCCTTATTCTCTCTAAATCTAATATATTATACAGATTGCTTATTATACTAGGATATTAATATAAAGATTTATTTATTTTTAATTAACGAGAACAATCATAACATGTATTTTGCTCATAGAATAGAATTTCTACTTTATGCGTCCAAGTAAAGCTAAATCAATGATCTTCTAAAGCTCTAAATAAACGTTCACAATACATAGAAGATGGGTTTCAATTATTACAGTGTTGTACATAACAATAGTGAAACTGTAATTACTATACTAGTGTGGTTCTCATCCCTTTGATGAAAATTCAATATCAGTTGAATGTTAACAAAAAATAACCAGTATATGAAATGTATTTGGTTTGTTCTGAAAATTTAATCTTCCATTTATTACAAAAGATGTATCTATGTAATGCTCATATTATTATATTTTTCTTTTATAAAATAACGTAATTTTTTATTACTCAGACAGAGAACAAAATAATGAAAATTTAATTATAAATCAGGAAATTAATTTATAAAATATAATAAAATTAAAGAATATATATTTTAATCTTCTAAATTCTTATGTTTTTTAAAAAAACTTTTAATATTATTTGGTAGAATATTTGTTTTTAAACATTATTATAAAATGTATATAAAAATATACAATAATATTTTTTAAAAAAGATATAAAAATTCAAATTCTAGACAATTTATTTATTAAAAATCTCTTAATATTTATAAATGAAAAATATTTTATTTCAAAATTATAATAAAATCCGTATTTAATAACTAATAAATATTAAACTTAAAATGCAATAATAATAAATTAAAGAAATTAAAAAAAATAATGTATTAAAAGAGAATAGTTTATAAAAGACAATAATTTTTTTTAAAATTGTGACAGAAAAAATACTAGTATTTTTCAAAATATCTAATAAATCAGTCATGTTAATTAAATTTCAAAATAATTATATAAATATTTTAATTTTTGCTTTTTGTCAGTATTTATGTATATACGAGAATCGTTTGATAAGTATGGTAAATTTATTTATTGTTTAATTTAATTAATTAAATTACATTTTTCAATTTAGTTTTTCTGACTTTTTTACCATACTTATCAACCGACCCTTGTATATATCAGTTTTCTATATTTATCCACTACTGGCTGAAGATCTTTTCCAAAAAATTTTATCTTCAGTGATCTATTCCAATTCCTTTCAAACCATACAAGCACATTTTTTTATATCCATGGGTCTCATTATTTTTTATATCTTTAGGTTACTAACCAATAATTACTCTTGTCCATCAGTAATTTTCTCTTTTTAATATCTGATATCCGTTTTTATTTTAATTTGTTTAAATATTGTTATTACATTCGTCATTTTTATTTCCTTTTCAATCCATTTGTTTCTCTTTCGGTTTCTACAAATTTTTTAATATGTGTTTTTCTATAATTATTTTTATTGTATAAAACAGCTGAATTATTTTGGTATTTCCAAACTATGTTTCATTACCGTAGGTGGAAATATACAGATTTTTCCAAATTTTTCATACTATTTTTGCAAACACACACACACACATATATATATATATATATATATATATATATATATATATTCATTGGGTTTCTGAAATTCTGGAAATCTATTTATAGTATCAAGGATATTTTTATTATTATATTATTTTGTTCTTTATTATATTTTTATTTTATATTATATTATTTATTTATATTATTCTCAAATTCCACTAATTATATTCTCTTTGTCTGTCTATTATTTATATATATATATATATATATATATATATAAGTCCAAATAATTTTAACAATAAATTATCCAATTCATTTGAATATTATTTTTAGTTCATAAACAATACATTTAAACTTATTTCAATAATCCAAATTTAGAAATCTACATTAAATATTATGTTCATTTTGCTGTAAAATTTTATATAATAAATTTAACTTAACAATTCTTGAACACAACTATAAATTTTATTCAATAGCATTAAACAAATCCTCAGTTTACTATTACTTATTGTATTATCCTTTTTAAATATTTATAATTTTACTTAATATGTAATATTTCAGTGATTATGTCAGCAAAAGCAATATTTTTTCTTTATGACATTTCAAATAAATTTAATACTAAACTTATAACCACAGAAAATTGTATCGCTTAGAATGAATTGATTTAATCTCACTTATTCTTTCATAATTAATTAGTAATTCATACATTATTTACGATTAAAAGTTTTATTGCATTAGCAATTAATAACCTATATACATACAAATATATATATATATATATATACGAGGATCGATTGATAAGTATGGTAAATTTATTTATTGTTTAATTTAATTAATTAATTAATTTTTTCAGTTTAGTTTTTCTTACTTTTTTACCACACTTATCACACGACCCTCGTGTGTATATATTTATATATATATATATATATATATATATATATATATATATATAGTATGTATATATGTATATATATACATACATATATGTGTATGTGTATATTTGCATGTATGCGCTTTTGTGTGAATATATAGATGTCTATCTACATTATTTTTATATTGAAATTATTATTAATTACACATATTTGTATAACGCATTTAATTAAACACTTAAACAGCTCCCATGCGTTTCATATTTAATTTTTTTTTAATTACTTATAATTTTTCATTCAATCATCATTAATGAAATATCTGTTTTTTACAATTTCATGATAAAATATGGAACAATATTTAACATTACAATTTACATTCAAACAATTCAATCAATTAAAAACAGATCTATTTATATGATTTTGTTGATTTGGAATATACGCATCACATGAAAGTAAATTTGTCGTTCATTATAATATCGGAACATGAATATCGTATTTTATTTTCGGCATGACATTTAAAATGGTAGTATATTTTTTCATTCAGGAAAAATTGTAACAGTTTATCAACTCCATTTACAATAAAAATAATATGAATGTATATTTGAAAACAAAATAATCGTATATAAAAAGTTTTGTTACACACACACACACTCACACACACACACACACATATATATATATATATATATATATATATATATATATATATATACACATACACACACACATAGAGGTAATCCCCGTATAACACGACCGTTGGATTCCTAAAAAATGCCGTGTTATGAGAATTCGTGTTATACGAAATAAAGAACTAGTACAAAAAATAAGATCAAGTTAAAAAAATATCCTATTTTGTTTGTATAACTAAGAGATATTTGTTTATTAAAACAGCAATTGACATAAACTATTACGTATTATTGTAACATAATGTTTTTTTTTCATCACTGCAAAACGACATTAAACGAGAGCATTTTCTTTATGGTAAAATAACCTCATTTTATGATCTTTTTTCTTCAACTCTTTGTTTCTATGTTCTACTTTTTGCAAAAATCTGTTATTTTCGTTTGTTTGCTTTTATCTGAAAGATCTTTATAAATTTCAAGCTAAGCATTTGTATTTTTTTAAAAAAAATGTTTGTGGCTTCTTTAGTCTGCATTTAGAAAATATAACTCCAATTGTTCGGCTAAATTTAAATCTTTATTTATGTTTTTTAGTATAACATTTTAAACTTCTTGGTTTGCATTTGTGGTATCGTCCTCTGAATTAATTCGGTTTATCTTCTAATAAATTTGCTTCATCTGCCTCTTCTTCCATCAGTAATTCTTAAATATCTTCACGATTTATATAATAAAAATTCTCAAACCGTATTTTATGAATCTCGTGTTATATGATGAATTATTAAATCTTTTACGACTACAGGTGATTATAATCATTCGCCACGAAATACTATGGACGACTAAGTTTATCCGCCATGAGACGATCTTCATATACTAATGTAGTCACTCGATGTCTAACATTCGCGTATTGTGATAGAAAGTGTTTTTTTTCTGAAAATAAATCAATACTTATTTGATTGTTGAAAAAGTGTTTAAAATACCCCATTGTTTAAAAAATCTAAAAACATTTTCAAAACAACTTTCTAAGTCTTAATATAACAGCCTCAGAACAAAATGTACGTTTAGAGCTCAGAATCCCATTTAGTGGAATCTTACTGGTAGTCAGTTCAACCGCAGCGAAAGGATTAATAATTATAAATTAAATGTTCTGGTTCGAATTAATTCCACTCAAAAAAACATTCCTCGCTTAAACTGTTTTATACGCTTATGAAGGACTTATATTTTGATCAAATATGAACAGTAAAACATAACAAATATGTTTTCTGCTACACTTCAGTTTTCATCACAGATAAAGAACATAAACACTAGTAAGATGACACTAATACCAACAATATTAGTATTAAAAAAATTGAAAAAATATATTTTTTAAATATAATATTTCCATCTGTTTGTGAACCTTCATTTTCTATGCATATCTTCCATATTCTTTTATATAAATATATACAAACATCATTTTAAAGAATTAATTTTTATAAAATTACTGAATATTTAATTTTTGATTTGATACGAATAATATGTAAATAATAAAAGTAAGTAGCTTCAGTATAAAAATGAAATTATCTCTATATAGACTAACTTAAATGGGACTGAAGCATAGTAAAAAATAGTATATGATAGTAAGGAAGTAAATATTAGGTTGGCAAGTATCTCCCTTCCGCTTTTTTTTTTTTTTGTACATAGCTGCGAAATTCAAAAGACCAGAAGGCGGAAGGGAGATATTTGCCAACATAATATATACCTAAACCATTTAGTCTTAGAATCACCCTATATATTAAATAAAACTTCTTTTTAAAAAGTAGTTAAGTACATAAAAAAATAATTGAAAAATTATAATAAATATAATAAGATTATAAAAAATATAGCAAACATAAGTAATAAAGTAATAAATATTTTAAAGTACTGTATTTTTCTAAAGACAAGTCTCTGACTTTTACCCTCTTTAATTATTAATAAACAATATTAATAAAATAATGTTTTTGATTTATTTTTTATATCTATGCTCTAAAGAAGCCAGAATCATTATTGAAATACACAAATATCAAGTGGACAATAAACGTTATTGAACAGTAATAAAAAAAATTGTATTTAGAGTAATAATACGTTTAGAAAAATAGTGTCCTCATAAAAAGAAAGGAATAGATCATTTATTTTTATTTTAATGTAAAGCTATTTAGAAGATAAATAATGATATATGAAGGTAATAATAATATTTGGTATTAATATTAAGGACAACATAAATTATACTTAGATCCATAATATTTATAATACAAGTGTTTTTTAAGCGTGATAGAACTTTAAATTTAATCCCTTTAAATGTTCTATCTAACTCAAAAAACAACTTTATATATACACATGTGTGTGTGTGTATGTATATATAAAGGTATAATAGTGTTTTTTTAGGTTAGATAGAACTTTTCATAGAGACTGAATTTAAAGTTCTATCACGCTCAAAAAAACAGTCTATATATATATATATATATATATTATATATATATATATATATATATATATATATATATATATATATATATATATATATATATATATATATATATATATATATATATATGGTCACCTAAATGGGACGCATGATTTGTGTTTTATTAGAAAGAAACTATACAGATGTTTCCTTATATATATATATATTTTTTCCTTTATATTAAAACACAAATCTAGGCATCACATTTGGATGACTCTCTCTCTCTCTCTCTCTCTCTCTATATATATATATATATATATATATATATATATATATATATATATATATATAATGTGGTCAAATATCGACTTTTATAAGGTATATATTTTTTTAAATAAATCATAGTAAATTTAACACAATTGTTATTTAATTGAATTTCAAATTGAAGTAAAAAAAATAAATATGTAATTAAAAATTCTTAGCAAATTTAATCAGATTGGAACTTCATAACTCAGAAATAAATTATTTTGTCAAATTATCACATAACACTTTTCAGAAATTCGTTATTGATAATTGAAACAAAATATACATTTTGTGAAATTAAGTGATTTTTTAAACTTGTTATTCGTCATATATATTAAAGATTGCTCTACATAAAAAAATATTTCTCTCACTCTTTGTCAACAATAAAGTAAGATGATGTATAGAAACTCGATCTATTTAATATTTTTCATTTATTTTCAATAAACGAAAAAGAAAATTACTGTACCGTTTTTATTGAGTGACACTCTTGTATAATTTCATTTATTTTTTCTCGTATTTCTGTTCTGAAAAAGATCGTCAGCGACAGTAATTTCACTGTACGACATATAAAATAATTAAATAACTGGATAATCGATTTTTAAGTGATCCTTTGCAACGAGCACGTCCCATCTCTGCGTTCGTATTTGACATCGATGAAATTGTCGACGTACATACACACTGGTAGCGATAGATGAAAGGGGTGGTAAGGGGTTGGAAAGCGTTGCGAATATGCTGGCAGTCGTCGGCTAGCGTGGATACAACATGTAATTTCCATAGTGAACCGCGATCCCATCTGAGTTTGCGACCACCATACATCCGATTTAACAAGAACTCTCGAAAAACTTTTGTAAAATACTCGCCGCTAGCAATTTCCATTTTATAAAATTTCGCGGCGTCCCCAACTTGTCCCATACATCATGCGAACAAAGCAGTTTATAGTTGCCCCGCCGGGACATTTATTTAAACAATGAGTAATTTGCTCAGCCTCACATTATTAAAAAGTCTATAGAGACCGCTTAATACATACCTGCTTTTCGTATTTCAGTGATAAATTATGACGTTTCTGCATTGTTTGTCTAACACATTATGTTGCTATTATTGTCTACGATCTGATTCGTTTCAATGCAAATACATTTTCAATATGTTTCGTTGATTATGTAATATTGACACATTATATAGTTTATATATGTTAAATATTATACAATAGTTCATTAATGTACAATACATTAAAATATTTTTGTGTCTTTATAAAATATCATTAAACATGTAAAATTATAATACATCGAATTTATTCAAATATATAAAAATATTCTCGAATTTAAAACTCACTTTTCCAAGAAACCAACAAATTTAATTTAATATATACGATTTATAACCAAAATGAAACTGAATTGTAGTAAAGGATAGTAAATGATAGTAAAGAAGTAAGTATATGTCTAAACCCTTCAGTCTCATTTGGACCACCTTATATACATATATATATATATATATATATATATATGTATGTATGTATGTATGTATGTATGTATGTATGTATGTATGTATGTATGTATGTATGTATGTATGTATGTATGTATGTATGTATGTATGTATGTATGTATGTATGTATGTATGTATGTATGTATGTATGTATGTGTGTGTGTGTGTGTGTGTGTGTGTGTGTATGTGTATGTGTATGTGTATGTGTATGTGTGTGTGTATAACAATTTTCAAAAGTCAAGCAAGAAAACATTTTACGAACTGCTTTGAAAGTTTTCAGATGTGAAAAATCAGTTTGACTGACATAAACCGCACTAATATACGTTGTACTTGTCTATCACTAAACGACACGAGTTTTAAGTTTAAGCAACCACTAGTTTATTTTTTTTTATTTCGTTCATGTCAAAATGAGTTCACTGATCAGGATTTTCAATAGAAACAAGCTAGCAAAAAATCAGTTTGTTTTTATATTAGAATTGAAATAAACGTTTCATATTCTTTTAATAATATTTTTATTATTAAAAAAAATATTTTGAACAAGTTAAATTCGTTTTACCTATTTTATTTATTTATTTATTCTTTTCATTTTTCGATTAAAAATAATTGTTTTCCAAAAATGTTTTTTATCACTTCATAAAATTATTCACCAGTTTCAAATGATTTCATCAAGTATATTTTTCTACTAATCTGAATTTCTAGTTATAAATTTTATTTTCCTACAAATTGTTTTTCAATACCTACCTTTATTTAAAATTAGTATCTTGTAAAATTATTTTCTGTAAAAATTATTAAATATAAATCATCAAATTATTATAACATAACAAAAATAAAAATAATTAGATTAATTTTAAAACAATTACTTAAAATCTATTAAATCAGACATTTTTTTTTAAATAATAATGTTCAATATTTTCAGTTAAAGTAAACTTATTCATCGTATTCGTTTACGTATATATAATCTGTGGAAAGACAAAACTAAACAGAACGTATATATGCAATCGTTTTATAAATTCTTAATTATAAAATTTAAGTTGCAAATCAGCTTTTGATAAAGAATTGTTTTTTAATTGTAATACTATTTGTTGTAAAGTAAATTCAAAATTAGGAATAAAAATCATTTGACAAATTAACGATTTTGATAACAAAAAGTTTTGAATATTTTATAAGTAAAAAAATAAATAATATTTACTTATTAATATTTAATATTTTAAATGTTTATATACAATTACATATATATATATATATATATATATATATATATATATATATATATATATATGCTTGTATTTATGTGTCTATATGTATTTATGCATCATATTAATTTAAATCTAGGCGAAAATATTATAAAATTTACCATTCACTAATTGGTCATACTCATCACAGTGACTAAGCAGATTGGCGATGATTTTTTATTAAAGTTTTTTTTCTTTAGGAATTTTTTTAAAAATATGAGTTCACAATTAATAATTACTCCTTCCTTAATAAAAACTTTCATTTTTATTTAATCATATAATTCAGTTAGAAATAATTCGTATTTTGTTGATGAAAATGCATAATATATACAAGAAATAAAGAGAATATACAAGAAACAATATTTAATATTACATATAAAACATTATGACAGTTTCAGAACTGCAGATAAAACAAATTGAAGAAAGTAAAAGAAAGTAGTAGAAAAAAGGTCATTAAGTGGTAAGCCAAAGTGTCAAAAAGTATTATTTTACGCTCATTACATTTTTGACAGTTTGAACACAGTATCTAAAATGACAAAGTTGACACAATGTAGTCATTGTATCATTTTTCTTTATATATAACATTAATGGAAAATATGGCTTGTAATCCATTTTTTTAAAAAAAATCTGTTATAATAAGATGTTTAATAGGTAATGTTGTTGTTATTTTCAATTATAATATTATTAAAAATAAAGTATATTTCTGAGTATAAAAATTCTAGGATTGGAAAAGGTCTGAAATGTTTATAATAATATTTTTACTGATAATATATATTAGTATAAAAAAAAATGATAATAAATTTTGTATTAATTAATATATTATAATTTATAATATATTTAAATATTTATATCATCAATATCTGAATTTTATTCAATTCTTCAATTCCAAATTCAATATTCAAATAATATAATTCATATATAAAGTTCTATAATGTTTTGAATCACGCTTTAAAATTTTACGTTATTATTTTCCATAAACCAGTATGTAGAGAAATGAAAATAATCATTTTCAAAATAACAAAACTACACTTTATTCATCTACGATAGAAATCAACAAATGCAATTCGAATTTACATAAATATATTATTATACACATACATGAAATCATTATGATACAAGAAAGATAATTCTACTAATCTAAACACCAATTTCACTACAATGTACGAAACTTAATCTTGCAGGTATGACAGGAAAAGATTTTCAGAACTACATAGACACAAATTACTTATTGAACAGTGCGGAATAGATTAAACAAACGAAATTTACATTCTAGACGACCATTAAGAGCTCCACTCACTACTGCAACGACATCGACGTGTCTGATTAACTTGGGCGAAGGAACACGATTATTTGGATTTAAATGCATGAGAATAAAGCTACCATTAAATCTGATGAAATCAGGTCTGGATTACATTCACTTAATAATGGAGGACGACTTGTGTAACTGAAATCGAAAATAGAATTTATTTATTTGGAAGATGAACTTTACATAATTATAATTTTCATTATATATATATATATATATATATATATATATATATATATATAAAACTTAAAAACATGTTTATTAAATTTATGGAGAAAGAAAATATACAGTTAGAGAACCAATTCTTGGAACAAGTAGATGAAATAAATACTTGGAAAAAATTATACGATATGATACTGACCTATGGCCTGAGATTAGATCGAGAATTAGGTAACATAGACAGCATTTGAAAAAATGAATAATATAATAAAGAGTAAATTACCATTGAGCTTAAAACAGAAAACATATACTTAATATGTATCACCTGTTTGTACTTATGGTTCAGAAACTTATATAATGAATACAAAAAATTTTAACAACCCAGAAAAGTATGAAAAAGATGTTGTTAGGAATTTCTAATCGCGATTGGAAAACTTGCAATGGATATAAAAAAATACAAGATTAATTGATATAGCAGAAAAAATAAAATTAATGAAATTGACATGGGTGGAACGTATAGTAAAAAGAGAAAGCAATAAATGAACAAAAAGTATTATGGAGTGAGTACCAAGGAAAAAAGAAACCCAGGAAGAGACTCCATCCCAAATAGAGGAATAATATTGTAAAGTATTGTGGAAACAAGGAGTAGATGAAATTAGCCGCAGATAGGAATTAATGGAGGGATCTTAAGAAAACATTTAAAAGAACTTAATGATATTTTTTAAGATTTTTACCTAACAGTGGGATGATATAGGATTTTATTATGTATATATGTTTTTTTTATATATAATGAAAATTTGAAAATAATCTCCATAAAAGAAATAGATAGAAATTCAGTTACAAACATTTCATATTAGTATCCTTATTAATTCTGAAAAATCAGACGCTGCCATGTACATTGCAATAAATCTATATCAACGTTTTTAATAAAAAATACAATTTTTCCCTTAAAAACATCAGTGTCTGTCATTTGAGTATTGTTCATATGAAAAAGTGCATTTTGATAAAATATGAAAAAAATAATCATAGGGGATGATGTTGAATAATCTAAGAAGTCGATATATAATAATTCACCTGTTTTAAATGTCTTATTCAAAAACTAAAAAAAATATCAAAATCTAATATAATTATGTGCTATTTATCATTAAAAGATTATACATGATTACAGTTTTTCAATTATAGATAAACAAAATACTGTAATATGTTTAGACAGAAAAAAAATAAAAAATAAAATAAGATAACTATTAAAATTTAAAGAAACAAATACAAAAGTTTCTATTATCGTAAAAAATATGTAAAAAGGACTAGTTATTCTTTTATACAATATAATCCAGATGAAACTAAAGAATGTAAACCGGGATTGAAGATTATATCATCTAGTCTTATTTTGGGCAACCCTATATATTGACTTATGTATGCATTTTTGTTAAGTTTTACCGTTAATTAATATATTCATTATTTTATTTATCCTCATTCAATATATTGTATATTAGGTATAATCCTATAATTATTTAATGACATTCATAAATAATAATAATATTGTTTAAGATAGTAAATCCGATGGCAGGGTTTTCAATTTAGGAAAAAAATTGTACATTAATAATTTTTATTTCTTTTAATTTGATTTTTAAAAGGATTAATTAATAATAGCAGTATATTGAAAAAAGAAGATTAAAAAATTCGAGGTTCAAGCACCTCTATGAGAGAATGAATCTTCTCCAACTTTTTTTTGTAATTTTCCAACTTAATTCTTAGCACGTATTCATTTCCGTCGTAAAAAAGAAGAAACTATTCTTTGACTAAAATCCCCCAGCAGGATATCCCACAAAATCTTCAAATTAACTAAAAGTTTGGATCTTTCGTCGATTTTCAAAACTCTCTTATTAAAGCTGCTTAATCATTTCACTGGATTTATCTATTCTGAAATTTCTATATAACACTAAACAGGGAGCCTTTTTTGATTTATTTCTAAATTTCGCATTTACGTTATTAAATGTCGATCCCAAATATATCAGCAGTACTTAAGTAAAGATCTCGTTAATGTCAAATAAGCTTTTTCGTTAACAACTGTAATACATCTATTGTTATTTTCATAAAATTTGTACTTTTATAAATTTTATTCACAGTATTTGAAATATATCCATCCTATAATAAAAATTATTATTATGTGGCTCCCAGATATTTGCATAAAATAGGTAGATGCTGTAATTTCGAATTCATCGATGAATTGGAATTGGTAGAACATTTTTTATTTATCAGTAAATCAAACAAAGATATTTTTCAAGGCATTCAATTTAATTCCGTTACATTTCTTTCAATTAATAATTTTGTTTATATGGAATTGTAATTGTTAAGAATCGAACTTTGGCACAATTTCCAAAGAATTAACGCAGTTAGCATTAAAAATTCTCATTTTTGAATTTTTGTAATTTCCTCTAGAAAATATTTTATAAAAAAAGATAAAAACAAAAGGATCAAAAAATAAGTGACCTTGAAGTACTTTTAAAATTACTAATATGTCATTTAACAGTGCATTTGTAAATATTTTTTGTCTATATTATGTTACATCTATGTTACTTATGTTTTATGTATTTTATATATATTTTTATTACACCTATTTTATTAGTTTTTATGTGTTCATTTATATATATAACTAAATTACTTTAATATTAAAACCGTAAAATTTAAACAAAATATATTTTTATTCAAGTAAGAGAAATATTGTATCAATTTTGATTACGTTTTAGTATCGATTTAATTTTTAGTATGATAAATTTAATCAACTTTTTAAATTAAAATATGAGATAACGAAATAAAAGTAATATCAGCTCAAGTTCATAAATTATAAAATTTGTTAGTAAATATTTTATGCAGAAAACTCAAAGTACAAAAATTGCGTTTTTTCAATTCAATAACCATTTTGGAAATTGCATATTATTAAATTAAATAAATAAATTCCCCTTTATCGATTAGCGAAATCATCTAGGAGTGTGAAACTGTCATAAAAATGACTGTAATGTTTCTTTCGCCACAAAATTCTGTCCGCATAACCATCGATTTACAATTTCCTATCAGAAATTCACTTGCAAACCACCAATTTAGAGAACATTCGAGTAAAATTTGAACTTCTCGGGAGTAAGACGCAGCTATATAACATATATGTGAGGTTCGTTAGTTCTGTCTTTCACAAAAAATACATCTGGTTATAACTGACGATGCTCACCCACAATTTTAATGTCAAACTTGCTTCCTGCCAGAGGCGGAACTGTTCACCTATATTTAATTATTGACGCATTTCCATTCAAACACACGCCGTCACGAATCAGCCATATTTACTTTCTGACTACCACCGTAGCGCCGCGTGCACCAAATAAACGAACGACGATTGCTATAATTCCGAGAGGGCATTTCGTCACAGCGAAACACGAATTTTACAAAAAATTTAATATTACAAAAATGGAAACACACATTTTTGCTAGGAACTGTTTTTATTACCACAAATATTTTTTTATATTTTTAAACTGTCAATTCTATTACAACGAAATTATAATTGATCATAAATTGATTATAATTATTACTACTTGTTCTACGTATATTTTTTTATTAAATATAATTTGTTTAAAATTTTACAACTTTATATTTCCAATAAATCTCTATAGATCAAAGAATTGGAATGTATTTTGTAATAAAAATAAATAAATAAATATATAGGGTCATCCAAATATGACTCCTAGATTGGTGTTTTATTAAAAAGAAACAAAAAAAAACTATACACATGTTTCTTTTTATTAAACATAAATCTAGGTGTCACATTTAGATGACCCTATATATTGAACTTTTAAAAAACATTTATGAAAATACTACTTCTTCTATACAATTGCACAAAAAAAATATTTAAAATTATTAAAGG
Organism: Neoneuromus ignobilis; assembly: GCA_029203775.1. Lineage (NCBI taxonomy): Eukaryota > Metazoa > Arthropoda > Insecta > Megaloptera > Corydalidae > Neoneuromus > Neoneuromus ignobilis. The sequence continues at coordinate 44,416,676 of CP092090.1, forward strand.
ATTAAAATATAAGGATGTAATATCAGCAAAACTATTCACAGTAGAATTAGAGAAAGTATTTAAGATGCTAAACTGAGAGTTTAAAGGAATCATGTGCATATTACAAGAAATTAGAATTAGGAGGAACAGAAATAGAATAAGTTAAAATCTATATGTACTTAAGAAAGTCCATTAATACAAAAATAACATTTATAGAAATAATATGTGAAACCTTAAAAATTAAGAATTGGATAAATATGTTGATGTTAAAAAATAATTTCCGATCTCATACCACAAATGTAATTACAAACTTACTTCGCAATGAAGGTTTAACAGTAACAGATTGATCTGCACACAGCTCCAATCTCATTCTTATCAAACATCTAGAACATTCTCAATATTGTATTAAGACTTTATTTAATCGACTACAAGACAATGAAGCTCTTACAATCATCTAAAGAATCTATGGAATAGCATTAACCAAAATAAAATTGAGTATCTGATAAAGGGCATAAAAAATACATGCGAAGAATGTATAAATACAAGATGTAGAAACATTTTATTCTAAATTCTCATTATAATAAATTTTAATAAAAAAATGTTTGAAATTCTTGAAATGATTTTCTCATTCCAATTTGGTAACAATTTGATTCAATCGAGATATTCTTACATGATATTTTTTTCATCCGAAATAAGCAATTATGTGTTCAAACATTTAATAATAGATCTTGCGCTCATATTTTTATATAAATATGATAATTAGACAAAAATATGTTGATTTCTTTTTTAATCTATTTTTCAAATATTATTTTTTAATTTATTTTTTTAAGTTTTGGAAGAGCTCTATCCAGCAGTGGACTAAAAACGGCTGATAATAATTATTTTTTTGGAAGTAAAAAAAAATAATGTAATTAAATTATAAAAAAGAAAACACATTTAAATTTATTAAATTTCACTCCACAAATAAAGTAAAATTTTCTTTCATATATATATATATATAAGTATATGCTCAAACATAAACCGTGAATGAACTGTCCGTTGAGTTTCCTGAATATTCAAGTTAACGTGATGCGTAAAAGAAGCGAATTATTTTACCTAATTTCGTTTCAACGTCGTCCCTTAGCTCCCAAATATCTGAGGTGTTGTGATGAACACTAATTATAATCTTATAAGAGATCCTTTTTTTAGGTTAATTCAAACGTTCAACAATATACTTTCGTATCTATAATCATACTGAGTATTTATTAAATCAATATAAAAGATAATAAAATTAAAGTTATTTCTTGTGAATATTTAATCTAATAAATATATTATTTAAAGTTAATGATACTAAAATATCGAAAATTGATCTTATACATAAAGTGCATAAAAATAAGTCATTTTAATAATAACAATAAAAATTTATTTTTATGAGAGTATAACAGTAGCTGAATACCTTTCTGAAATACTTTCTGCAAATATTACTTGTGAGTAAATGGTATAGATACCTTAATACATTTATATCATTAGGGAAATAAATAGGTTATTATTAAGAAGTAATCATATACTCGTACTTTATTATTTCTTTTGTTGAAGTAAAATATTTTTAATAAAATATTAAGTATTATTATTAAATATTTTAAAGTGTATTTCATTATTTTATAAATTATATATTGTATATTATTTTACATATATTATATATATATATTTATATAGATAGATAGATAGATAGTAATGTAAATTATTAGTCGATGCAATGACTATCAAATACTTTAGCCTTGAGTTTATAGATTATAAAAAGCCTTCAACTCAGTCAATACATCAACGATATTAAATGTATTGAAAAATCAAAGAATTGAAAAGGTTTATGTTTAGTTCTTTATAAATATTTATATAAATGCTACTCATTCATAGAAATACACTAAAAACAGGCAAATTTAAAATTATCAAAGAAATAAAAAGAAGCAACATTATATCACCAAAATTATTACATCTTCTTTAGAAGAAATATTTAAGAGACTAAGCAAAGAATCCAAAGGAATAAGAACAAATTGAGAGATGCTTAATCACTAAAAATATGCTGATGGCATTATTATTTTCTGAATAAATTTAGATGAACTCAAAAAAAGAATAAAATAATTGGATAAAAATAGTCAAAAAATAGGTCTTAAAATAAACTTCAACAAGGCAAAAATAATGTCCAATAATTGTTTAGATCAAAGAAGAATCGAACTAAAAGAGAAATAGAATAAATTAAAAACGTTGTATATGTGAGATAACTTAATAACGCTAAAATAAGATTTGTAGGTGAAGTGAACAGGAGAATAAAAATTAATGGTGTCAGTTGGAAATAAATCAGAAGATATTTCTCTATGCTTCAAAAAAGTTTTTGATCGATGCATCCTGCCTCTTCTCACCTAAGACAGTAGTATTAAGTCTGGAATTCTAGAATAATTCAACGACTCTTAAATTGAAGAAAATTCCGAGTAATTGTTATATTTCTAGTAACGAAATGCTAAAAATTCGAATAAAAAAATGAGCTGTCTTTTTTTAAAAAAATATAAAGTTCATACCTAAAAGCTATTCTAAAGTCTAAAAAAATCTTTCTAAATATTAGTTTTCAAAATTTTATTTTTTAGATTATATTAATGACAGAATATTTTTTGTATGAATAACACACATTGAATTCAAATTGTTTTATTTCGCCAAATTTTTATTTTTCTAATTCAGAAATCTAATATTTTAAAATAAACTAATAAAATATAGTACAAATTTCTTCTAAATTCTCTTTCTTTACTGTAAACTTTTGTGTAAATTAAAATTTAATGAATGATGGTCGAATATTTTTTGACCAACTATGCATATTTATAATATTAAATAATATTGCATTAATTTAATTAACATTTTTTAATTAAAATTTTAAAAATCAACAATGATTAGATATTTAATTAATATTTTTAAACACCTAAAATAAATTCAACGAAAACGTTATTTGAAAAAAAAACATACCGATATTGATTTATTACAAGTGATATTGGAATTGCCTACCATAATTTTTGTTATAAAACTATATACCGTACATTGAAACTACATTCTGTCTGAAGTAGAATGGGTAAAATGTTAGCAATAAATTGCTAGATGTTTTCCAATTGATTCAATCAATAAAGGTCATTGTAGATATTTTTGACAAGTCTCGTGAGAATAAGATTCGAGAAATAGAAAAATAATTAACCAAAGTACAAAATAATAGAAAATTACTCTTGTTTTATTATATTCTTTCTTATACTCGTATTTTATTATAAATCCTCACTTTAGCCCATTAATATCATTTTTAGTACATGACTACAAAAATTAATTTTGATTTAAAAAATTGAAATATTAATCATGTTTTAAATTAAATTCTTAAATTTATGTTAATAAAAATATTTTTTTGTTTAAAACTTCTAAAAACGCTTTCAATGCTTAAGTGCATTTGGAATTTCAGAAAATGCAATCGGATTTCTTTTTTGGATACTACAGAATAAAGATCATTTTATATTCTTTCGCGTAAATTATATAAAAATTTAACAAAAAAATAATATTTCTACTATAAATTATGTTAAAACAGTCAGTACATTTTAAATCTACTTCTTCTTTCTCAAGTTTACCGTGCCTCAGAACATTAGATCCTCAGTCCATTTCCGCAACTCTCCTTTTCAAAACTATTCTTCTGAGTTCTATTGTATTTATCTTCTCTCTCTCTCTCTCTTCTTCCCTTACTATTTCTTCTAGCTGATGCCATAGTCTTTCTTTTTCTCTTTTCTCGTGTATCTTATCTTCTATCAGAATTCTTTCATCTATAATTCCTAGTTTGCATCACCGCTTGTCATGCGGGAGATTACGTTCGATTCCCAGTCAGAGAGTTCCTCATTTTCGAAGGTTGAGCATGAGACTAGCTTCATGTTTTAAAAAAACAACTCTCGAAAATCTTTTGACAGGAAAGGCTTTATTGAACTAACATTTATCAAAGAGGCTAAGGACTAGAATAATCTGTGGAGCCGATGATAATGATAATAATTTCTAGTATCTACCCGTACAGTTTAATTGTTTTATTTCTATGTATTAATATTCTTAGTTCCAAATAGTTTCTTATTCTATCTTTTCGTATTTTATATTTAAATATTCGTAAATATTTCATCTCTGTTACTGATTTTTGCTTCTGTAAAGTTTCAATACTAATACATAGAATACCAAATAAAATTTGTTATAATCATATTCAGATTTAGAATATTTTAAAAGACTAAATAAATTTATAAAATATATATAAATTAATATTAACTATGAAAAAGGAAAATTATTCCATTAATAACAAATATAAAACTTTTTTCAAAAAATAATATCAATTAAATATTTCATTTTGCATTTAAAAAGAAAAAGAACTAACCTATATTACATATATTTCCTTGATATTTTCCATAGATATTTAATATAACCATAACGTTTTAGTTATCTTAAGCAAATGACCTATATTTATTCTCAATAATAAACAAAAAGAGTTAAGAATATTTCATAATAAAACAAACTTTATTAATAGCATATATTAATCTTAATTGAAATCATATGTTTCGTTAGACATTCATTTTAGATTTAAACACGACATAAATTTAATATAGGAAAAATGTATTAATATTTCAATAGTACATAAATATATATATATATATATATATATATATATATATATATATATATTGTATATGTACTTATATATGTACTTGTATATGTACTTATGTATATGTAGTGTTTTTTTAAGCGTGATAGAAATTTCAATTGATTTCAATATAATTTCTATCATGCTTTAAAAACACCATATATATATATATATATATATACACTCGTATATACACCTGTCCCTTAATTTACGCGGAGTATCCGTTCCACATGGATTTGTTTTACGCGAATGAAAATCGCGTAAATTGAGTCTGTCTTTACAATAGAAAAAATATGGGAAACAAAAGCTAGTAAAGTTATAGAAACACATATTTATTTCACATAGCTTAACAAAAAAATAATGACGTTTTAGAAAATAAAAGTAGATAAATTTTATTCGGTGTCACTATCTCTACTGTAATTCAAAACAATCAACCTTTTATATATTTATATCGTGCTTTTATATGTTCAAGTAAGAATTTACGTCACTCTGATATATAATAAATTCCATGAAAAATTATATAAAATGAAATCTATCTGACCGCGTATAAAAAGTGCCGCGTAAATCAATACCGCGTAAAAAAAGGCTCGCGTAAATTGAGGGACGGGTGTATATATGTATATATATATATATACACACACACACACACACTGCCACTCATAAGTATTCAGGCACCCCAATAAATTTGGATAATTCGGTTCAACTTAGTCATATATCTTACTAATATACTTAATTTTTGTCTGTAGAGTATTTTTCATTGTTTAAATAATAAATAAATTACTAAAAACTTATGAAATTGAATAAAGTGAAACTTTTCATAAATAAGCTATTGAGGATAAGTATATATATATATATATATATATATATATATATATATATATATGTGTGTGTGTGTGTGTTTGTGTGTGTGTGTGTGTGTGTGAATTCCTAACAACACCTTCGGGATCCATGAAGTTCATTAAATGATTAAAGCAAGGTGGCTCTTTAGCATGCCTACTTTTTAATATTGTTTTAAAGTATGTTATTTAAGGATCTCATATCCAAACAAGACACTATATTTTTAACAAATTAGTACAAATATTAACTTACATTGATGACATTGATCCCGATCGAAATTGGAGCTAATAAACACCTCCATAACCTACAATAACTTATCAAATAGGTTAAGCCTAAGAATTAATCAAAATAAACTATATATACAATCATATCTCTAAGAAAAAAGAGGCTTTCGAAGTATATGAGTTTGAACATATGAAAGACTTCACATATGTTTGCTCCAGAACTAAAACAATAAATAAAAGAAGAGAATAAGAGGTCAGACAATTAAGTAATGCGACCGATTTTTTTTCTCGGCCTGTGGTAACACTGCGAACCTGTAACTCCGCCACCGTAACAGCAGATCCCTACTCTCTCAATTGAGACCTTGACCACCCTCGTACGATCATTTCTTCGCCAGCTGTTTAGTGTTTTGTAACAACGCGCGAGTATTGCATGAAATGAACATCAAGATTGTCTCGAGCAGGTTGAAAGTGATCCTACTCTTCTCGATCGAGTTATTACTGGTGATGAAAGTTGGTTCTTTCAATATGACCCCGAAACTAAACGACAAAGCCAACAGTGGCTGTCCCCTGGAGCACCAAGGCCAAAGAAGGCGAGAATGAGCAAGTCCAAAGTGAAAACCATGTTAATTTGCTTCTTCGACAGCAAAGGGGTGGTTCACAAAGAGTTCGTACCACCTGGACAAACCGTAAATCAAGTATTCTACCGCAATGTGCTCGAAAAATTACGAAAAAGGGTGCTCAGAGTGCGTCCAGAGATCGCGAAGACTTGGGTTCTGCATCACGACAATGCTCCCTGTCACAGTGCGTTCAGTGTCTCTCAGTTTTTGGCGTCTAAAGGCATCGCAACGTTACCACAACCACCCTATTCACCGGACATATCACCCTGTGACTTTTTCCTATTCCCCCATATGAAAAAATTCGTCAAAGGTCGACATTTTGACTCCGTTGAAGATATCCAAGAATCTGTGACGAGGGTACTCGGAGAGGTCCCACAAGAAGTGTTCCAGAATTGTTACGAAAACTGGAAAACTCGCTGGAATAAGTGTATAGATGCGGGAGGGGACTACTTTGAAGGGGATCGCAGCGATGTACCTTAATTTTTAAATATACTCGATTTTTGAATTTTGTCGCATTCCTTAATTGTCTGACCTCGTAAATAAAAACCAGAATTATATATAAAAGTTATTTTGGATTGCAAAAAATCTAAAATCTCAAATATTATCAAGAGTAACAAAAATTCAGTTATATAAGACCTTTATAAGACTGATCATACTGTAGAGAGTAAAATACTAGACGCAATCTCAAGCAAATTAACAAAAACTCAACATCTTTGAGTGAAAAATATTATAGAAAATTTATGAACCTGTACAAGAAATAGGCATTTAAAAAATTCATACAACACAGAGTTGTCTAAATTATATAGTGTCATCCAAATGTGACGCCTAATTTTGCGTTTTATTAAAAAGAAACATGTGTATATTTTCTTTTGTTTCTTTTTAATAAAACACAAATCTAGGTGTTACATTTGGATGGCCCTATATAAGGAACCAATACTCACTCTAGCTATACCAATAGCGAATTTACTCATATAGTGGTTAGGTTACATATAACACATTAAAGAAAATCATGTAACCAAAAAATTCGAAAAATCAAGGTTAATAGTTATTTATAATTTATTTATGGTTAGTACAATCACGTTTATTATATGCCTTGAGATAACCTTGTTAAATAGTATTTTATCGCAATTATAAAATACCAAGTCACGACTAAATTTAATTATTTTAACTAGTACAAATTTCTTTGTGTAAGTTTGAAAAATATTTTCAAAAGAAATCAAAAAATTATCAGTGAATTGCGGCACTGACTCATTTAATAAATTGTCTATCAAAATAACTAAAAGCACTGCAACCATATGCTTTATGATATTGTTTAATTCTAGTAAATCCATCTTTACAACGATTCATGCACTTAACCAAATTGAAATTAATCACCGTCATATAATGGTCATTAATGGCTGAAAATTTATTGCAGTTATCAAACAGATTTATAGATCTTTCAGAACAAGCATCAACATTTGTAATTCTCATCAGTTTATTGATTATCTGTACAAAATCTTCCTCGTCAATTAATTACTTTATTTATAATTGAGACTTATTATCACTCTTAATAACAAAATATGTAATATTAAAAAAAGTATCATCCTAATTTTATAAAAAACAAACTTCATCACAGTATTAATCTTCCACTAATATAATAACTAATTTATTAACATAAGTTTAATAATAATAAACAAGCAAATATTAAAAATTATATTCAATTCATTCTTGAACATAATTTTCGTCAATCAATATTATTTCAATGATATCAAATTCTATTTTTGTTCCCAAATTATTATAATTACATATGAAATTAAATATAACCACAGGTATATTTTAATTGCTAATACGTTACTTCCGTTCAAATATTTTTCTCTGCTAAATAATTACGACATATAATTATATACGTTTTCTTCTACACGCAAACAACAAATATATTGACTAACGAAAATATATACTAAAAAATAAATTAAAGCTACGTATGAATGAAATTTGACAGATGAGAGATGACGTTTTGGCTGTTTACAGTTTGTGTTCCGTTGCTCACCTTGTGGCAATAATATGTGAAAACCTACACGTAACACGCAATATTTTTCACAGGAGTGTTATTTCACATAATTTTTCAAAGCTATATAAATACACACACACACACACACACACACACACACATATATATATATATATATATATATATATATATATATATATATATATATATATAATTTTGTTGGCGTATATTTATTTAAGATAGCATAAATATATAAATAAAACTGATTAAATTAACTTGATATAAAAATGAACTAAAAACTCAAATATTACATTAGATTATATTACATTTTATAGTCAATTACAGTATACTGAGTTTATAAAATATATTTAGTTGTTAAATTTGCCAAATTCAGAAAAATAATTAAATTTTTCTAATTTATTACATACAGTAAAATGTAAACTAATCTAAATAAATGTAAACACAATTAATTTTAATATGAATTTTAAGAAATTATTTTAGGGTTTGAAGTCGTTACTTATAACATTAATCGTATAAAAAAAGTAATAGAAAATATATTTTATTCAATATTTTCTTTTTTTTAAAAAAAGAAAAATACTCAATACAGTTTATTTTAAAAAACTATTTTTGATAATAGATTTTTTTTAATATAGTTGTTATATAATGTAAATCGATTCGGATGTATTTAAATAATTTAAAATAAGTTACAAAAAAGTTTATTTTGTTCTGGTAATTTACTTAGAATATATACATATTCTAAAGTGCCCCCATCAGGAACCAACAACTTAATTTTTAAATTAAACGCATATTTTTTTAGCGAACGATTACATTTTTTTGAATGAAGAGTTTATGCTCGTGTTGGGACACTCTATAGAGACAACCTATAACTCTATATAGATATATATAACCCTATATATATATATATAACCCTATATATATATATATATATATATATATATATATATCATATATGAGTGTTTCTTAAAGTAAACAGTTATAAAGTATAATACAAAAAAATATTTTTTTAATTTTAAAAAAGTAGAAAATATTAATCGTTTTGTTATATATAATATTTCAAAAGTTATTGTTAAAATTTTTAAATTACTTATCATTCTAAGAAAATGTCTTCTCTTAAAATGATATTTTTTAAAAACTTAAAAATCTCTATAGACATCTAATATTTTCTGATGAAGATTAAAATTTAACTACTTTCTTATTACAAAAAAAATATTTTCTTATTTAAAAACATAATATTATAATCTATTAAACTTTTATTTTATTGTTTTTTAGATATAAATTCAATATTTTTTCAATAATACCCAAACTGATTTTATGATTAATGTTAATTTGTAATTATTTAAAAAATAACTATATTTAATTCTAATGGTACAATATTAATTTATATATATATATATATATATATATTATTAGGTTATATCTGCACCCTTCCGCCTTCTGGTAGTTTTTGAATTTCGCAGCTATGTACATTTTGTATGAAAAAAAAAAAAAAATATATATATATATATATATATATATATATATATATATATATATATATATATATGAATTGCAAGCAAGAATGATATAAAAATAAAATTAAAATAAACTTTCACAATTTCAAAAATAATAATGTAATAATAGTATATCAATTTTTAAATTGTAATTAAAAAAATATTTTTTTCGTTATCAACATATATTTTGTCAAAGTAAAAATTTCTATAATGTAATTATCTATATATTATATTACGTTTAGTAGGAATAAAAATATTTATTTTTTAATTTTAAGCAATTTAAATTTAACTTAGTTTAAAAATTAATGTTTGGATTTTTAAAAATAAACTTATTGTTTATATACATCGTAGAAAAGTTTATGTTTCGGTAAGAAATGAATAGTAAATAATCAGTCAAAATAATATTTTCTGTTTCCGTATTTCCAGTAAACCCGGTACTTTTCTGAATATAAAATATGCCTGTTGCGTGTCAACTGACAACATAATAACGAATATATATATATATATATATATATATATATATATATATATATATATAGATGTAAATGTGTACAATAAATCATAATGCATGCTGTATGCATTTCGGATACCAACTGTTGTCATGAATTCGAGAAATCAATTTAATAGAAAACGACATAAAGTGTACGGATCAAAACACGCGAATTGCATAATGAACGTCGCGTTTATAATGTAAATTTATCGATAATAGAGAGTCAGTCATATCAGATACAACATCACAAATCCATCCATCAAATTTTATGTCACTCAGACAAGAAACTAACTTAACTTGATCAAAACTTTGAATGCGATATGACATCTAATAAATTATTCGCTACGGTAAAGGACATACATAGAGTCAGGAATCGTAAGTTGCACATACACAAACGCAACATTAGCTGCTATGATTTAGATTCTCTTTCACTTTGATACGAAAGATAATTAACAAAGAACTTCACACGTTCTCTGATTGATATGATAGTTGATGAGATATCAAAGTTTCTCGACATAGTATGCATTCATTTTCTATTTTGTATTGAAGTTTGTTTCGAACCAAGTTATTAGAAAGTTATTTTTCATAACTTTACTCAATATAATATACACACACTACAACAAACACATATATAATTCTTGCAACTTCTAATGAGAGAAGCAAATTGTGAAAATTGAAATATAAAAATAAATAACGAATAACTATCACATCTATAATTTGCAGACGACTTATTATTTACATATGAAAATTCAAAATATCAAAAAAATTAAAAATGTTATTTGAAACATTTTTAAAAGAAAATATAAGAGGTCGATAAAAATAATTATGAACAAAGTTACAATCATATGTAACATCATTGTAAAAAAATAAAATATACATTTAAACAATTAATACATAGAATAAGTTGAGGAAATGAATTATATGCAGAAAATTTTACTATATTATTGTGACATATGATCAGAGATTAAGTGAAAAACTAGTTTAAATTGAACATTATTTGAAAGGACAAATAATATAATGAAGTGCTCAATAACATTAGACCTCAAACGGAAAAAATATAGGGTTTTCCAATAAGACTGTTATAATTTTGATAGCTGGTGGCAGCCATGTTTGAATTTTTTGTAAGCTCATTTTGACATTTCAACTCAGTATAATTTAGTAAATTATCATGGAACATTTAACACTTCGACAACGCATAGAAATTGTAAAAACTTATTATAAAAATCAATATTTGGTTCGTAAAACTTATTGTGTGCTTTAAAGAAAATTGCAGAATTTGGAGTAAAAACCAATCCACAAAACATTGAAAAACAACCAATACTTTCACAAAAAGTAATCTTCTGGTGTGCGTTACATGTTAGTGGTGTCATCGGACTATATTTTTTTCAAAAATCACGTTACAATAAATGGAGCGCGTTACCGAACAATGATTAATATTTTTTTCCAAAAATGATTGAAAAAGGATTGCACGATATGTGGTTTCAATAGAACGCTACTTCGTGTCACAGTTTAATAAGTCTATTATTTGACGAAATAGACCCATTAATTGGCCATCAAGATCAAGTGAATTAACTTCATTGGATTATTTTCTGTGGGGTTATGTGAAATCATTGGTTTATGCTGATAAACCACAATCAGCAGAATTAAAAATGAACATTGAAATATAATTCATGAAATTGGACCACAATTATATGAAAGAGTGACTAAAAATCGGACTAAACGAATACACTATGTCAAGTAAAGTCATAGTATTCATTTGAGTGAAATTGTGTTCCGTCATTAATGCCATAGAATATACTCAAGTTAAAAAATAAATAAATAACAAATTAATTAAATACTTTTTGTTATATTTCATTTAAAATTCTGGAAAACTCTATACAACCAACACAAGCTACTTACCTATATTTTAAGATCATAAACTTTGAAACCGAATACAAAAATAAAATAAAAAACATCTGTCAACACCACTAAACATCTAAAGAATAATGTTCGAAATTTTAAAAGTGAACAAAATACCTACAAATGGATATTAAAAAAGATAAAAGTAAATAATAAAATAGAACAAATAAAATCACTCAAATGGTCATAATTACGACACATAGTAAGAAAGAAAAACTATAGGTGAGTAAAGATTATGATGGAATGAAGACAAAACAATTAAAAAGAAGACTAAAAAACAAACTTTATAAAAGATGAAAAAATAAAATTGTGAATCATAGTGAAGATTAAGGCTAGAAGGGATTAGTGAGAAACAAAAAAAATGGAAATGTCTTGAGAAAACATTTCAAAAAACTAGTAACCTAGATAAGGATTTCACTCAGCAATGGGCTGATATAAATTTTGAGTATGATGATGATGTCTATATTATATATATATATATATATATATATATATATAAATTTCCTCTTCGTAAAGACATTACAATTGAAGATAATTTCCAACTTTTCGTCTATTTCTTAGAAGGCCCTCCAAATTGTTTTTTACCTGTCGATTTTTATTTTTTGCTATCTTTGGTATTTACTCATCTGGCATTTTTTGAAATGATTTCTCACTACAAATATTTAATTATTCCGTGAAAGTATGGATCATAACTATATTAATTAAACGTTCTAAAAGCACTTATTCAGTAATCAAATTTATGTGATATATTCAATTTTAAATATTAATAAAGGAATAGGTATCGAAAATAATGAATATACCACTTTAAATAATACGAAAACCTAAAATTAGAATTATAATAACAATTCATATAATAAATTTAAAAAAGGTACATAAACAACGCAAAGTAGTTCAAGTTATTCGATATAGTTAAAATATGAGTAAATTTTCGTTATATTTCATCCGCATCGTAAATATTAACTAGGAACCATAATCTTTCAAATCTCAGGCCACAACGATACCGACTACACTGTTGCTTTGGTACGAGATTATTTAATTAACCTACGTACAAGTTCCCACATAAATAAATACACCATAATACTATATCAAAGATGAAGGTTAAGTTAGGAAAATCACAATTTCGCGAATGAAAATGAACAAGCCATGAATATGTGTTAGTTCACTGTACTCTGAAGGTACACGCATAAATGATATCGATCTTGTTGATAACGAAGGAGCTGAAATATGGGAATTAAACTAAATAATTTAATTGTAAAGGTGTATGTATACATATATAGATATATAGATTAAATTTTAACTACGAGTTTAGATAAAGATGATTCAAACGATTTACTTAATTGAACTCCGCGTAATATATTTAATTGGTGTTAAATTGAAGAAAATAAATGTGTTATTAGTCTTATCTATTACGTTGATACCTGTTAAATATATTATCATCCATTAATCCAAAAAGTGTTGTTTAGTCTAAAAAATTTTCATTTATAACAAATGGGATAAAACATTGTCACTGTTATTTATTTATTTTAGTGTCATAAAATTCTATTAACTTTTGTGTTATTAACACATTTATTAAAAATAAGATTTAATTCTCGAAAATTTATTTTGGTTTTTAATGTATTAAAAGAATTATTTTTTTTTATTTTTATAAGTTATTTTTTCTTTGTTCTAATTTCAAAATTAAAATATTTAACTGCAAATTTTACCTACATTTTCCTCTTTCTCTCTCTCTATCTCTCATTATGTAAATGTATATATTTATATATATATATATATATATATATATATATATATATACAGGTAACCTCCATATAACACGGTTGTTACGTTCCTAAAAAATACCGTGTCATCCGAATCCGTGTTATACGAAACAAAGAACTAATACAAAAAAGGAAGTTAGGTTCCAAAAATTAGAAAAACATACTATTATATTTTTATAATTAGGAGAAATATATTTATTAAAGCAATTTTCATCAAAAATATTACATATTAATATGTATTAAATAATGTGTTCTTCGTCATCATTAATAAGCACCATTAACCGAGGACGTTTTGTTTTTGACAAGATATTCTTATCCTCTGAACTTTCTTCAGCATTGTCTTGAGTTCTATACTCTACTTTTCGCAAAAATCTGTTATTTTAGATTGGTAACTTTTAACTGAGAGTAAAATCTGTAATTTTTGTTCTAGCGGGATGAAAAGTCTTTGTAAAGGTATTTTTTTATTTCCGCCAGACATAGTTCAGAGCTACAAATTAATTCACAAAAATGAAAAACATAATTACCATTTCTAAAAAAGGTTGAATAATACGCACCCGAAATTTTTTAATCTATGTATAATGTAGTAAAAAGAAAAACACAACATTCTAAAATGTGCTTAATACTCCACGAACAAAATGGATTTTAAATTCTAATAAATTTCAAAATTCTACAAGCAAATCTGATACAACATACACGCTGAAATGAAAAATTTCCAATGAGATATTTTGTGCACTTAAAAGCTCTTATTTCGTTCCGTGTTGTACGAGAATTTCTCTAATTTCGAATTTTGTTCTTAAAAACTTTAAGCGTTGTACGGGGATTTATCTAACCCGTGTTCTAGGTTGTCGAGTTGTATGAGGGTTGTCCCCGATTCTCGAATCGTATTAAAGCGAAACCGTGTTATAGAAGTACCGTGTTATTTATGTATATATATTTATATATAGTTGTTTTTTTAAGCGTGATAAAACTTTAAATTGAATCCTTATTGAAATTTCTATCTAACCTAGAAATAGAAGTTATCAGAAACTATAAGTATTTATTCAATTTATAAATAAATACAAGGAATTCGCATTTTATCTTCCTTTTTCATTTACTCGGCTGCGATAATCTTAAATGTAGAAGTTATCATCAAAACAAAGACTTCATTTCTATAGTAAACCTCAACCTAGTTTACCATAAGTTTCAAACCACAAGTACACCTTGTTTACATTAATAAAAAATCCGCATAACTAAATTGGGGTTTCTGAGATGAGAATGTCTAGACCACTAGACCGCTTCTGTATCTAAAGTTTGTAAACAATGTTATAATTTTAATTAATATTGTTTCTTATTTACTATTATTTTTTTTGAATTATGAAAACTTTTTTTAAAAAATATATATTAAAATAGAAATATATATATATATATATATATATATATATATATATATATTATAGAAAAAAATACTTTCATTTCAATTGGGTAAGAGATAATAGCAAATATTTTAAAAATAATAATATTTCATTAAAATGATATCAAAAAAGAATTTATTTTTAATAAAAAGTAAACTTCTTTCAAAGAAAATCTATACTCTTTCTTAAAAATATATTAATAATAAATATATATATATATATCATTATAACCAAATATAATTGGATTATAATCATTAAAAAATGTAATTTTCAAAAAAAATATTTGCAAATCACATCAGATGATGATAAATACAAATACATTTTCACACAACGGAATTATCACCCCAATGCCGCAAAATATTTGAAAGTGTTTAATAATTATTGAACACAAAAAGTAATTATTGAATACTTTATAATTTCTTATGATGTTAGGGATGATAATTTATTTGTGTGAAAATGTTTTTGCCACAATTTCAAAACAAATAGTAAATACAAATAAAATTAATTATATTTCTTTAATTTTAATACAAACACTTGAAATTACATAAAAAATATATATAAAAGAAATAATATTTTTGCATTAAATTCTAAAAAATTAATTACTCTAATGGCATCCTATTTATGTACAAAATAAAATGATAACATTTTATGTATATCTTAAACTTAATAAAATACTTGAATTGAATTCGAAACAACATTAATAAATAACTTTAATTCTAAGAGAAAAGTAATTGTACTAAATGTTTCTATAACAAAAATAATTCAACATCATTCAATGAATAGAAGTTTTTTAAAAAAATATGCACTGATAGATATTTTTCAAGGATAAAATTTAATCCAATTAATGTTTAAATGATTGATAATTTCCCAGTAGAACATATTACATAGTTTATGAAAAAGAAAATCGCTGAGTTTTATTAAATTTTCGATAACTTTCTGCAATAAAAAAATTATAAAACTTGATTACACTTGATTTAAATATAATATTATACAATATAACATTACGTATTAAAATCTCTTACCTTTTATCTTTATAAAAAATAGAAATGAAAAATAAAACATGATGTAAATAAAAAAATCAATATAATTTCATTTGAAAATAATAAAATTTAATATATTTATTTTTACAATTGATTTGGTCCTGTTTTTATTTAGTACTGTATTCATTTTTCAAATAAATTAAAATAAAAAAATAATCATCTATATTATAAAATCTTTTGCAAATATTCAATACTTATTAAATATTCTTTTCTTTTATATAAATTTTGATATACATTTTCAAAGTATGATATTTCAAAATTGTATATTTTTAATTTCATAATATCATATTGAATAGATGATTACATTTAAAGAAGATGTCATGAACCATTAGTAATTATTGAACATTTTTTTTAAAAAAAATCTGGCTTGTGTTATTTTCTTTTTAAAAATACCCAATAAACGAATCTATATATTTGGTGCAGTTAATTAGAACTCAGTCAATTGCCAATTTTATACTGATAATAAATATACTATGAAATAAAATCAATTATAAAGTTGTTGTATTTTTTAAAAAAAACTTAATTTAAAATCATTAAAATTTTATAAATTTAAATTTGTTGTAAAATCCCATTAATTAAAATCAAATCAAATAAAGTTAACAGTATTCATGAAAATTATATGTACGTTTTAATTAGCTGTACGTCATACAAATCCTTTGTTTACGAGTATTTACAACAAAAACAAACTGAATATCATTAAACTGTATTAATCGTGTATTACAATACTTTGAAATCATATAGAAGAATGACATACACTGTGTATATTTTTCTGAAACCATCTTTTTCGAATAAATTCATATTTTTTAACTGAAACTCGCCATACATTCAAGTTAATTATTTTCGTTTTTATTCAAAGTGAGTGTATGTTCCAAAAATAGCATATTATACATAAACTGTGAAAAACACGAGATAAATTTATAATTGAAATTCAGTGAATGTACAATTAACTTTATTGTTAAGAGAATACAATTCTACATTTCGAGTAAAATTTTTTTTCGTATACAATTACAGTACGTTGATAAGCTGACATTAATGTGGTTTCATCAACTTCACAGAACAATACTTTATGTTAGAGAATTCGGACTGCGGTCTATGCAGGAATTCTTGTTGTCCAGACCAAAACTTACCACTTTCAACAAAGTTGACTGAAGTGTCTTGCTCGCTGGTCTTCAGGGGTAGTTTGTGGATACGTTTCCTGGTACATAGCATGAAAGTTGAAACAAATTTTTACAATAAAAGTTATGGTCTTTTCACAGTCGTGAACATTTATCGAGTTACTTAACCTTCACTTTATATACGTACATACATACATTTATATATATATATATATATATATATATATATATATATATACCGTATCTTTAGAACATATAAACAACTATTTAATCAAACAATATGAATTATTGACTTAAAAAAATCAAAACATACAAAAAGTTATCTTAAATAAAAATCTAAAAGAAAAAATTGCAACATTTTTTACCTATTTCTTTCTTTATTTATTCGTATATATTTTAATATACTGACAATAAATATCAAGATTTTGTATTAAAAGCTTTACATGGTACGAAAAATAATAAAAAAGTAAATGTTAAGAGTTTTACCGTGTATTAAACTAATCAATAATTATTTATATATATAAATATATATATATATATATATATATATATGTATTATTTAGTGTATATTTAGTTATTGGAATATTTATTTAGTTTTGTATATGGAATGAAACCTTTTTTATATAGATATTTGTATTATTCAATTAATTTTATAATTTACATTATTTCCTATTGCAGTGTTTCATTTTTTTAAAAAAATATCTATTTTATCTATATAAATGGATATTGGTTTATATACAAAAAATTCTCTCAACACACAATTTTATTACTTCATGTGAATTAAATTATTTTCTATTAATTTAATTTTATAAGACCTGGATAGATTATTATCCCTTAATTATCAGATCGAATAAATATGAGAAAGAATTTCTCATCCAAGATACTTTAGTTTTTGAAGTGGAACTTCTTTTGGCGCATGAGACTAAAAATTTGCTTGACGCGGAAATGAGACCTATATGACGGATATAGAGACGGAACGTGAGTACGAATTTTAGTGCAGATTTGAATCTGCATAAATGCTTAGACGAAGAGTGAGAAAAAGTAGTAGATGGAGTGAGAAAAAGTCCATCACGATACGCGCTCTTTTAGCATGTGATTAGATAGCGATAGCTATGAAGGTAGCACGTATATTTACTATTAAATGATGTCATTATTATATATAATTTTTATATACAATCATGTGTTTAAATATATTCAGTGCGATAAAATTGATATTTTTGATAAGTATATTAATTTTTATAACGTCATTATTAACCTCAATAATCATAAAAATAACAGTAAATTAAATCCACGCTGTATTTAAAAATTTAGCAAACAACACGAAATTGAGGGAATTACGTATACCAATATATACAGTAGTATGTAGTATTTTGTAACAATGAAACCTTACTGTTAAAAACACGTGGTATTAAAAATATATTGAAACCTATTACAGTTCTGAATTATCTGTTGTTTTATTTTATAAATTATTTAATTACGAATTCTTTGTCCTCAGGTGTTGAATTTCATGTTTTTATAAAAAAATATCTATAAATAGTATCTAAATAGATGCTATTTATCTATTTAATTAATGGATAGTATTTTTTAATTGTTTAATTTTTAAAATATTGATCTAATTATATATTATATATTATACAATAGTAATTAAAAAATGGTAAAGTCTAATGCGCAAACATTTTACTTACACAAATTTTTATTACTTCACCACCGAGGAAGCAGTGGAAATGAATTAACGAAAACGAGATTAATTTTCATTTCATAATTAATTTAATTTTATAAGACCTGGATAGATTATTATCCCATAATTACTACAGCGTGAAGATCATCGAGAATAAATTGTAAAAATTTAATTTATTTAAAACATTGTTCATTTTTACTTACAAACTAATTTCTCATCCAAGATACTTTAGTTTTTTCTTAGTGTTAATAATCACATGTAAATTTGTATTATCTTTGTGAATAGTCATACATTTTTTGTTTACTAAATTTGACCCTTTTATATTCAATTGAATTCAGTCAATTGTTTGTAACAACAATTTGAGTTAATGCTTTCACCTAATTTAAAAATTAAAAATACACACGTCTCTGAAATCCTACTAAAAGTACAACATTAATTCAGTGTGTAAACTCTTTAATGTACTATTTAGGAAATTTAATTTCCAATCTCACTTTCAATCATGAAAAACTCATGTTCATTTTACTGTTTAAACAATAGTTTTCATTTTATATTTTCTATGTTTTCACAGTCTACATCACTTCTATTTTTTCTTATATACGTTAAACATATCAACTTACATTAATATATGAATATTTTTCATTTCTCCAAAATTGATATTTTTAATTGTATTTGACAATATTTTCTTGTAAAGTTTATATAATTTTTAATTGCTACACTTATATACATGTATATATATATATATATATATATATATATATATATATATACACTATAAATTGTTTTTTAAAAATTCATCAATAGAAATCTTGATTTCTAAAATAAAATATATAGAGTTATCCAAATGTGACGCTTAGATTTGTGTTTTATTAAAAAGAAACGTGTGTGTAGGGTGGTGTATAGGAAAACGTGTGTACATTTTCTTTTATTTCTATTTAATAAAACACAAATTTGGGCGTCACATTTGGATGACTCTATATAATTACTGGAACTATATTGACTTACGAGGGTCGTTTGATAAGTATGGTAAATTTATTGATTGTTTAATTTAATTAATTAATTTAGTTAAATTTTTCAATTTAGTTTTTCTTACTTTGTTACCATACTTATCAAACGACCCTTGTATAATATTTCTCAAATTTCATATATTGATTTTTAATTGATAATTTTTATACTTAAAAAATATTTAATAAAATATTACTTTTTCTCAGTTATTTGCTGTTTAATATTTATTAAATAACTGAACTCGTCTCTTTAAATAAACCAATTATTTTTTCTATTACAAATATAATATTTCTTTCGATTTTTAATTACCTGCTTTTAAACTTCTTTTAATACTTATTTTCTTTTTGCCTTCAGAATTGTTACACGCTATTCTATACCGAAAAAACAGATTAATTAACAATTTTTTTAAAATTATTCTTACATACAACCATCAAAATATTCTACCAAATATTCTTTAAGTATTTCTCTAAAATGATTATATGTACATTTTTGTCTAGGTTAGAAGAAATGATTTTTGTTATTTATTTGTATAAAAAAGACAAATTCTTTTTATTTTTATGACAATTTTTTTTAAGTCTTATCATATTTTTATAACCAAAAAAAAATATTTTCTGTCAAATATTTTTTCTATTATTTTTAGTATTTTCCTAATTTTATGTAAATAATATATTTTTTTCATTTAGATTTATAAATGAAAATATATCTGTTTATAATTTCGATTAATTGAAAATATAAAGAAATATTACATCCGTACTTTATTTAAAATAATAATAAATATAACAGACTAGCTATTAAATAAAATCCAGAAGATTAAAGAACTAATTATTGATAATTACCTATTTCAAGTTTTACAACATGCCTGACACATAATCTGTTTAATATAATTATTTATAAAAAACTAAAATTTCTTAAAACAAAAAAATATTTTTTAATACATTGTGGTTTATATCATTGAAATCAATGTCGAACAAGAAGTAAGATTTAAATGTCTAGTTTCTTTTCTCGTTCGAAAGCATCGAAGTAGTCGTAGTCGACCATTGGCGTTTTCTTTTGACAGCACTAACCGTCTGACTTCCAAATAATGGACACATTCCGTTAAAACGTACAACTCTGACAAGAATGTTGCACCTGTTACATATCGATTGCTCTTCGATGTAAGAAATAAAGCTATATATCAATTGTGAATCCAGAAAGAATTTCGCCAAAATGGTTTAATCATTGCAATTTTTTTAAACTTTAGAAAACACATTTTTATAAACCTTATATACCAAGAAAATGTACCATATTTATTTAAGTTTTTTTAAATAAATTTAAATAGTATTAAATATTTATCATTTTAAATTCTATTATACATTTTTAATTATCTTACAAAAGATTTTATAAATACTGTTAGTTAAAATAAATTTTAAAAAATATATTTACAAAACAATAATAAATATATTCACTCCAATAAGAAAATTACATTTTTCTAATATTTTTCCATATCTTTATATTTATATTAATCAATTAAATTTTATTGAATATAATTCTTTGGAATAATACGCTGTTTGGTATTTTTTGAATTTTTATCAAAATAAAATAGCTTTATAATAAAAAATAATTTGATATAATCATCTAAATGTGATGCTTAGATTTGTGTTTTATTAAAAAGAAATATGTGTATAGGGTGTTGTATAGAAAAACATGTGTATAGTTTATTTTTAATAAAACACAAATCTAAGCATTTATTTGACTAACCCTATATTTTCAGAAAGTACTTAAAATGCATAACATATTTACAAAAATTAATTTTAACCTCAACACCACAATAATCGATTGATCAAAAAAATTGATCAAATTAAAAGAAACAACAAAGAAACAAGACCGAAAATTTAAAAATGTAAGGAAAAGGCTCTAATTATAAACCAATCCAAAGAGATTTCTAACGACAAAGAAATAGAAACACTAGAAAAAGATTTAAATTTTAATTTCGAATTCAAAAATTATTGTGGTGTTGGGGTTAAAATTCATTTGTGTAAAGTGAATCAGCCACAGTTCCAAAACAGCAAATAAATGAATAATATATATAATAATGATCATATGAAAGCAGATTAGAAAATATTAATAAAAATTAAAAATTGATTAAATTACAAATAGTTTTCTTTATATCATCCTCGAACTTATTTCTTTTTAAAAATGTACGGAGCATCACTAATTTATTAGGGGGACCGGAGAGTAATGTCGTTTCTGCGCATGTCGATATTCGTTAGTCATTTATCAGCTCATTATGTACTTCAAAGTCATGCCAAAGACATTTTAAGGTTAGAGTGACTTGTTTACTCGTAAATAATAAAATTTTAATTTTTTTTTGCAATTTATGGTGAAATGGCCAGCCAAATACCAGAAGAGGTACATATCCGGTATTGTATGCTTTTTGAGTTTCACAAGGGTAGTAACGCAACAGTTGCTACCAAAAACATTTGCGATGTTTATCCAAACGCATTAGACGTTCGTAAATGCCAAAGGTGGTTTTCTAAGTTCAAATCCGTTAATTTTGATCTTTCCGACTCGTACCGATCAGGAAGACCAACAACTTTAGACAATGACATGTTAAGGGCGGAAGTGGAAGCAAATCCGTGTCAGACAATCGAGGAACTGTCAAACACTCTTAACCAACCTTGGTCGACCATCCAAGAACATTTGCAGCAGATTGGTAAAGTAAGCAGAGCAGGTGTTTGGGTCCCGCATAATCTGTCCGAAGAAAACAAAGCTAACCGATCCACCACTGCAACTTATTGCTTCAGCGGCACAATACAGAAGCGTTTTTTGATCGCTTGATCACTGGAGATGAAAAATGGGTCCTCTATGATAATCCAAAACGCAAAAGGCAGTGGCTCTCTCCGAATGAATCCCCACGAAGTACAGCTAAGCCAGGTTTACACCCCAAAAAGGCGCTTTTGTGTGTTTGGTGGAGTATTCGCGGGATCGTTCATTTTGAAATGCTGAAACCTGGACAAATTGTGAATGTAGACTTTTACTGTGAACAATTGGATCGAGTAAATCAATCTTTAATTGAAAAATGCCCAGCGATTGTCAACAGAAAAGGTGTTATTCTGTAACACGATAATGTAAAACCGCACTGTGCAAGACGAACCCTGAAAAAAATTAATGAATTGGGATGGGAGGTATTGCCTCACCCACCTTACTCACCCGATATTGCGCCATCGGATTTCCATTTATTCCGATCGCTACAACATTTTATAAGTTTCAAAAAATTTGAAAATTCGGATGATGTCCAAAATACCATCTCCAGATATTTTGCTCAAAAACCAATTGATTTTTATCGATCCAGCATTGAAAATTTGCACACTAGATGGCAAAAGGTTTTTGATAACGAGGGTGATTACATTATTGATTAAAAATAAAAACTTGATAAAAATTTATCTGTTTGAATTTAATGTAGAAAAAAGACATTACTTTCCGGTCCCTAATATTTTATAAAAATTTACTTTGATACTTCTCGGAAATTTCAGGACAATTCGGGAACAAAATTTTCACATCATGCCTAAGCACTATTCTTTTTTAAATAGAAATATAATAATATTATATACAATATAATTAAATTACTATAATAATTAAAACACATACTTTATTTTTTTAATTAGCAGAAATGTTTTTCATTTTTATGCTATGTCATATTCATGTTAGACATTTATATATATATATATATATATATATATATATATATATATATATATATATATATAGACGTAAACATGACAGTTTATATACAAAGCAATATTTATATTCAATACAAAATCTATTTAAACGCCAATAAAGTATAATTGATTTCGTGACCGGTACGAAATGAACAATTTCCACTCATAACCACAATCAATGTAGTACAAGCGTAAAACCCTTTCATAAATCCAAATGCAACGTATTTAGCTGTTTGACTATTTTTCAAATCGGGCATATTCATTCAACATCTTTCCACTCCGATATTACGTCGTAACCCTTGTTAACGTACAACGACGAAATCTTTGAAAAGAACCTGAGAACCTCGACGAATAACGAGAACCCCATCTGTAATGCGGACGCACGCTATTTATTAACAAGAGAATTCGCTGCCAGTGTGTGTGACGTAACGTCATTTGTTTTAAAGTCGGCGGCACAGCTAGTGATCCCGATTTATACGGGAGTATGAGAAACATGCCTTGTTATGTAACAGTTTTTGATGTCAACAACACTGACTTGATGAAATATTTGATTTATATACGTATATGCACATGTGCGTATATATGAGCCAATCTGCATATGTATGTAGGTGTATGATAATCTGTGTACGTCTGTGTGTGTGTTGCGAATAATACATAGACATAGAACGAGAAGCAATTGAATCAAAGAGAAGACGAAAAATACAGATGTTATAACAAAAAAAAGGAATTTGAAATAGAAATGTGCCAGTCATTTAGCAAGAAGAGAATATTATCGAAGAACAAGAAAAATTATTGATTTGGAATTTAAATTGACAAAAAGGTCCACTGAAAGACCTATAGATAGCTGAAATAGATATATAAAAAAAATCGTCGGAATGGTTTGAAAAGAAAAGTATTGAATTAACCAAAATGGAAAATTTTGAGAAGGATCTTCATGAAATATGGAATAGAAAAAGACTGATAATAATGATGATATATATGTATACATACATATATATATAGAGAGAGAGAGAGAGTGAGAGAGAGAGAGAGAAACTCAAATGAGACTGAAAGATATAATAAGTAAATATGTGTCTAAACCTTTCAGTCTCATTTGAACTATCCTGTATGTATATATGAAGATGTTCCATCACTAGTGCGCAATTTAATTTTTAAATAAAACTTTTTTGGAGTAAGTGATGAAGTTCTTTTAAGCGATGATTTGTGCACTCCTGATGAGACACCCTATATATATATATATATATATATATACATGTATATAATATACATAATATATTTGTATAGGGTTTTCCAATAAGAATGTCAGAACTTTGATAGCTGGTGGCAGCCATGTTTGAATTTTTTCAAGCTCATTTTGACATTTAAACTCAATATAGTTTGTCAAATTATCTTGTAACGTTTAACATGTTAACAATAATAAAAACAATAATAAGCAATAATAAAACTTCAGTAGATTTATTGAAACAAAAAATTAATGAATCCATTATTTTACGAAATAGACATTAATTGGCCACCAAGATCATGTGATCTAACTACATTTCATTATTTTCTGTAGAGTTATGTGAAATCATTTGTTTATGCTGATAAACCACAAATAATAGAAGCATTATAAATAAATATTGAACGTGTAATTCGTGAAATTGGATCACAATTATGTGAGAGAGTAACTAAAAATTGGACTAAACGAATGCATTATGTCAAGCAGTTTTGGTGGTTATATAAGTAAAATTGCATTTCATTATTAATGCCATAGAATATGCTTAAAGTAAAAAAAATAATTAACTAAATAAATACTCTCTGTTTTATTTCTATTTAAACTTCTGAAGCGCCTATTGGAGAACACTATATGTATTGATCCACTAATATGTCAATAGTTCATAATCAAGTTTACTTCAAGCAGTCAATATACGTTTAAATTTATTTTAAATATATAAAAATGAAAACTTATAAAAAATATATTTTTTTTTAATACAAACTCAACATCAAAGTGCAATTTTAATTGTCAATTATAAATTACAAGAATATTTTATGAGTTATTCAATGAGCTATACATATTTAATAACAAATGAAATTCTTTAAAAGATCCAATAATATGAAATAAAAAAATACAAACGTCAAATTTAATTCAGTACTAACTAATTGTATTTGTGTGGTGTGTGTGTATGAATAATTGCTAGAATTTTCAGATTTTTTACAAATTTGTATTCGTTTTTATATTGTGGTAAATTCACATTAACATGAATGAATTTTCATTCCAACAACACAAAATATTTTAAAAGTGTTCAATTATTATTATTCAATTAGAAGCTGGTGTGTATTTCAATAACCAGAAAATCATAATCAAAGCATTGTGTATAACATTTGCCTAGTGGAATTAATTTACTTATATTTTTTTATACTTTATTTTTATTCAACATATCTATAACTAGTGGACATTTCTTTCTTTTTAATTTTCAATTGTGTATAAGTGTAATAAGAATATTTTTATTCATTTATCTTTGGATAAAAACATTTAAAATTTAAGATTTGTTAAAGATATGTTGAATATTTACAACTGTTATGTTTTTAGTGTATATTTCATATTTCTATGTAAGAATCGTATATTTTAATTTTATATGTGTCTATATAAATCTATATGTTATATATGCTTATATATAAACCTACATATATATTTAGGGTGAATCAAATAATACTAAAGAATAGAAAATAATAATAAATGATAGTATTTAAGTAAATGTATGTCTAAAACCTTCAGTTCCATTCGGGCCAACCTATACCTACATACACACACACATATATTTATATATATATATATATATATATATATATATAGAGAGAGAGAGAGAGAGAGAGAGAGAGAGAGATAGGGAAAGATAATGACCCAAATGAGACTGAAGGATGTAAACCGTGACTGAAGGTTATATCTTTCAGTCTCATTTTCACTATCCTTTATCACTATCGTCATCATCAATATCATCAGTTTCTTTTTGTCCACTGCTGGATAAAATCTCTCCCATAATTTCCAATTTTAACAGATTCAATGCTGTTCTCAATAATATTCATTAAACAATATATTTTGTTTATTTATATAGAGTCATCCAAATTCAACGCCGAGATTTGTGTTTTATTAAAAAGAAACAAAATTATCTATACACATATTTCCTTATACACTACCCTATACACATGTTTCTTTTCAATAAAACACAAATTTAGGTGCCACATTTGGATGACTCTATATTTTCAGGTCAAAAAGATAAATTAATGCAAATTTTATCTTCTTGTACATAAATTATTTAATTCTATTTTATATAAATAAGACGAAATAATTTAACTGTCTTTATATATATATATATATATATATATATATATATATATATATATATATATATATATATATTCATATAATTTTTTGACAGTTAATTAAATTATTCAGCCTTATTTATGTATATACAATACTAGTGAATAATTTATATACAAAATATGATGATATTTATAAGAAAATTTCTCTTCAGACTAGAAATATAAACAAACAAAATGTATTGTTAATTAATAAAGATTATCTGAAACACATGAATATAACAGGTTATTAATTATTAATTATAATAATTAATTATTCGTTTTTTACTTATTAAATATATTCTTTATATTTGTTTCGTTTATGCAATACTTGACACATATCTTAAATGTAAAAAACTGCGGAAATATCTTTCTCTTGATCGTTTCTATAGATACAAAAAACATAATACAATAGTCAATTAAATATTTAAGGAAACGAAAAAAAAATACATTAACTACGCTTCTTTGTTCGTGATAAATACCGTTACACAAAACAAATTCAAATTAGAACTGTATTTTATTTCAAGCCTACTCTAAAATTCTCATTAAATATCTTTTATTTCTATTACACGTCATCATATTCTTATGAACAATCGAAACAATACAAGAAATACGAAGAGTTGATAAATCGTTTATAGCATGGTAGGTATTTACGTGAATTTCGACAATAGTTTGCGTCAAATGATTACTTTAGCACTGCCGAGAGATTGTATGAATTGTGAGCTGTTGAAAATACATTTTATTCATGCTTACTTACTCCCCGGGGCGGAACTGCTGTGCCTTTACCTAAGTCAATGTAAAGCAATGTAAAGCCCACACATTCACAGTTGACGTGGCTCGAAATGCCTTCACTTAATCCACCTAAGAATGGCACAACAAAATACGAACGGCTACCAACCAACATATACTACCCCAGTGGAAAACTTACATTGTATGTGTTTTTGTATTTACTATTTATGTGTGTTAGTAAATCTAATGTAAATATGTGTGAACGTTGTAAGAGTATTCATGATGCGTAAAGTTAAATTATGTTATTACAATGGTGTTCTATAAAGTTCGGGAATTTAAAGATTATATTTGTTATTTCCAGCATTTCAAATGAGTGATTGAAATTTCAGATAGTCTTTCACTCTTCTTTTATATTTTCAACATTTCTATTATTTTTATTTCATTTTCTAATATGTGTAAAAGATTTAAACGTAAATACTTTTAAATAACTTCCATCAAAACACATTGTAACTATAATATTTGGCTTACAAAGTCTGAATATTGTTTGACCTAACAATAACTATACAATTCAACGAAATATTTAATAGAACTGAATATATATAAATGTATGTACATGGCATATACATACACACACAGATATGTAAATATATATATATATATATATATATATATATATATATATATACATGTGTATGTGTATGTATATATGTGTAATATTTATTTTCTTTCGAAAATCAACAAAGAATATTTATTTATATATTTATAATTTGTTAATATACATACATATATATATATATATATATATATATATATATATATATATATATATATATATATATATATATATACTAACGAGCAAAAATATCTAACATAACTAAAATTTAAAAAAAAAATAAAACAAATTTTTCCATAGCGCAAATTCTTTATTTTCTTTTTTACTTCAAATATACGAGTACATTTCTTATTCCAAAATGTAGTATTTGATTTTAAAGGTTTGATGATTTACTTGCATGTTGACATAGATAAAATATTTATGAGATGTAGACAGATTTTCACATATTTAAAAATATATATAATAGATTTTTTTATTTCAATTAATAATATGTCTGCATTTCTGTTTTTTATTATTTCATTCATTCTTTTTGAAATACTATCGATAATATTAAATATTTTTTTAACTGGAAAATTTTCGCAAAAGCTTCAATTCTATTTCACAATTCGTTAAGGTTTTTCAGACCCAGTTTATATTTACCAAACTAACTTTATCAATAACTTACAAATTTTCTGTCAGGTTAATATCTGGGCTCTGTGTTGGACACTTAATTGTTTGAAATTTTGTGAATTAAGTTATTTTTTAACTATTTTTATTGAATATTTGGGTCATTGTTATGTTAGATTGTGAAATCTTGACATTATAATTTACTAATTGTTTTGGTGTATTTTGTATTTGTATGTATTTTTGTTGTATTTAATAATTATATATGCGTTTGTAGTTATTAACGCCTTTCAAATATCATTTTTCAACGTTCTCTCTCATACCTTTCTCTTTTTTGGATGTTTCTCCTAGGCATAATTACTCTAATCTCCTCATTGCAGTTAAACCTGACTCGATCTTTTTTCTTCGTTTTAATGGAATTCGATTTTCAGCCATTTTTAGTAATCAATGATTTTCCATTTTTGTAACATGGTCAAATTAAGTCCTCTGTTTGGACCATATTAAAAATGTCCTCTAATATGGTCACATCAACCATCATCCATCTCTTTATATATTCATGCTTTACTTCGTCTAACCTAGATATTTTATAGATCTTCTAATAGCATATATTTCTAGTCTCTATCTGTTCCAATTACTCGAAGTTCAAATTTCTGATCCATATATAACTCACTTTTTATCATTATTTTATATATTCACATGTTCTTTTTTTAATATATTGTACAATATCTATAAGTAAGATGGTAATAACAGCTATAATAATTTTACAAGTTTGTGTAATTTTCTTTTGATTATTCCTTTTTTTTATTTTAAAACTCAAACATTTATTTTCATCACATTCTCCTTTTTTGAATTATTATTTGGAGGTTAACTACATTATTTTCTAGATAAAGTTATTTCTCTTTATTCACGTTCATCTCAAGACTCCATTTCATCTTAATTTTTTTATTTCCTCTTGATTCTTCTTGATTTTTTCTTCATATACTCAAGTTTACTTTGTTTTGTTCAGTCATTATCTAGTTATCTGCAAAAAATAAAGTGTATAAATTTCTGTTCTCAATATCGACCCTTATATTACTACACTTTCGCTTTCAATTTATTAATGCTTTTGTATATATATATACATATATATATATATATATATATATATATATATATATATATATATATATATATATATATATATATATATATATATATATATATATATATATTTATATATATACATATATATATATATATACATATATATATATATATATATATATATATATATATATATATATATATATATATATATATATACAATTTTAGGTGTTCCCATAAGCAACGTCATTTTTCAATGTCAAAACTGCACTCAAAGAATATTTTAATTCAAAATTACCCTCATTTTACAAAAAGGGAATTTTATAAAACTACATTACTTATGGGTACACCTAATATATATATATATATATATATATATATATATATATATATATATATATATATATATATATATTAAAAGTGTCAGTGATAAATATATTCCTGTTTTAAGCCCTTATTCACTATTATTTTTATAATTATAGAGTTTCCAATTTTAGTTCCAAATTGTGATTTATATATAATATAATAATTTTAATTTCTTAATGATACTAAGATTTATGTTTTTCCGATTTATTACTTTTCATAGTATCAAAAGTAGTACATTATTATATGCTTTTTAAATACATATAATAAATGTAACTCTCTGGTTTTCAAATACTTTTTACCATCAATTGTCCAATACAAAATATGTTATCTATGCAAAATCTGCAAGAATGCTTTTAAAAATATTGAGTAAAAATATTTAGCTACAGAATTGTAAAGTTAATGTAAAAGTAATTTCTTATAGAATTAACGATAAAATATTTAGTTATTTAATTATAAAATTAAATAAATGAAAAGATTTACTTATAAACATTTTAACATATATTTATATCGATATTCTAATTTGATTGGATTACCAATAAATTATATTATTAATTAAATCAAAAATTAAATAACATCTCAAACAACAATTTTCAAATCAAATAAAATTATATTAAAAAAGGGTAATTTAATTTTATTATATTTTTTTAAAATAAATTTTCTCATAATCTATTTTTCTACTATATATATTGATGATCATTTGAAATAACAATATAATTAAAACAAACAGAATCTTTTCCAATTTTCATTTTTAAACATAAAATCCAATTCCTATATAAATAAAATTAAAATCGAACTTTTTATTTTTATTCCATATCACTATTGTATCTCGTGTTAATAATTATTGACGCAGTGACTACGCTGCAAAGCAGGTGTCGGGTGGCGTTGGGTGTTCCAGAAACACGGTGTGCGCGTCACGCACCACGTGTTTGTGGCACAGTGTTGGTTTCTCATACATAGAAAGGGTGTTTTGTAGCGCGTGGTACCTATCTATGCATAGGTGTGAAGTTGATATGGTCGTACAGCTACAGTTGTGTAGCTCAATAACTAGAAGGAAGAAAATTGTGGCATATAGTCACGTTTCCGAATATCCAGAATAGCGCATTTATAAAACACACTATGTAATCAAGGATATAACTTATGGTTGTTTGATAAAATTTTGGACGAATCAAATTTCTGTGTACTTAACTAAAAATCATTACTTTGATTTATATATATGTATTTGATTTTTTTATATGAAATATCGAATTTTTTCAATCCAAAAAGATATACTGAAAAATTATTTAGACGAAGTGTGTTCAATTGTACTTATTAGTATAATATGTAGGATTAGAGTTCTTAAATATGAAAATTATTTGATTTTTAAAATTGTACTTATTTATTCGAGCAATTATTTCATGCTGGGTGATAAGAAATTTCTTGATGTTATTTTATATGAGTTCAAATTAAGAAAAAACAGTGTAAAACGGCCAAAAATTGTATCATACGTTCAAGGAAAATATAGTCAGCAAACGTATAACTCAACTTTGATTTATAAAATTCCATGGTGGAAATATGAACCTTAATAATAAACCACGTATAAAACCAAAGAGTATTCTTAATGAAGATCATTTAAAAACTGTGGTTGAGTTGGATGGATAAAAAATAGTGAATTATCTTATAGATAACATCGGTGTATCTCCCGAAACTATATTCTTCCTTCTTGCTGCAATAAGCAAAATTAAAATGCTAAATGTTTAAGCATATCACAAACTTAACGACATTCGAGGCTTCATCACTTTAAAATCTGATATATTTTTAATTTAAAAAAAACAAAATAATCCCATTTCTGAAAGGCGTTAATATTTGTGATGAGAAGTGATCTTGTATGATAATCATAAAAATCAGGACAGTGGCTTGATATCAATTAGACTACAAAATATACTCCATAACTAACTTTGCATTCAAAAAAGTGATAGTAATAATATGATGGACAGTAAACAAAGTAACCAGATCAAACAGTCACTGCAGAAAGTTACATTTAGTAACTTAAAATAATTCACTAAAAATTATTTGAAAATCAACTAAATTTTTTTTATTAATAACGCTAAACCATATTCCTTTAAAATAACAATACAAACATTTTTGTAACTACCATACAAAATTTCACTGCATTCACCATATTTTTCAAACTTATCACTCGTTAACCTCCCTTTATTCCAATGTCTAGAGTCCTTTTTCGGCATAAACAGTTTAGAAATCAACAGGCTTTATTAGTGTATTTGAATAGTTCGTCGTCTCAGGTTAGTATTTAAAAAAATATATTTTTGACTTACCAGAACGTTGAAATTATTGAGCAGAATGAGTGTTGGTTTAATTAATAAATATTATTTTTGTGCTAAATTATAAAAATATTTTTTGCCTATAAAAACGAAATTTCATATAAAAGAACTAAATATTTATTTGTCTCGAAAATACTGTTACGCAATGCTTTTGTTATAAAATAAAAACAAGAAAAAAATTTCATTTAATTTCTACACACTTTTATTAATTAAATACATATATACGAGGGTCCTTTGATAAGTATGGTAAAAAAGTAAGAAAAACTAGATTAAAAAATCTAATTAAATTAAACAATAAATAAATTTACCATAGTTACCAAACGACCCTCGTATATATAAATATATATATATATATATATATATATAATTCCATCGCAAAATTAATGTTATTAATCTACTCAGATCGTGAATGATTACCTCCGAACTTTAACGATTGTAAATAAACATCATTCGCGATTGCAAGTATCACGGGGAGAACGAGCAAGAGAACGGTGGTTAGAACCTCTTGTTTATATTATAAAATATTTATTTAACACTAGATATACCAACCGGTCAGAATGACCAGTTTCAAAATTGCATTAAGAAAATGAAAAATAAATTGAAGGAGCTACTATTTCTACCATTTATCATATCATGTAATTTCTATATTTAAGTGAAAAATATAATTTCTGATTATTAGAAGCTCTTTTTTTATTATTGCTTGCACTAATTGATTAAAAATTACAATTTTTTAGGCTAAATACCAACCAGTCAAAATAACCGTTTGGTAGAGATAGATTTATATCAATTTTTAGTAAATTTAGTGTTAAAATGGTCACTATTTTTTGAGCACTAGCTCTGAAATAGTTTCACTATTTACTTATCGTAGCACACACCTTCTTATTCATTAGAAATGTAGTCATTGATCGAGGAAAGATTTTTTTTTAGATATTTAATATGTGACTATCTTTTAGAGAACCACAATTTTAATACAGCATATTTAAATAATCTCAATTTCAGAATATACTATTATCCAAAACCTCCACAATATTTTTCAAGATTGATTCTTGGTACTCTCTGGTCGATGTTTTCACATCTTTTCACAAAAATGAATATCTGACCCCATCATAGCCAACACTCTACCAAATCATTACGAATATGAGACGGTGATTTCTCTAAATCTTCAGCACAAATGTAAACGCTTCATTAGATAATCGAGCATCATTCAATCATTTTCTGTATTAGAATATTATTCGATGGTAGATTTTTTCAACTAAACAATTTTTTCGATATTTTTCATTCGCATACAAAACTAACTAGTCTTTATATTTCTATTCCTTTTTCTTTAATCAGCAGTAAGCAATTGTTCAATGTATATTTTGTAATCACTCAATTTCGAATTTTATTTTATGAAACGAAATACACACACACACACACACACACACACACACACACACATATATATATATATATATATATATATATATATATATATATATATATATACACAGATAGATTGGTCCAAAAGATACAGAACAATTTAGACATACATTTATTTGCTTATTGTTTTTAATATAAATCTTAAGGAATATATTTGGATCAATCTGTAAAAATGGAATATGGAGAAGAAAATAGAATATAGAAATAGAAGAAACGTATGGAAGATCAGTCCTATCAGCTTTCAAAGGATGTCAAAGGCTCGAATGGTTGGGCCATTAAGAGAGAACGCCAGAAATGAGAACAGCCAAAAAAGTATACAAGAGAACACCAGAGGAAACAAGACCAAGATGGAGACCAAGGGAAAAATGGAAGGATAACAGAATGATGCAAAAATGCTTTTCAGGACCAATTGGCAACAGGAAACATCTAATAGGGAAATATGACGAAGAAAATTTCAGAAGGCCAAGAACTGGAATAGTCTATGGAGGCAATAATGATGATGACTTATAAATAAAATATTAATATTCAATAAATCATATACTCTTATATGTTATCAAATGTATATACTTAATACGAAAAACTAAAAATTCCAAATATTTATTGACTTCGGCAGTTAATACAGCAATTTTTAAATCGTTGTTTCTGATTTCATATATAGGTTCTGGATGCAATATTTCACAGTAATAAGTTTTGGTTAGCTTATTTTAATCTTTATTAATAACAAAATAGATTATTTTTAGAATAAAGTATTCCTTATCATAAATTTACCTCATTTTTTTAAAAAAAAATTGGAAGATTTTTTAGAATACAAAAATATGAAGATAATTTCGAAAACAGCAATATTTAAGTTCAAATATCAGTAACCATATACTTAAAATTGATATTATGAACGACTTTTTAAATGCTGATTAATATACAAAATTATAAAATATTAAAAAATAATTCACTTATTTATCGACAATATTTACGATACCAAATTGATACTTGTAAAAGGAAAAATATTATATAATGAAATTTTTATTTGAATTTCAATTAGATTACAATGAAGAAATTTATATCAAATTTATTTATCTTCATTATAGTCGTAATGATCATAAAATTTTTTGATATATAAATTTGATTTTTTTTTAAAGTAATGTTAAAATAATTACTCGAAGAATTATTTGAAAATTTATTATTATATCAAATAAAAATCGTAACATAAATATAATTGGAGTTCAATTTGTATTTTTAAAAAGCGTTTTTTAAATATTGTTTATAGAAAAAAATAGTTTTATTTCTATTTCAAATATTTAGTATTATTCTTTCAACAGAAACTATATATATTACTAAGTACGAAAAAAAATTAATCAATCGTAGTTATATAAGTAAATACAATAGAATAGAACGTTTGTTCATATCAATCATACTATATTTTTTATATATATATATATATATATATATATATATATATATGTGTGTGTGTGTGTGTGTGTGTTGTATGTATTGAAACGTATTAATATTTCATCCAGAACCATATGTGATATAAATATTATTATATGAGATTATTGAACTGTGAATACGAATAATATATCCCGTAAGCATAAAAAATTATTACTAGTGAACCAATCGTTGAAGACCTCTGCTTAACGTCTTACTTAACTTTGTGAAATCGTCGACAATAGAGCCACAGTAAAGGCAAGTTCGTTGTGTTCAATAGACGATCTTTCCAGCATAGACCGGAAACTGACTTGCAACGAGGGTTGTAACAGCAATAGAATACCATCTCCCTAGCAGTGCCATGGATAATGTACTTAAAGGATCACGGGGGTGCTTTGAATTAACTTTTTGTCGATTTCACCGTTAACTGATGGCGGAACTATGCCGGGGTGACCTTGTTATGTATGTGTATGCGAGTGTGCGTATTTATTGAGTTTTTCTTTTATTTTCTATAGACTCCACTAGTCTTCCGTTGATTTTATCTGGCTCTTTAATG
This sequence comes from Neoneuromus ignobilis, assembly GCA_029203775.1. Classification (NCBI taxonomy): domain Eukaryota; kingdom Metazoa; phylum Arthropoda; class Insecta; order Megaloptera; family Corydalidae; genus Neoneuromus; species Neoneuromus ignobilis. Next base: position 44,453,009 of record CP092090.1, read on the forward strand.
GATTTTTATCTTGAGTGTACATTGCCAACAATAATGGAATGGAATTGAAATACGTTATTGCGATAAAATTTAGTGTTGACGGTATTGATGGAATTGAGAAAACGTTTTGATGTTTATTTATTTGTATTGCTATCTCTTTGTTATATATATTCTATAGAAATTGATGCGTATTTATTGAACGTCCATACATATATACACGTTTATCCAATTGAAAATGTTATTTTTAAAAGAAGTAAATTGTTTGCAATAGAAATGTTCTAAATTCGAAATACTTATTTTAAATAAAATATAAACTATATATATATATATATATATATATATATATATATATATATATATATATTATTTAACATATAGAAATTCATTACAAACACTTTAAAAATAATATACAAACTATACGAATTGTAAATATTAAATTAATATACTAATGAATAAACAATAAACACTTTATATTATATCAAAGTTTTATTTACTAAATAAATAATATGTTGAATAATCGTACTCAATAAATAACTATATTTTAAATTTGTTTGTGGTTATAAATTTAATAAAAATATAATATTTCATATTCCTTGTTCACAATAAATAAATTAGAAAATATAAACAATATGAAAATAAATACTTTTTTCATATTTTAATTTGTTTTTTGCCAATTACACTTCATTTTTCGCTATCTGAATCTTTAAATTTACTTTATATATATATATATATATATATATATATAAATATAAATATAAATATAAATATATGTTTATATAAAATTTTCCAATAAGCGCTTCAGTAGTTTACGTGGAAATAAAATAAATATTATATAATTAATTATTTTTTTATTTTTAAGCATATTCTATGGAATTAATAATTGAACACAATTTCATTCATATGACCACTGAACTTCGCTTGATATAGTTTAGTTTAATTTTAGTCACTCTTTCACATAATTCTGGTCCAGTTTTATGAATTATAAGTTCAATATTTATTTTTAATACTTCTGCTGTTTGTGGTTTATCAGCATGAACCAATAATTTCACATAACCTCATAGAAAATAATCCAATGAAGTTAGATCACATAATCTTGATGGCGAATGGATCCATCAATTTTGTGAAAAAATGGACTCATTAAACTTTTGTTTCAATAAGTGTATTGAAATTTTTACAATTTCTTTATTGAAGTGTTAAACATTCAATGATAATTTTCCAAACTTTACTAAGTTGAAATGTTAAAATGAGATTAAAAAAATGCAAACGTGGCTGTCACCAGCTTTCAAAGTTTAGATATAATTATTGGAAAACCCTAAATATACCCTATGTAAATTACCAAAATAATTCACGAATTTTTATCCTAAAACGTAGTACTTTTAGATTTTGAATAAAGGCAAATTTTAAGGTATAGAATTCAGGCATGTTTACACCACATATAAAATTAACTTTTACTTGAAATGTTATAACTCATCCCTTTTTACAGATATCTCAATAGTTAAATGTAGTGAATTTTTAAATTTCAATAAGATCTTTCATTCATTTAAAATGAATACATTATGTTACAAATTATCTAAATATGATTAACAAAAATTTTGAAATACGCAAATATTAACAATTTAATATTACTGAACACGATTTTAAACTTTTATAGTATTGAAAAATAGTTCACTAATGTAAAAATAAATTACTGAAAATGTTTTAAACAGAAAATACATCTGTTTTCTCTCTTTGTTTTTTCTTTCTCTCTAGATACATACATACATATATATATATATATATATATATATATATATATATATATATATACATGTATGTATGCATATATAATATATCAGGGGACCCAAATAATACCAAAGGGTTTAGACATACATTTACTTAGTTACTATCATATCATATTATTATTTACTATCCTCCAGTCTCATTTGGGGCGCTTATATAAACATTATATCAGCTCATTGCTGTAGGAAAACCTTATTAAATGTTACCATTCACTGGTACTTAACCATCGTTACCACACTGACCAGGCAGATTGATAAGGATTTTTATTCAGAATTTAGTTCATAATCAGAATGCATACACCTAGGATAAAAGCCTCATTTACTCTATACATTTAACCAGTAATCTAACGTAATTCTCTTACATGTAAGGCGGTGATTTTAACAATTTATCAATTTTATTTATTTTACTCTCAGTCAATTTTATATACTTATATAAGGGAACAGTAGCAGTTTTTTCTATCCGCTACTGAGCGAAAATCTCTCTCTCTCTCTCTCAAAATTCTTCACCTATAACAATCCATTTCCTTTGTTTTCCATTCCACACTAACGAATTTATTGTCACTATCCCATATATTCACAAGCTTCTTCTTGGATTTTTTTATATCCTCAGATTTACAATCAATAACTTCTCTTATTGATCAGTGCTCTTCTCTCTTTGAGATATATGACTATCTTGTTTCCATTTAAATTTCTCACTTTTAATTGATAAAAATTAAACTAAATATTAATAAATAACTGTTATCAATAAATATCGTAGAGTTTATACAAAGATTATTTTTTTTTTAATTTTATACATAAGTATCAGAAGTGTTTTTTTAGATGAAAAATAAAGTACGAATAAATAAATATAGAAATCAAAAACAAAGTACGGATAAATAAATATAGAAATCAAAAACAGTTTTATTCAAATATTTTGTATGAAGACGACCAATTCGTTATTACTTCATGTAAGCTCTATTATTATACAGAAAACTCGCAAATATTAATAAATGCGGGAAAAACAAACTATTTTGTAATGGAAGATAATGATCGTAAATTACATCTGAATAATGAAATATAGTTATCCGATGAATTTAATTATATATATATATATATATATATATATATATAAATTATTACTTTATGAGATATTTTATACTTACTTTGTTTGATCGAAAATAATAAAAAAATGTTAATAAAACTATATAAAAAGTACATCGTGATAAAATATATAAATAGTCAAATGCATTTACATATATGCATTTATAAATCCATTATATATATATATATATATATATATATATATATATATATATATATATATATATATACACACACACATAATCGATATTTGGGTTATTACACCTACAGAAAGCGTACGTCCGACCTACATATACAGATTGGGCCAGCTTTTATGAACACCTCGCACTACTCATGTCATTCCTCATTCCATTTTAGTAAACCCATTATAATACCTTTTTCCATGATAGTATTTCTCTCATTTTAGCTGCAGTGCTTCATATCAACGACTGCCCTCGTATCAACTGCACACTACTTTGCATGCATATGTACGTTGATATGGTTCGGCTGTCATGTAGCTGTGGTTTAGCCAACCATCGAAACTAGACTACTTGACATGCTTCCGGCATACATGACGCCAATAAAATGCATCATAAGTACTGTGAATTATTATATTGAAATGTGCGAATATGAATCTAGGTGAGTACTTACAGATATATACCACATATGGATACTAAACGTACATATTTATATCTTTTGCAATTTTGTGTTTACTCCTTCTCTATTATATTTAGTCATTCGCGTACAATATCGTTGCTCTATATATCGATGAATTAATAGGAATATCGTGTAAATATAAAATGCATTTTAATGAAAAAACAGAAAAACACTTTTTAATGGTTCATCGAAATTATTTTTCTCTGCACTATGTTTACATTATATGAATTTTACTACGTATTTCACTCATATCTACTAATAAGTAAAAATAGTAAAAATTGCTTTATTGATATCAAGCCTTCATTTTATATTGACCATGCAAATATTCAAACGTTATTTATTAAAATTTTATATGAAAAAAGGAACTTAAAACTCTCGTTCCTATAATGTTTGCTAAGGAAATAATATATTATTTCTGATAAAAAATAATAAATAATTTCAGATGTCATTTTCAGTAGAAAAAAAATATTGATATCAAAAATAGTATATATCGATTTTAATAACATTTTAAAACAATTTGGATTAATGAAATTGTAAAATTGTTTTAAAGTTTTGACTTTACATCAATTAAATAATTCAATAATATATTTATACTAACATATAGGTATTAAATAAATGTATATATATATATATATATAATACAGTAAATATATTTAATTATTTACCATATTCTAAACTTTTCAACAAACTGAAAAACTAATTATCAACTAATACTATATCGCACCCTCATTTCTTAAATTGACAAAATGATAAATGAAACGTATAAGCTCTTATAAATTAAACTAATATTTTTATTAGGTTTGTCAAATGATTAATATCTGTCAGTTGTTGTCTATAAAAATGAAATTATGTTCACTTCAGTTGCGTTAAAATTGCAATTCATAGTACACATTACCATTTAATCAAAATAAATTAAAAAATATCTTCATTGAGAACCCACTTTGTTGGTTTAGTAGACCAATTTTTTTCTTTTTAATAATAAGTATGTATTTCAAAGCTGTAATTATGTTAATATTATCTTATCTAACTAGTTTTTAAACAATATTATATTCATTAGAGTTTACATAATAATATATTTGTTACATTTCATAAATACTTGGTAACGAAAAAAAGTTCGGTCATTTTTGCCTGTATCATAATTTCAAGAGTCATTTATTATCATACGGCTCATCACCCCGGGCATATTAACCGAGTAACAAAGTACATACCTCGTTTCATTCGTTTAGTGCATGCCCGTGCAAACTACGGCCCCTCCGACATTTTTGTACGGCTCGTGGCATAGAATTGAATGTTTAAAAAAATATTTTTACGCAATAATTGGTATGTTTTTTTAAATAGTAGATATTTTATTTATCTTTACATATACAAATGTGTAAGTGTTTAATAATAACATTTTTGTACAATGTTTCTACCAAAGAAGTGTTTTCTGTTAACTTTTTATATAATAAAATTACAAATCTCAAGATCAACGCATTTACATTTAATTATTTAAAATATCTCTGAACCCACCACACCTAGGGAATACCATATTCCCTGCCTTTGATAGAAAGTAATGCGGTCCGCTAAGATTTCACAAAACTTGTAATTAGGCCTTTCGCTTAAAAGGTTGCACAGGCCTAGTTTAGTGCATCTCAGTGTGTTTACTTTAATTTAAAATATAATTTCAACCCTTCCAAATGTCTATGAAAAATAGTATAATACGTGCATGTTCATTTTACGAACTGAAACTCGTTTCTAACGCTGCTGAAGTTGCAAAGAAAAATTTTACTGCATTTAGAAAAAAGACATTTAAATCCAAAATTATCCAAAGTTGATTAAAAAAAAATACTTCAGTTGATGAATTATTAGAAGACGAAGCAGGTTTAGGCAAACCATCAAATATAAATATCAACGATTTATAAACAATGATTGAAAAAATCCAATTTATCGTATCAATAGTTTACTGAAGAGCTGAAAGTAAGTTACGAAACCGTATAGAATCATTTGTATAAAACAGAAAAGAGGTATAAATCAAGTAAATGGAGTTTCATACATTTCAATCTCCGACAAAAAATTACAACGTCTTAGCATTTGTGCATCTCTTATTTCATGGCTGAAATCACAAATTTTTACCTGTGACGAAAAATAATTTTTTTATTCCAATTATAAACTTAGTTACCACTGGCTATTATTAAATGATTCTTTATCACAAACATCTAAAGCAAAATTGAGTCCAAGAAAAATTCTTCTCCATATTTGGTGGACTTGGAGAGGAATTATTCATTATGAGTATCTACATGTTGATAAACTTTCACAGTGAACAATTACAATAATGCATAATGTATTACAACAAATATACAAGATGCTAAAGATGGTGCTCAACAAGAGGTATACATATTCAATGAAGAGGCTACACAGAGAAGCGAATATATCAACTTTTACTAAATACGTCATAGAAGTGATTGAAAAATTCTATGCGGCCGTAGCACACACAAATCTTTTATCCACTACAAGGAAACGACAAGGTATATTGACACGTGGAAGCACCTAAAAAAGAAAAAAAAACATCTACCCAACATTTTTATTAACACCAATCAAAATTAACAAGAAGAACTAAAGAGGCAAGAGGGTATCAAATATCATTGGATATGAATATAAGATTAGTTTCAGCAAGATGTGATCGATCATTTGGCACAAAGGAAGACTGTTAAATGGAGTAAAGAAAGGCGACGATAACAGGCAGAAGTGTTTATCAGCAAAAGAGAAGTCTACCCAGATTTTTGAAAAAAAATTTAGGATCATCGAAAACCAAGGAGTAAAAAGAAACAAGAAAAAATAAATAACAACCCAGAAGAAAAAAATCTGTTTAAAATACAATGGACCAAACATAAAGACCGAGAAAAAAGATCAGCTTAAGAACTAAAAAAAGTTACCTAAAGAAAGATACAACAAAAACAACCAGCGCTTATATATCGTTAAAGAGCTTTATTTCTGCAAGATAATGTTCGGTCATATATTATGGTAATAACAACAGAAAAGGTAATAAATTAAGGATCAGAAATTCTCCCTCATTTTTTATATTCACTAGACATATTATCATCGAATTTCCATTTATTTTTTTCTGCAAAATCACATGCAGGATAAAGATTTTAAAAGCAGAAAAGATACTACGAGATAAAGATACTACGTTGAAAGCAGAAAATTATCAATTTTTTAAAAATAAAAATTTTAGATTTTATAAAAATAGAATTTATAAATTATATTTACGTTATGAAAGGGTAATTCTTTTTGAAGGTAGATATTTTGACGAATACAACTATTTTAAGTCAAAAACGCAAGATTTTTATTTAAATTTCAAAAGAAACAGAACTTTTTTGATTACCTAACATTTAGTAAATAATATGTGTTCAAAATTATTTTCTTCTTAATACCAACACTAATATTTATATAATAATATTTTTTTAGAAATAATAATTCTATTCATTTATTATTCAGAATTAAACTCAACTGAGAATGCTTGGGGCAAATTAAAAAAGAGGTTATAGGAACGTGAAGAGCCCTAATTATGAGGATTTAAAATATATTTTTTTGAAGAACTGTCATAAAATAAATAAATAATTGTAAATAATATAAAAGTATAATTTTATATTTTTTAAAAAAACAATTATGTATTAAAATTTATTTTACCATCGTAAATTAAAATATTAGATTTTTTATTTTTAATGTAATAAGGAACAGAAATATTCTTTATAAGGAACAGATATATTCTTTCACTTTATATATTTATACAAAATTTATTGTATTTACTTTTTAATAATTCTGTTTGTCAATAACATTTACTTCCTTCAATAAATTAGAACTTCTCTGATATTTTCTCAGATGAAAGACTCGTATTGTTTCCTTTCATTAATATTCTTACAATTTATATACACATGAATTACTTCGATTGAATCTTTCTTTAATATTTCTGCATTCGAATGCACATCTTATACTTATTTCAATTCGTTTCATCAAAGAAAATAACTCCGTTTATGAATCACTGTTACGATTTCTGTACAGGTTCGAATGAAACGTCTCTTTTGTCAACTAATATTAATTTTACGGCGAATGGGCATCACTGAAGTATAAATAGTTTGTGTTCAAGTAGATATCATTCTTCTTTGGTTTCATTCAACGAAATTACTCAGTCCGTTGCATAAAAGTAATTTGCAATTGAGAAATGTGTTGTTGTAATTGTCGAATATTATTCAGATGCAGTGAGTGAAGCGTATATCCGTCATTTCTTACAATAAAATTATATAAAATTATTTAAGATGTCTTTTAACTAAAAGTGATTTTGAATGTTATTGTTTAATCAATTTTATCATTTTGTATTTTTTGTCGGTGTGTCTAGAATAAAATCACACATCTTATTCAAAAGTTGTATGAATGAAGGAAATCAATACTTATTTTTAAATTGAAATGTTTCATTTTAAAGTTTAAAAAAAATCGTTATTCTGAATTAAAATTATTAATATATTAATTGTAACCACTAAATTATTAAATTCTTTTTTAAAAAATGATACTTAACTTCAAAGGAATATCATTTTTTAAAAAATTGTATGCAATTAATTTTTTTTAATTAATTGAAAACAATCCAAATAATTATAATTGTGTTATGAATAGTGGTAATTTTATATATTTTTTAAAAAAAATATTCACAGAAGCAATCAAATCAAATAAGGGAAAGAAAAAATATTATCTAAAATAATAATATTTTTTAACCTATTAATATTCTGACAAATAGCAACAATTCTTGGGAATTATTTATTCCTTTGGTAATTATTCTTTGTCACTAAAATCAATTTCATGCCAACTCTATAACATTATATAATTGAATTTTAACCCCAACACCATGCTTTTTCACAATTCTCTGATATTGGTTTGTCTTTTGTGAAGAAGTTATTAATGAAATTTGGAACCACTTCATGTTTTCGGCATTCAATTAGAAATTGAATGTCTAGTTTGATTAATTCTATTTTAATCTTGATTTTACAGTACCTGTTACGATCCTTAGGCCGAGAAGCCATTATTTATTTGTTGTTTTGGAACTGTGGTTGATTCACTTTACACAAATAAATTTTAATCCCCCTTGGTGTTGGGGTTAAAATTCATTTGTGTAAAGTGAATCAGCCACAGTTCCAAAACAACAAATAAATTATATAATTGACTAATAATTTTTTACTATTTATGTGAATTTCAATAGCCATACTATTAACATTAAAAAACTGCATGAGAAAACTATTATAAAGTAGCAAAAAGATAACTATTTGTTTTAGTATAGTAGCAAATTCATTTTAACACAAATAAATTGTCACTTCTACACCACAAAATAGTTATAAATATGTCCAATAATCATTGACACACTTGGAATCCAAGTTGATGAGTATTTCAATCGCCATTATATCTAGAATGAAATTAGATATATTGAGATTTGCAGATGATAAAATCTTATTAACAAAGGATGAAAATGAATTATGAAATGATAGAAAATATCATGAAAACTGAATACAATATGAGAATTAACAAAAAGAAAACCAAATTATGATAAATTCTAGAAATGAAAGTAATAAAAGTGAAGTAATAATACAAAATAAAATAATAAATGATTTATAAAAATATAAATACCTGGAATTAATTAAAACAAGAGATAAAACAAATAAAAAAATCAAGATGAAATAAAATATCGATGTCAAAGAAATCATTAACACAGTGACTTATAACTTCTAACACCACAAGATGTTAGAAAATGTTTAATGATTACTTATTGTTCATTTTTTATTTATAACAACAATAAGTTAATATGCATGTCGATAACGAAGCCATTATCATCAGAGCGTCGTGTTATAAACACAGTGTTGTTTATAATAACATCATTCTGAAAATGATTATGATGATGAGTGAATCGAAACAAAAACAAAAATTACGGACTTTATAGTAAAAATGAAGAGTTTGAAATGGAAATGGGTCGATATGTTCTTGCTGTATGCAGTTCTTATACAGTAAGAAAATTACAGATGAACAAGAAAAATTAGTGATTGAGTACCTAGATATATAAAAAGACCCAAGAAGAAACCCTTGGATAGATGAATAAGACGTAAGAAAATTCATCGGAATAAACTAAAATAAAAAAACATTGGATCGCTCGAAGAGGAAAAAGTTTAAGAGATATCTTCATTTAGCAGTGGATATAAAGGTGTGTGTGTGTATATTTATATATATAATATGTTAGTATGTTTTTATATCGTTTATGTTAGTGAAACATGGGTCTTAAATGTTAGAATAATTCAGGGACTAGAAATAACAGACAAATACTGGTAAAAAGATGCACTTTATGAATAACACGTTAAATTAAGAAGACAAAAAATTCTAAAGAATACAAAATCTGTGAACATTAAAAACAATTCAAAAATTTTAAATGAAAATGGTCTAGATATATTGCAATAAGAGAAGATAAATAATGTAAAATAGAAATTATTAATTTGAAACCTAGAATATAAAGAGACTAGCGAATAAATTGTATAGATACATGAGAAAAATTGTTACCGTGGAATGGAAGAAAAAGCATTGAATTACTAAAAAAGGAAAGTGTCAGTGTGATGAGTATGACCAAATGTCAATAGATAGTAACATTTAATGAAGCTTTCACCCAACATTGGACTTGAAAACGAGGGACTCTATGGGAATATATATATATATATATATATATGTGTATATATATATATATATATATATATATATATACAAAATGAAAAAAATAATTAAACAATCGTTAAATTTAAATGTAATCGAACCATTGTGCTCAGTGTTAGAAGATTTATTAAAAAGTGCATTAATTCCTTCATTATCTCACAAAAAACTAAAGAACTTCTACCAGAAATAGTGTCATATTCATTACAGACAATTAACTACATACGTATATTCCAAGAATTATTCAGGCTATATTAAAAGGGAATTTCGTACTTACCCCGTATTCATAAAGAAATTTATACTGTTGATTACTTTTTTTATTATATTCCTCATCTTCTATATACTTTGTACATATAAATTAATATCGTTATTTTTTAAAACGCATATTGTTTTAAAAATCCATCTACTTTATAATTTTGTAGCCGAATTTAAATCTGATTATTTTTTCCATCATCCCACCAAAAACATGAATTACAAAAACATTGCAATAATTCATTATATACTATTCAGAACTTATATTTGTCTATTTCGAAAAGAATACAAGATATAATAATGTAATTTGTTGCCCTAATATATACATAGTCACAACTGTACGATTCACTCATATTTCCATTATTTTGTCCATCCCTTATTTATATATATACACATACAAAATATACATATGCACACACACACGCACACATATACAAACATATACATAAGCTTTGAAATACTTTTATAATTATGTGCTTTTAAAAATTGATGTAATATTATTAATTGGGTTCAGAAATAAATTAGAAACCATTATATTACTTAATTGGATATGGAACAAAAATGCATTTTATAAATGCAGCTGTCAAGCGATTTAACTTCACTTTTAATTAGATAAGTTTTACCCTATATGGCTACACTGAATTATAAATGAAGTAGAAAGTCATTAGGATGCGCAGTCAAGCACGTTACTTGAATTTTAAAAGTCAAAGTTTTAAATCAAACAGTAAGTTAAAAAACATAAAGAGTAGATCAATATTTAACAAAAAAAGACGTCCGACAAAAGTGCAATGAATATAAAACAATATGTACCTACCGTTATTGTAGTCATTTAAAATTAAATTGAAATCAATATTTATAAACAGTCAATTAAATATATTTATAGTATAAACACTAAAAATAGTTAAACTATATACAACGCTTGATATATAACGTCAATTAATTGGAAATATCGTTCAAAAAGTTAAATAATTAGTTGTTTGTAAAATATAAACTAGAACATTATACATTTAATTATTGTAAATATAATTATGTAGTCGATTACCCATAATTTCAGTTAACACGGTATATTCATGTAAAAGTGGTATATTTATTAAAAAGTTATAAAAATACAAATTTACTCTATTTGTTATATTGTACTGAAATATTAGACTTTTAATTAATTAATTAACACATTACTTTGTTCTTAAAATTATCTCTTTCCTCTGTTGACTTAGTGGTCAACTATTTATTTGTGTTACTATTTATCTATATCTATATCTGATCTATTATATATCTATCTATTACTACTATTAGATGAAGACATTTACCAAAACTAAACTTCAAACCATTTAATGATTCTTTTTCACATTCTTCCAACGAATTGTCTTATATTTCTGTCCTATCTATTCAAAGATATATTCCTGGACCTTTTTATATTTCTGATCTCCCAATTAATAATTTTTCTTATCCATCGGTAGTTTTCTTTTCTACAATATGATCAGCCTATATATTTTGAACTTCTCATTATATTAGGTTGGCAAATATCTCCCTTCCGCCTTTTGAACTATGTCAGCGGAAGGGAGATACTTGCCAACCTAATATAACGTTTATATAATAATTTTTATTTTTTTCTGATCCATCTACATTTCTCTCTCTCTCTCTCTCTCTCTCTATATATATATATATATATATATATATATATATGTGCGTGTGTGTGTGTGTATGTATAGGTGTGTATTGGTGAATGGTAACACTAAATTTACGGAGCGAGTCAATTTGACTCATTTAAGATTTTGTTGTTATATATATAGAAAACTTAAATATTATTTTTTAAAAACGTATGTTGTTTTTAATTTCATAATAACATATATGTAATATATTTTTTTGCATATATGTCATTATGTAATTAAAAACCAACATATCTTTTTAAAAAATAATATTTAAGTTTTCTATATATATAACAACAAAATCTTAAATGAGTCAAATTGACTCGCTCCGTAAATCTAGTGTTAAAAAAGAATAAAAAAATAAGTGATAATCCAAATCAAACAAATCAATTTTCACAAAGCAATCCATATATACATAATATTTTCTACTTAGAACAAGTAATTGAAAAAAAGAGCACGGAGTTATGATATTTATATTATATTTATAGATTTAAAAAAATAATATAATACTGTTCCCATCGAAAATCTATTTATATGTCAGAAAAAAGCTAATTGCAAAAAATTTACCTCAATAAAAAATCTACACGATCTGGCTCAAAAATATCCTAACTTGCAACACCATTTAAAATCTCAAGAGTGATATTTATGTATATCTATTTCTGTATCAACTTTCGAAATTTGATCAAAAAATGACAAGTAACTTCTGAATTATGCTGTTTGAGGTGAAAATACTATTTATTTCGTTGTCGCGCAAACATAATTGAACAAAGCACAAATATTAAATTTTGTTTTAAACTTAATAAAACATTCACAAAAATAGTTACATGGATTTGTCAACTTTACGGCGAGAGTTATCTTTCATATATACAAACTTACATGTAGTATGGACATGTTAAAGATGGTAGAGAAGACATTAATGACGACTGAAATCAAATCACTGACGAAATCATTAAAAAAGTAAAAAAAAATATTGCTATTGATTGATATGTGATATATTAGGTTGGCAAATATCTCCCTTCCGCCTTCTGGTCTTTTGAATATATAAGCTTGCAACCTAATATAAGTGAAGCGTGTCCAGGGATATAATTTATGAGATATTAACAAAAATATAAACCAAAGAAAAGTTAACGCTCAATTTATGTCATTTAAAATAGCAGAAGGCCAAAAAAACACGCGTTAACCATTACAAGAATATCATTAAAACAAACGAAATAAATCACAGATTCTTAAATTTTATCGTTACTGGGAATGAAACATGGTGCTTCAATTATGATCCAGAAACCAAACACTAGAGTTCATTATAGAAGTAACCGGGCTTGCCGAAAATAAGAAAATTACATTTTCGAAAGTTGCAAATGAAAACAATGTCCACTTATTTTTACAATTCAAGAGACATCATTCAACACAAATTCTTGCCAAAGGGTGAAACTATCACTGATGAGTACTATTTAGGTGTTATAGAGTATTTATATCGAAGAATTGTAAGAATTAACTCTGAATATCGAAATCCGGGAAACTTGTACATGTTACACGACTATACATTACCTCACAAGGCCTTTATTATATACGAATTTTTGACCAAAAACCAGTATGCATCATTTAACATTCATCATATTCACACGATTTATCATCGTTCGACTATTTTCTTCGCCCTCCCCTCCCCCCTTCCCAAAAAAAAATAGCGTTGAAAGAAATATACTATAACTTTAAAGTCATACAAGACATCGTGACGAGATCATCCAAAAACATACTTATTTAATTCTATCCATGTGTTATTTCAGCTTAATTAACGTTTTAATACAAAAGGGACATATAAAAATATGATAACAAAAATGAAATTAAGTGAACTCTTAGATTCTATAAAATCGTCAAAAGACCACACTAAGGATATTGCCTCTCCCAACTCTTTTTAAAGGTCATTTAAATTAAGTTTTAATCGAACGGCAGAACATACACAACAGAATAAGAATAAAAGTGAGTGAAAAATATTTTTTACATATTTTATTATTTACTGATAATCAGATTATCTTAACATCTAGGAGTTTAATATCGATTACATGATATGAAAATCACTAGAAACTTACAGCAACGTTGAATTTAATGTAAATTATACTTCGTACTTGGTGAACAATACAATATTGATATAAATGGATAGAATATTAATAAATCTGATGAAAGTATCAACAAAAAAATAGGAAGAAATTTCGTTAAAAAATTCACAAGCTAAGCTAACTACAAATATGTTCAATTCTCTGTTTTGATCAGATATAAATAAAAAGGGTACAAAAAATATAATTTGTATGATCTTAATACATATATAGAAAGGAAACATGAACAATCACACAAAATGAGAAATAAAGATTAACAGCTGTGAAAACGGATTTTAAGAAAAGTTGTTGGGTATCAATAATAAAATGAAAACAGAACGAATAAATGAAAAAACAAATTAACTATGCATATAAGGAAACCGTGAGATATATCTTTTACATCAAATCATCATTCCCCTTAGTTCGAACGTCTTATAAATGTTAAAAAAGTTCTTTTCAGTACGGATTCTTCTTATCTTCTTTGAGATGTGCTATACGATTCTCGTAAATTAACGTATTTTTGCGTGTTCTTTTTTGAAATCGAACTGCTCGTCTATGTTGATTGTAATAATTTCTTTATGCTTCTGTGTAAGCAAACACTCGGGTTTGAAAATATACTTTAAAACTATGGAGCTTGTATTACAAAATTTCAGATTTTATAAAGCAAGTTCTAACGATAATAGTATTACCTCGAAATACACATTAACTTATTATAAACAAAGTAAACAATAAGTCATTATTGAATTATCTTTAAATTTATTTGTGATAGTGAATTTGCCAGTTTGAAAACAAATAGCATTTGATATGCATTTCATTGATCATATAATTAAATTAAGAACACATAATATTGATAAGTAATTTGTACAAAAATAATTTATTAAGTTTTGCTATTATTTAAACCAGTTTTGTATTAAAATAATCTTTCTTAGTATGACTTAATACTTTGTAATATAATTATTTTTCGATGTTAATCAAAAAAGGTTTATTAAAATATATTTATTCGATAAATGTTACATTATCTTGTTAACAAAAAAATAATAATAAATACTACAACTAATCTTTTTATTCCAGGTGATATTTATAGAAAACAAGTAAATAAATGGATAACGACAAAATAAGTTAGACTTTTAAATATTTATTTATTTGCAATAATTACATTATAAAAATATATTCAAAAAATGTAAACGCGTTATCGCCGGTCAGTTTTTCCAACACCACGTTTGCCTGCGAATAAATGTTTCGGCATTTTTGTTCCAATAAATCTGTCTGCTTCTCCCTTGAGACCTTGTTTTCCGACTTTCTTGCTAATTGCACGATGAGCAATCTTTTTAAGTTTCTTTTTCATCTGAAATAGTAAATAATACATTAACATACAACAATGAGGCAGTTTTGTGTAATTATCAAAATAATATTTTTAAATCAAAAATAATCATTTCATAAGGAAATTAAAATTTGTATTAATATTATTATACAATAATATTATTTTGATAAATTTTTTACTTCCATACGAGTCAAAATATTACTTTAACTATGTATATATAAATCACTATAATAAAAGATTTTATAGTAATTTTTTTAAAATTTTCTTATTGGAATAACTAAATTAATATAATACCCATCATTATAAAATAGATATTTTTTAAAAAGTTGCTAGAAATTCAATAAATAAATAAATTATACTTACAACAACATCCTTTACACCTTGTTCATCTCTTGGTCTACTTAAAGACATTGTTCGTATTTTCTTAGCTGCAGGTACTGACATAGACCTTGATCGAGACCTTTTAGCAATTCGATTAAAGTGTGTATCTTCTTTAGGATCTATTTCTACACCTAATTTATGCATTTCACTACATAATCTAGTTACTGATCTACCTCTAGCCTTAGCAGTACTAGTTCTAGGTACAACAGGGGCAGTTGACTGTTTATTAATTCTACTCTCATCTCGCATAATTGCTTTTTTATAACGAATTTGACGAGCCAATTCTTTGATTTCACGCAGAGTGTCATCGAGCTCAATTTTCGGAACAACATACATGCCTGCTTCTTCTCGTAATTCTTCTTCTTTTTCAAGTTCTGCGAGTTTCTAAAATAAATGTATTTATAATTAAGAGTATAAAACATTAATTACTTCAAAAATCTGATACATTAAATATTAAATAAATAGGAAGAACAAAAAAATAACATAAATAATACTTACTTCAAATATTTCTAAATCAATATAATCTGCAATGTTATGTCCCTCCCATATTTCTGGAATAATATCATAACGTTCTTCTTCAGGTATTTCTGTATAATTCTTTTTAAGATCAAGTACATAATCATCACCCAATTCTTCTTCAATTTCCTTTTCAAGTTTTCGTTTTTGTTTTTCTAACTTTTGTTGTTTTTTAACAAGCACATTTTCTGGAATGCAAGGTGGTCGTTCTTTCGTGTCTCTTGGTTTTGGAATTGCTACATGCAAACGATTTAGTACCCCATCGACTTTTTTCGTTCGCATTTTTTGATCAACCCGAAAACTAAGCAACTTTTCACAAGCTTCAATTTTAACATTCATTACACCAACATCAGTAATAGTAGACATTTCAATAACTTTAACTGAAGGATCATTTTCAATAGAAGCTAAAATTGCACGTCTTTCTGGTGCTAATTCATTTAAACTAACAACATCTATTTTATTCATTACACAAATTAGTGGTTTATTTACAAACAATGGGCGAATACTTTCAAAAAGACTAACTTGTTCTTCTAAAACATGTCCACACTGTTCAGATATATCAAAAATATAAAGAACTGCTGCACGTAAATGAGCTAATGCTGTAACTGCTTGCATTTCAATTACGTTTCTCTCTTCAAGAGGATGATCTAGAATTCCAGGAGTGTCTATTACTTGCCATCGTAAGTATTTATAGTCTGTATGACCAACATATAAACTTTTTGTAGTAAATGCATATGGTTGAACCTCAACATCAGCACGTGTAATCTAAAGAATATCAAATTATATACAAATATTGAATCAAACAAACACTATTAAATTTGTTAAAATTTGATTATACATACTGATCAATCTAGAAATTAATAAGAGAAATAATATTACATTTATATTTTTTTACCTTATTTATAAATGAGCTCTTTCCAACATTTGGAAAACCGCAAATGACAATAGTTCTTGTATAGGGATCGATAGACGGTAAACGTGCCAAATGTTGTCTTACTTGCTCTAAGTAAGTGAGATTAGCCGCTTGACGTTTCATAATTGTTGCCATACGGCCAAGTGCTGCACGTTTTAATTGTTTGCAACGATACAATGAATCACCAAATTTCATTAATCGCACGTAATCTTTAGAAACACTAAAAAAGGATTAATAACAATTTCTTTAGTAAAAAAAATTTTTCCCCACATACTAATAAAATTATCTAATAACATACTTGTCAATTAGATGTCGTGCAGTATTTAACTGACCAAGACCTAACTTATAATGATCTTTATCATATAATACATTCATTAAATCTGCATAGAAAGGATGAACATCATCTAATTTTGGAAATTCTTGAAGTATTTGAGAAAGACGATCATGAAAATTTTGTTGAGTATATCTAACTTTTCGCATATAAAATGCACGAATACGTGATATTTTATAGTGTTTATGAATAACTGTAGGGGTTTTACGTTGAGTTTTTGATAATATTATATCAATAAAATCCTGTAACAAATAAATTATACAATTAAAATGAAATATTTTTTAGTAAGGTTATAATATAAAAATGATTCATAAGTAAATACTTACCTTTGCAGTTGGAACAACCGCGATTTTCTTAAAATTATACAGCGACATGATTATGAATAGTAAAACACTTTACTTCAATATAATTACAACAAATTAACAAATATTAGACATGTGTGCACTAACATGTGCACACAGAAGAAAGGAAGATTTTCTTATTACCAACGTAGTAGGTAACTTGATAGAACTTCATTTTGGTTCAAATCTACACTAAATATGTATTTAAGTATTATTTATTATAATAATGTAACTATATTTGCATATATTCTCAGTTAAGCCGTTTATTAAGAAAGTGGCCTAAGTCCATTTTCCAAAAAAATTGAGTTAGCTGTAATAATATTTACAATTATATGTTATCTTTTAATTTTTTTAAAAATTCCATTAATATATTTAAATCACTAAGATTTTCTAAACAGAAAATTAGCCAGTTAATAAAACGATCAGAAATTTATTTTGAAAGTTGCCTAAGTCCATTTATTCATACATTGAGATATTACTGTGACGTCCGAACGGAAAAACGTAGAACTAAAGTCATCGATACGCAATAAATTAAACAGGTTCGCACTGAAATTGATTTTGACGGTATTTTCTTTCTGTAGGAAGAAAATATAAAAAAATTTCACACACATATGCACATACGCATTAGAACACACACATAATATATATATATATATATATATATATATCAAAAAATAACAAAATGCGGATATTATAACAACAGTGAGGAGTTAGGCCATGTCAACAGAAATGAGCCAGCTATATAGCAGAGAAAGAAAAAAACTTATTAATTGAGAAACTACATATTTAAAAAAGACCTAAATAAAGATTCATGGATAAATGGAATAGAGACTTAAGAAACGATCTTTAATAGATATGTATAAAAATACAAAAAAAACTGAATACGTTTGATACAGATCAAAATTTAAATACAAGAATGAATAAATATTACATATTGTAGATTATATGATTCCTACGTACGTTAGGATATGTACATTGTATAATTTTATATATGATTCTTACGTACATAAATTTCTTTGATTACAACAGAACTATACCTTCATGGAAGAAAATTGTATCGATTGTAAATAAATAACTGTGTTCTTATGCATTAATAAAAACTTTATTATCTTAAAGATATAATTAGATTGACTGAAAGGAGACTCATATAAGAGACTATCGGGCAAAATTTTACAGTATTAGAATATATATATATATATATATATATATATATATATATATATATATATATATATATATATATATATATACATAACATTCAAAAACAGTATTCATTTGATAACTCGTTAAATTTTTATCGTCACGTGTTATTACATCATTTTTAAAATACACATTCCAAGTCAGCGATTAGGCAAGGATATTACATATAAATGTATGTGTACAATTGTACGCGTATGTATGTATGTGTTGATGCATTTTAGTATCTAGTACCACTATTAAGGTGTTATAATTTGGATATTTGTAACAGGGATATCAATAATTACAAAAATGTGACTGTCTTACGCAGTCATTGTGAAGGATCTGCCTGCCCATAAATATGACAACAATAGTGGAAATGAAAGACATGCTATCGGTTACAGGAATGTTTTACCGACTCCAGTATTTATTAATAATGTATAATTAGAAGTCGGTTTAATGGTCTTGTTTTTAATCTCCGCCATAAATACATTGCATTATTTACATAACAATATTAATAACGCAGTAGATATATGGTTTGCTATCTTGCAGATTACCTGCTCGAAATCGAAATTTTCTATCGAACAGGGAGAATAAGAGTGAACGTGTAGAAATACGTGACGATCCTCTTTCACACAAAACGACAGGTGGAGATATGAACCCGATCTGTTCGAGTTCAATAAATAACAGGTCGCATGGGTGGATGAGACCACGTACCTCAGCATCATGCTCGACAAATGTCTAAACTTCAGAAGTCATACTCAGTATGTTCTCTCGAAGGCTCAGGCGCAGCTCTTTTTTCAATATAACTAAATGTAACATTATGTTTAATTTTTGTTTATAAAGCAATTCAAAGCTGTTTACTCTAAATACTGGGTTCTTTGTTATGGCAGAGATATTGTAGTTAGAACACTTTTCATATTATTTATAAATATTTTTTTCATAGATAATAACGTATTTTGTTAATAAATAAATTAAATGTAATGTTTCGATTTGAAAAAGTTAACATTAAAAATAATATCTTAATAAATAAAACTTCAATTATTTTCCAAACGCATATATAATAATTCATCGTCACGAAAAGGTTCATAATATTAAAATCTACAATTGAAGTTTATTTTTAAAGTTGTCAATATTATAATTAATTGAATATCTTTGAATACAAAACGTGGTAAATTAAATAATTGTAAAACATAGGCGAGAATAAAAAATATCAAATCAATTTAAAATTTGATAGTTATGATAAAAAAAACTTTAACGAATTTACTATAACATAAATAAATTATCACTCTAATTCTGCAACATATTATAAAAGTATTTTACTCATTGCTTTATTAGATTTTATAAATAAACAACAATTATTGAATTATTATATGATGTGATATTGAAGCAATAATTAATTTGTCTGAAAAGTGGAAAATTGAGCGATATTAAATCTCATATGCCATGAAAATTCTATACCTATATATATATATATATATATATATATATATATATATATATATATATATATATATATATATATATATAACAGAAGGCAGCTCCCCACTCGCTTCACTCGCTCCTTCTATGAAACTTGCTATTTTGAATGATTTTATTTGCAATCGTTAAAGCTGAGGTAATCATTTACAATCGGAATAGATTAATATTAATTTTGCCATGGAATTATTTTATATATCTAAAAAGACACACAAACAAACACATAAACAAACAAACATACACACACACACATATATATATATATATATATATATATATATATATATACACATCTCCCTTCCGCCTTCTGGTCTTTTGAATTTCGCAGCTATGTACAAAAAAAAAAAAAAACACTAATATATATATATATATATATATATATATATATATATATATATATATATATATTTATAATGAAAACATTAAGAAAGTTTTTATATAAAATATCAATTTTTATTATCAAGAATAAATTAAATCAACGTCTTTATTTATTGTAATTTATTATAAAAACAAAATTCTAAAAAAGGTAATAATGCTTAATCAAAAAATATATGAGGTAATGATGAAATAGAAAGTCGTCAAATTTGTTTGAGTTCGATGAAAATGAACCCATTACTCCCAATAAAAACTACGAATAATCCATAATTCATATTTTGATATGAACTTGCATTATATAGCGTACGATTTAGATTGTCTTATTTCAGTACAATAAGAACGTAACAATTTTTTTCTATGAGAAATGATTTCGATATTTACACTAAAAATTTAAATTATTAATAAATTAATTAGTTATACAACACGCTTCCTGATTTTATTTGACTATTTTAAATAATTATAAGTAAAATCTGACCTACTGGCTAATAAAGACATGCAGACATTTATATATATATATATATATATATATATATATATATATATATATATATATATATATACCGACTGGGTAGCACAGTGGTTTGCATCACCGCGTGTCATGCGGGAGATTGGGTTTGAGTCCCAGTCGGAGAGTCCATCATTTTCGAGGGTTGAGCATAAAGGTGGACAACCTCATTTTGTAAAAAAAAATAACTGTCGAGAAGGGAGTAAACCCCGAATAAAAAAATCTTCACCAATCCGCCTGGTCAGCGTGGTGAATATGACCAAATACCAGTGAATGGTAACATTCATTGAGGCTTTCGTCCAGTAGTGGATTGATATGGGCTTGATGATGATGATGATGATGATTATATATATATATATATATATATATATATATATATATATATATATATATATATATATATATGTGACTCAAATGACAGAATAATTGTAAAGATTAATAAATGATAGTAAGCAAGTAAAAATATATCTAAACCCTTCAATCTGATTTAAATCATCTTTATAATGATTTTGTAATAGACTAGAATAAACAAGGATATAAACACTAAAAACATATTTAAAACTTCATATTCTTTCTAACATCAATAAAAGTAAATTTTGTATTCTATATAAATTTAGTTTAGTATATTCTATAATATAGTAAATTTATATAATCTAATCCTTATATGTGTAATTATTCTATTTCTTTTTCACTCTTACTTTTAAACAAGTATAACGTTAAAACGATTCATAATACTGTGATGGATTATGTAACCTGTCTAGCTAATGGAAAATATATTCAGTTTTAAATTGTCAGTATATCAAGTGTGTGTTGTGTGTTAATGTGATTAAGTGATTGAAATGTTGTTCTCTATATATTAAGGTACGATATTTCTTTTCAAATATTATTTATAACAATTAAATTTAATTCATTAATTTTTCTTAGCAATTGTAATCAAAAAGTAATTAAATTACAATTGGATATATACAATATATTTTTAATTTATAGATAATGTTAAATTTAACTCTATTTTTTTGAGTTATATACATGTTTTATATACATATATATATATATATATATATATATATATATATATATATATAGAGAGAGAGAGAGAGAGAGAGAGAGAGAGAGAGAGAAAGTCATGCAAATGTGACGTTTAGATTAGTTTTATTAAAAAAATCTATATACATGTTTCTCTTTCATAAAACTCAAATCTATGCGTCACATATGGATGACCTATATATATATATATATATATATATATATATATATATATATATATATATATATATATATATATATAATTTTCTGTGATAAAATAAAATACTCAAATATAGAAAATAGATTTAAGATTTCATATTATTTCCAAAACCAAATAAAATATAATGTTGAACTTTGTATAAATTTATTTTAGTATATTCTTATAACAGAAAATTTTATACAATTTAAATTGTTGTACATTATATATAATCGTAGATTTTTCATTTACGCTGTTTCTTTTAAGCAAATATGATGTTGATTATATAGGTGGCCCAAGTGAGATTGAAATATAGTAAAGGATAGTAAATGATAATAAGCAAGTAAATGTATGTCTATATTCTTCAATCTCACTTGGATCTTCCAATGTTAATATAATGCATTACTTAATTTGTATAGAAGATGGAAAGAAATCTTTAGTATTAAATTAATTATAGATAGATTAAATATATTTTTTGTACAAAAGTAAATAAGTGTTTATATTTTATTTTTTTATTGATGTACGATACCTTTTTTTAAATTATTATTTAAATCAACTATATTGATTTAGTCAATCTTTTTTAGTAATTTTAATTGAAAAGTAGTTTCATAAGTTATGTAAAATATAATTTTAGTTTATAGATAATATTACATTTAATTTTTTTTTCGTTCTACGAGGGTTGTTTGATAAGTATGGTAAATTTATTTGTTGTTTAATTTAATTAATTCATTAAATTAAAATTTTCAATTTAGTTTTTCTCACTTTTTTACCATACTTTAGGTCGTTTGATAAGTCAAACGACCCTCATAAAATAATTCTGTTATTACATAAATACCTTCATTTAATATTAATTGTAATAATATGTACATGGTATATATGAAAGTATGTATGTATGTATATACAATTTATATATATATATATATATATATATATATATATATATATATATAATATATATATGCACATATAAACATATTTGCGTGTTTATGAATGTATGAATGTATGTATGCATGTATGTATAAAAAAAATATTTTTTTGGTGTGCAAAACAGGAATATTATCATTTCTTTATATTATAATTATTAATAATATAATTATTTGATTATAGCAAAAATGTTAAAAATTTATAAACTTATTTTTACAGTCTATTTACATACAAATCACTATTTAAAATATGATAAGTTGTGACCAAAATACTTAATAAATGACGGTTATTAAGTTCGATTTAATTATTGGAATTTTAATAACAATAATATTTTTATTAGATCTTTGGTACAGAAAATGAATTATTTTTGGTTACAACGAATTTTTTTATACCTGTAAAAAATAAAAACACATAGAAAAGTTATCATATATATTTGTTCAGGTAATGATCTACAGAGTATATTCACATCTGAATGTTGCATTGACATTAAAAATCATTTTTATTATTTTTACAAATGAATTATCTCCCTAACACCCAAGATATTATGTTGTCAAGTATCTCCCTTCCGCTTTTTTTTTTTGTACATAGCTGCGAAATTCAAAAGACAAGAAGGCGGAAGGGAGATATTTGACAACCTAATATTATAAAGTGTTCAATAATGACTTGTTTACTAAGTTGTTTATGACAAATAGGCTAATGTGCATTTCAATAGCCACGTTTTCATTATCAAAATATTGTGTTAAATTATAAAATTATTATTTTGAAAATTTCGTATTTGTTGTTTCTTCTAAAAATTATTAAATAAATTTAAAATACATATTATACAAAAATTAGAAATAAGTATTACTATTTCAAAATTAATAATATAAAAACATACTATATATATATATATATATATATATATATATATATATATATATATATATATATAGTAGTGGATTGATATGGGAGAGAGAGAGAGAGAGAGAGAAAATATAGATAGTATAGAATAAAATGTGTAAATGTAAACGTAATTTTTGACCACTACTGATATATCATTATTGTATTTTTTTTTGAGATTTTATAAACTTTTTTACTAACTACTTTAGGAAGTATTAATTTAAAATTTTGATTTTAAAGAAAAATAATTTTTAAAATGTATTAATATTGTGAAATAAAATAAAATATATATTCACTGTAATATTAGTATATTATAATATAAAACAAATATAATTTAAATGAAAATTATTTTATTAAAAATGTTTTTCTTCTTTGTAATAGGTTACTGACTTTTTACTAAGAAATATGAAGCTGCATCAAAGAATAATCATTTTTCTACTTACTGGTAAGATTTTTTGTTTCGATTTGCATATTTTTAAAAAATTCACTTATTTATAAAAAATAACCATAATTTGTAAACATATAGTATTTTAATACCAATATAAATAAAATAATCTAATGTAATTAGTTAGTTTTCATAAAAAAAATAATATTTCGAGTATTTAATGATTTTGTTTTTGATTATTTAAAATTTTTGCTATTTCGATAAGAATTAATTATTTCTATTTCAATTTGTATACAATTTTTCATTTTAATTCCTTATTTTAAGGTCATTGCGACACATTTGAATTTTAATCTTATATTTAGAGTTATTGTTTTTCAAGTACTTAATCGTTTATTAATATTATTGATTTCAATATTCAGTTTAAAAAACTTTAATTATAAAATTATATATATATATATATATATATATATATATATATATATATATATATATATATATACATACATTCATACATATACAAACAAACATACATAGCTTGATTTTACATTTTATTTTATTTCTTCAGAGTATAATTGTTTTATATTTAAATTATGAAATAAACTCGGTACTGTATTATTGTAATTCTGACTTAAATTTTGAATTGGTCTAAAATTTATTAACAAAATTTAATGTGTACATTTATGACACAATAAAGTCGTACGTAATTTTTTTGTTTATGTTTGTTAGTTCAAAATATTCTACACAAATATAAAAATAACAATAATAAAAAACAAAATAAATTTTCCAATGTATTAATCGTTTATATTTATAATATAAATATTTAATTAATTTTCTTTTCTTTTAAAGATAAAAAAGTATTTCACTTTATAACTTTTTTTTAAATTATCGTTTTGTATATTTCTTCTAAATTGTTTACATCTAACTAATACTAGTATATTAAATTTACTTTTTAAGGAATATTTCTAAAAAATATATTTTATATCTAGGTTATAAAAAATGAATCAAAACATATTAATAATCTTCACATATATAAACTTACTGGTGAAAACTTACCTTTGAATCTTCATGTAACTTACATCTTGTTTAACGTTATAAATTTAAATAATAAAATCGAACTTTGGTCACCTTTTAAAAAAATATACATTTGAAGAGCCATTTTAATTATAATACGAAATGTAGTGATATAATATGAATTTGTTATTGCATATTAAGTCACTTAAATGATAAAGTTGCGAATTGCTTTTTTAGTCAAAAAGTTTTGTATGCTAATATTTATTTTATTCAAATTATTCTAATCATTAATTTTAACGTATGTAATATTTTTAATTGAACAATATTTGCAATTTTATTAATCAGAAAAGATTTAAAGTTATTTTATAATCATTTATGAAAAGAATTTTGTCTAAATAAAATATTATTTATTTTATCGGAAAAAGGAAAATAATTATTAAAAAAATTTGATATTGATTACTCAATCTGAAATCTGTGTAATTCTTTTATACAAAAAAAATCAGTTTTACTTATATGGGATCGATGATTATTTTCAAACGAATTAACCCGTTCGCTACCATGACCTCAGGAAAAAAACCGCCACCACATCCTAGACGTTTTATTATTTAAATATGATACCAAATTGTCATTAATTTTTTGTGATGTATTTATAACGTTTTAAGCGATAAAAAATATAATTATCGGCAAATCAATAACATCCTGTATCTATTTTATTG
The DNA here is from genome assembly GCA_029203775.1 of Neoneuromus ignobilis. Lineage (NCBI taxonomy): Eukaryota > Metazoa > Arthropoda > Insecta > Megaloptera > Corydalidae > Neoneuromus > Neoneuromus ignobilis. The sequence goes on from CP092090.1 coordinate 44,479,647, forward strand.
TTTTTTAACATAACCCATTTGTTTGCGGCACGATTTGGTACAAACAGTTATCATAAACTGATAATGAACACTCGTCACATATTTATGACGCCGAGCTCAGGTAAAAAAATAGGTCGTCACATATATGTGACGCTGGGAGTGAACGGGTTAAATAAATAAATTGATTAAAAGAAAACGCGTTACGTACGTAAGTAATAATTTCAAACAGAAATTAATCACAATAGTTACATAATGTTTTATTTCTCGCTGAAAATAAAATACCGATATTGCTTCTTGCTTTAATCAACCCTTGTCAAATAAAAAGATTCGCGTCGATTGCGTTATTTTGCAACTGTACTATTTTTACTAACGTAAACACATGATTCATTTATAGGTTTTTATTTCGTGTTCTATTTGTGTTACTATACGAATGCAAATGAAACTCGTATATCATCTAAATTCTACGCATGCAATGATTTATATCGTAAGGTGTTCTCTGTTGTATATATTTTATAGTTAAAACAATAAATAAACGTTAGCATGAATATAATTTTATTGTATTCAATAAATTACAATAAAACTAGGCGAGTACTTATCTAAATAATTAAAGCACTTTCATAAGGCTTATGGAAAGAAATAATTATTGCTTACCATTTAGAGCACACATAAAATTACTATAAAGTGTATATTATAACATTAGAATATAGTTTAAACCGTGCGTACAAATTTGTGCGTTCGGTCAAACTTCAAAAAATATATTATGAAATTAAATTCCCTCTGTATGTTCTAGACGAATTAGAAAATCAACCATTGTTAATATTTCATAAAATAAATACATATACTTACTTCGGTTCCAATTTAGAAAAGTGTTCAATTATTACAAATAGACTGCATAGCCTCATATACATTACTAATGTTTCTAAATATTTATATATTTTTGTTAATTTGTTCTATAAATACTCTATAGCTAAAATATCGAATGATTAAATAGTCTTTGAATTATTATATTTCTTACCAATCTAGATAATCTTATAATTACGTTTGTAATTCTTTGTATTTATTACTTAACATTTTAATTCAGCGGGTCGGCAAACAGAGGCACGCGATGCCACATTAAAGCTTTTTATATTTAAGATATATGTTTATATATGAAACTATTATTTTACATTGACATTAAGCTCCGTATTACATATATAGGAAATTATAAGGGGTTTTAAACTTTATTTACAATATAGCATCTTAAGAATACAAATGTCATGCATTTTATAAACGTAATAATCATATTTTTAAACAAATACAGAAATACATAATACGTGTATCACATGAAAGAGCATGGTAAAGGTTTTTCATTAAAACATGAAATCCCAAAAACGTAATAAATAATACGACATACAGTAACATACATATAAGGCGACATTTAATTTTATCATTCATTATTTAATACATTTTCAAAGCAGCATTTGTGCGATTTTTGAAAAAAATCGTTCATACGACGATTTGTACGAACGATAATTTATATGTTTATTTTCATTGTAAGTAATTTATCAAATATTTCCCATATCTTATGGAAAATGTTCTTGTAATTTTCATATATATATATATATATATATATATTTATTGATGTGTGAAAATCATTTCTGTAGAAAATTATCATGTATTTTAGATAATTTCTAATATAAAATATGTTTTGTATTTGTAAATTTTATTCGAACGAAAATTTATATTAATAGACATCGTTAACAGAGAAAAATGTACAAAACGTTCGTTATTTCTTAAAGTATATAATTTTTTAGCTTATTAAATAAAAACAAATATTATATAAATATCTTAAGTTATTCTTAACGAGTTAATTATTAATAAACATGTCTGAATAAAATTGTGTTATTTGCCAATTTTATTTATAGATTTTAATACTTGAATTTTATATTATCTTCTCGACAAAAGTAAATAAAAAAAATGGAAACGTTTTGAGTAAGTGTGTATCACATATACAGATAATTTCAAATATAAATGCAGAGAGAATATTGTAAGTAAAAAACCAGTAAATATTTTTATTCACTCGTGACATAGTTTTATAAGTGAAAGTTTGCCGACATTTCTGTCAATATTTTTTAAAATTAGTCTCTCTTTATATTTTCCTGTTTAATCAGCCTGAATTCTAGACTATACGAATTGTTATAATATTAAAATCCATATTTTTACTAATATGTATATAAATGTCCTAAATGTGACATAAATATAAAAATATTAACAAAATAAATTATTCGAATCAGTACTAATTAATACATTTATAACATTTAAGTTATAGTTAGTCACGTGCAGTGATGCAATACAATTGATTAGTTCAGTATCACTAAATGGCTGCACTGCGAATCTATAACAATAATTTTCTATATGAATATTTATTACTTGCTAATAATAGGAACATTTCTTGACAATACGCTCGTCATATTGCATGGCAATGTAAAAAAAAATCAATCAATGCATTGACATATATTTTCTGTGATCTCAAAACACTTCTTCGTATTGAGATCTGGTTTGAAGTCATTCGATTCAGTTATATATGTATATTTTATTCTTTTTATAGCGTCTATCCACCTATTAAACTGATATTATTGTGCATTAAAACTGCGTGTAACTGATATTTTTGTATTTTCTAATTTATTAGATTGATTATCGACTTGTGTTACTCGAATACAATATTTTGTAAATGACACAAATCTCATTGTATTTATTAATAAAGTAGTTCGGTAATTTTGTATAAATCATTCGACATTCAATTGAAATTCTCGGCAATGCATTTACATTGTTTTATTCTCTGTATTCTCTTCTTCTTTAATTGCGGTATCATTGATGGACATCTTAACGTAATTGTAATCCAAGTAAATTTCTTCGGTTTACAAAACGCGCACGATTTAAATGCAGCTCCATTTAAATCATCGTCTTCTGTTTCGATCACATCATCAGAAATGTATCTTCTCTCTTTTGTTCGCCTTCTTCTCGGACTTTTTGGAATGTAAAACGAATTACATTGACCGTAACAAAACCTATTGATTACGGTACGTGTGAGACAACCGTCTTCTCGGATTTTCTGCACTAGCGGTTCGGTCTTACACCAGTCTTTCTTTAAATAATCTTTTTTTGTTACTAACAATGCATTTTTACTCGACTTCAATACAGTGTTTCCGGCAAAACCTGTCAAATCTGACAATAACTCGGTTCCTTGTAGTGAGTCAGATCCGTTATTTTGACGCATTAACATATTTATTCCGATACGTGTCCGTTTTAAAGGATTCAATGGAATAGGAGGGTCCACCATAATATGACGTTGATACACGTCTTCTTCGAATGTTGGTGGTGTGTAGTTTTCGTCTAAATCGTTCATTTCTAAGAAACGTTTTTCTTCTTTTGAAGCATTGTCTCTTCGTTCTGCTAAAAGTTTTTCTACACGTTTCGTATTAATGATATCTAATATTGAAGCTGACGAAGATTCATGACCATTATTTCCACCTCGATGACAGTAGATAAATGGGGTGATGAATATGGCGGCAAAGATTGCGTGTGTCAATAAGTGTCGTGTAACAGACATTTTCTGTAAAAAGAAAAAAAATTATAACAAAGTGAACAAATATTTTCTATTCATTTTTTTAAAAATTAAAAATTATAAGTTGGCAACATTAAAAAAGATAATATTCTGTAAAAAATATATAATACTTTTTAATATAAATGAATCACACCAACACAACAATATTTTTTAAAAAATATCCAATAATCATTTATTGTTCATTTTAGTCACTGATGAGCATTTCATTTGCTATGTCATCATTGTTATTATAAAATTTGACAAATTTTGTTATACAACTTCCTGACAATTATAGTATTTCTATCGAAATGGGCATCACTTTTAAGCGAATAATACCTGATTATTGAATAATTTGTATTAAAAACTACAATAAAAAAATATATATTTTTGTTAAAGTGAGTAATATATTTCGGTTAAAATGAATGTGCCACAATATAAAAATAATATTATACTCTATTATATACGCCAATATAAATATTTTTAATTCAAAATAAAAACTTAAAACGTGAAGAATAACCATATTATATTGAGTAAAAATACAATACTTATTTATTATTATTAGTTAAATTTATTTTTTCACTGAAGATTATCGTAACTGGTACAAAACATAAATATGATCTATAGTAAATTTATTTTTTATAGATTCTTTAAGTAATCATTATATATATATATATATATAAAGATTCCAATCTCTCCTACGAAACTAAAATTGATCAAGGCAAAGGAGGACTAACTAAATATTAGTCCATGAATTTTCCTAAAGAGATGTTCAAATATCTAAGAATATGAATAATTTGTTAGATTTTAATTTATGTGAAACTCTTGAAATAACTAACTATATATATATGAATTTTCCTATAATATGTTATCGATTTAATGAATATATGTTTTTAATTTATGTGTCTTGAATAATATATATATGTATATATATATTAAAATACCGTTTTTTCATTAATAATATTTTTTTACATTAAATTTAAAAACCAGAAGGCGGAAGGGATATATTTATATATATATATATATATATATATATAAATATATATAGTTACTGATTAATTTAAATATTTTTATTTATATATATATATACGTTTATATATAAAATATATATATAATAATATATATATATATATATATACATAATATACATTTTCTGATATTATAGTTTATATGAATATATATATATATATATATATATATATATATATATATATATATATATATATATATATATATATATATATATATATATATATATATATATATATATATATATATATATATATATATATATATATATATATATATATATATATATATATATATATATATATATATATATATAAAATCAGCTTTTTTCTATCCACTGCTGAATTAATGCCTTTCTCTAACAATCCATTGGGACGAATTTTTCTGTCTCTATTGTATCTATTCATGTCTTTTTTCAATATTTTTGTGTATATGGATTCCCAGGTACTAATTTCTCTTGTCCATTAGTACTCTTCTCGTCATGTTATATAATCACCCTATTTCCATTTTAAACTTTATACTTTTGATATAAAGTCTGTAACTTTTATTTTCTATCAATCTATACATGGTATTCCTAATATAGGATCATCGAAATGTGACGCCTAGATTTGTATTTCATTAAATAGAAACATATGTATAGAGTGATAATAAGGAAACATGTGTATAGTTTCTTTTTAATAAAACACAAATGCGTCAAATTTGGATGACCCTATATGAATATTTCCATAATTGTGCTCCTTGAAATAGCTAAATTATCCTACCATTTAAGATCTCTCTCTCTCTCTCTATATATATATATATATAATTGGTGGAAATTTTTTAGTTCCATTGTTTATTAAAAAAAATATGAAGATATTGAGTAAATTTGATATATTTGAAATTTATGTTAATATTTTGTATATTACATCATGTTTCATAAATTCGCCATTGATTTTTAACAACAAATAAAAAAGCATGCTATTTATTTCACTAAAAATGTTCATTTGAATATTTCACATTATTTAACTAGTAATATTTCAAAATTTCTGTATTCATATAATAAACTATACTTACAGTGTTTAATGTAGAAACAAATTTCGTGATATGTATTTTATTCAAATAACTAAATCTTGAAAATATCTTCAATTTGATTTTATTAAGATTGAAAATATAATATTATATTTCTATAAAAAACTATAGCTGTTATATTTTCTTTAATCAAAATAAATGTTACTGCTGTTCATTTTATAATAAACTTGAAAGGAAGTTATTAATTCTGTGGCGTATAAATTAAAACTTGATGTATATTTCTATTCTTTTTTAAAATATATCACAGTTTAATTATATTAGTAATATACTTATATTTGTTAATGATAACAGGAAACGTCATATGGTTTTTGCTTCAGATGAGATACGAAAATTTATACCATTCGTCATACTTAGCAAAGAATTTCCGCTTTTTTAGATGTCTGGATAACTGAATTTCGTGAAACACATTTAAATGTCAATGGGAAATATTTAAGGAATTCGTCAAGTTTAAAAATATAAACATTATTAAAAATAGTGACTTGAAATTAATATCCAATAAAAAATACTTTACATTTAATAAAAATTCTGTTTGGTTTACTCATTGATTATCATATTTTCCTGTTGTTTTTTTCAATTCGTAATTATGTAATTGATAAAGAATTAATTGTAGAGTATATAGAATATTTTTTATTTAAAAAAGATATTACGATATTTATTCATATTGCATGTGTTTGTCTATTAACTGTAATTTAAATTCTAACAGAAATATTTTATCTGTGATCATTTTTTTGCTTCTACTTTATGGGGAATTCACATAAATGGATTATTTCCTCAACACCACAAAATATTATAAAAATGTTTAATAACTATTTATTAATCACTATATTTATTTATATATAATTAAGAGTCGATGGGTATTTTATTGACTATTATCATTAGATCCTTGCATTAGGTAATTTAGGTTTTATAATGTTTTGTTCTAATGATGATGGCATTGCAATCGAAATACGCTATACCTTATAAATAAATAAAACGAACAATAAATAATTTTTCAACAATTACAATATTTCGTGGTTTTAGGCGATAATTAATTTGAATGAAATCATTTATTATTTAATCCAAAGTAGATACTCTGACTTAAATAAAGCAAGAATTATTTTATTTGAAAAATATTTAATATTTGAACAGAAATTTAATATATTTAATTTCTTTTTAGAGATAGTATATTTTAATTATATTTTTATATTTTCATCTTTTAATAATTTTTCTGTTCTAATTAAAACTGATAAACAATTTTATTACTTTTAAGGATAAAAACAATTAAAAATTATACATTTCATTATAAAAAGAAGAATAGAAGCAATTTACAATAGGTGTTTTGTAAACAAATGTAAAAAAAACTAATGAAAATTAAGATTTATGACGTTGTAATTACAGTAATTAATTAATCATTTAGTCATAAAATCAATGATGTCACTAGCATAACATTTTTTATAAAAAAAAATATTTGTTTATTAATGTATGAATTTATTTCGTTTATTTCCTCTACATATATATGTAATTTTGCCTCTGATAAATGAAACTTGCACATCTGAACTTCTAAAAAAAATGATTTATTATTTTTTAACTTACTGGAATAAACTAATTCTTTTTCGCTACCAACCAACACGCTCCTTTTAGCTAAGGTCATAGTTTAAAGAGTGGAGCACATATTTTACAGTAAATCGTCGATCATTTCTGACAGGTTTGTGTATTGGATTATAATATACGCTCACTTCAGTTACAATGTAAACACGAGAAACGTGGATTCAAATAGAAGTAGTGTAGTATATTCAGTGAGATGTGATCAATTTTTGAGGAGGAAGATTAGGTAAACCACCTACAAACAAGCCGGACAAAGTCTGTACGTGACCAAACTTTCTCGTTACTGAGCTGCCCACATGGGCCACATGGTGACAGGTGTTGCTCTCCTCTGCGCCTTTATGCTTTCGATGATTTTTTCGTGATTATTAACATTCGCCGATCGTGCCGCCGTTTCTTGGAATTCTGTTAAAGTGAAATACGCATAATTTGATTTGGCGGTGGGCAGTTGCAATATATTATACATTTTTTTATGTACGACTCGAGGTGATAGATTGATTCATTACCTATTTAGATTAAATTTGTGCATGTGTAAATTCTAGAGTTAAAATAAAGGCGTGTGCAACAGGATTGGTTTACTGACTGATAGTATGTGGGTTCAATTTTATATAATATTTAATTTCGGAAAAAATATTTAGTAAAACAATGTTCCAGTTAAATACGAACAACAGATATTTTGAATTTCGTTTTTGTTACAATTATATAATAATATATTATTGTATTATAATATAACAAATGTAACAAAAACTATTGCTAAAAGTTAATATTGTAAATACCTATTATTTTATATGTAACTATAAACGAATTTTTTATATATTTAGCATTTATACTTTAATTTTATATAGACATGATTTTTTTCTATATTTCACATAATCATTAGAGTTTATTTTAGTACTTCTTTACAAAGCAAACATAATAATTTCAGAAAAAAATAATAAATTTATTTTACTAAATAAAATGCAACTAATAAAATGATATTTATTTTATTAATATTTCATAGTTGCTTTTAACTTTAAAAATGCAATGGATTAACAAAACAAATAAGACTTATTAATCGTTATTAAACTTAAAAGTGAATGTTATTTATTTTAAGAAATAAAAAAACAACCGAGAAATAAAAAAATAAAATTAAATATTTTTCTCCGAAAATATCTATTATTACTATTCTATACGTAAAATATTATTTGGAATATTGAATTTTATGTGTATGTACATATACTATATAAAGGATTATCCAAATTTGAAGCCTAGATTTGTGTTTTATTAAAAAGAAATAAAAGAACTATACGAGTATCGTACACATATTTCCCTATACGATTCCTCGTACATTATTCCTTTTTAATAAAACAAAAATCTAGGCGTCACGATGACATTTGATATATATATATATATATATATATATATATATATATATATATATATATATATATATATATATGATATAAAAATTAATGCTTAATTATTATTATAGAAAATTATAATTCGAGTTTAGAAATAATTAAAAATAAAGTGAATTAATGATATTTATAAAATAAAAAAGAAATATTACGTCAAATTATATTTTTATAATTATAATAGAAAGATTCCAAAATAATAAAATATATTATCAAATAGTAAATGAATATATTTATGAAAATCATAATGTTTCTGTTAAAAAATACTAAAAATTATAAATAGGCAAGGT
>CP092090.1:44491067-44501067 GCA_029203775.1 Neoneuromus ignobilis
TATATATATATATATATATATATATATATATATATATATATATGTATGTATGTATGTATATGTATGTATGTAAACAAATTATCTCACAAATTATATACAAAGTTTTAATGGAATATGTTAATAAATAAATTAATCCATATAAAATTCACATAATTAATGTATGGCAACACTCGATTATCATTGATTCAAATAAAAATAAAGAGATAGAATTTGTATAAATTAAATAATGTAGGTCGATTATACAAGGAAATTGAAATTAAAAAATGTTAAAGAATACATTGATATTAACATAAAACTTTTTATTTTCATTTGTAACTTAAAGAAGTATTTACAATTTTCTGTTTTTGATCGAATTCATATGTAAAGTGTAAAAAATATTATAGAATCAGACAATATAAAATAAAGTAATAATTTCAATGAAATGATATATTTTAATGGTTATTGTAGATAATTGTATATTATTTTAATAAGTTATACTTATTTTTTAATCACTCTATTAACTTGAGTTCTTATTACTTTGATATACGTTTTTTGATTTAAATTTACTTTTCGGTTTAAATTTCCATCTTTTTCAATTTAAATATTGATGAACAAAACATATTTTCATTCTTTCAAAAATTATACTTTTAAAAATATACATGGATTTTGTAAAAAAATATAAATATTTTTAAATTAGACCAAATTATTTAAATTATTACAATATGTAAAAGAGGACTGATCAGTATTGCAACTCAGTGTTAATAAAATGTTTATAATTATATCAAATTTAGATTTCTTCTGTTAATTTAAAAATTAATTAATTTTGTTTTTCATTTATAATTATTTTAATAAGCAAAATAAATTTTAAAATTAATTATAATTTATACACAATTAATAATATAAGGCATTTATAGATGACTATAATTAGTTTCACACAAATGAATTATCATCTTCAACATCACAAAATATTAGAAAGTGTTCAATAATTATTTATTATTCACCCTATTTATAACAATAATAAACTGATATGTATTTCGATGGCGATGCATTCATCTTTAGAATATTATGTTGTAAAATCTTAATACAATCTTTAACGATGATTTCATCACCATCGAAATGCGAATTAGGTTATTGTTTTTATAGACAAACAAAATGAACAATAAATAATTATTGAACAATTTTTAATATCTTGTGGTATTAGAGATAATTCATTTGTGTGAAAGTAAATTCGCCTCAGTTCAAAAAGAAAATAGTAACACAATTAGATTTTAATGTTAAATTTATGTTCTTAATTATTCAACTTAATTTCAAAGTTATTCAATATAAATTCTGATTTATTAAAAGATATTTAATCATACATAGAAAAATATTCTCATATTTCAAAAACATGAGAGTATAATAAATATATTCATACTGGTATATAATTTTGATAGATCAGTGCTTCTATCCCTACAAATAATGCTTTCTAATCAAATATTTTTATTATGTAAGATGTTTCGTTTTACTTAGCATTTTTTTTAAACTCATCTCTAATGTAAATCAGAAACTGTACAATTAGTAAAAATAGCGGTTAAAATATTTAAATACTAAAATACAAAAAAAAATTAATAACTTCAATCGAAAAGTTTATCAAGAATATGATTTATTTTTAGTTATTTTAAAATATTGTTTTTAGTTATTCTTAAAGGTTTTTATTTAGTTACACATTAGAAATATTTAATAAGATGATCAAATATTGAATTCAGTTGAGTTTGAAATAATATCTTTTTGAGTGAATGGGGTTAAATATATGAGCTTCTAAAATTTCAAAGTATTTAATAAATTTATTTGTAACCTTAAACAAATTTATATTGACAATAAAGTAGTTCATGAAGTAATTTTTTTAAACATAAAATAAAAAAGTTTTCTTAGATTTACTTAAATTTATTTCAATTCTTAGATTTATTGTTATTCTTAGATTTATTTCAGTCAGTGGTATTCTAAGGCGCCGTAGTCAGTTTATTGTAATCGTTAATATTTCTAATATTATTAAATCAGTACGAGATATTTTGTAGACAATGATGTAATTTAAAGAAAAGAATTTAGGAGTTTGGCATTACCAATTATAATAAGTTGAAGAAAATTTTTAATGAAAAGAACTAGTAATTGATTGAATAAATTGAAACAGTTATAAATGAAAAGAATTTTATTAATTTATTCTATTCTATCGAAGGACTAGATTAAATTCATTAGATTTGTAAAAACACTTTATTCGTAAAAAAACATATATGTAAAATTGTTAGCAAAACTTATAATTGAAATATTGCAATTTTAATACTTAAACAGTGTAATCTATAAATTTAATAGATGTTTATTTAATCATCTATATAAAAATTATAAATAATAACTTAATCTATACAAATAGTTTCAGTCAGTGAATATGTTTGAAGTATTAAATATTATGTTTGAAGTGTTAAATTATCAATATTTTAATTACATTGGTATTTTATGCATTTATTTCTAATAAATTTCAAATATTACATATATTTATAATTTGTTAAAAAATTAAAATTGTCATATTATTACATTTAGTTTTTGTGAGATTAATAATTTAATTTTTGTTAATTTTGTTGTTATTTTTTCAACAATATCTTTTATTTTTACACTAAAATTATCCTTAAGCTAAGTAGTATTCAATAAATTTATAAATTTGTTGACCAGAATTTTCTTTCATACAAAAACGTTGAAATATAGGGATATACGATGACTTTTGTGACTGACTATGTATTATACAAATAAACTATCACCCAAACACAAGATATTGGAAAAGTGTTCAATAATTATTCATTACACACTTTCTTTGTTTACAACTCTGTGCACATTTCGATGGCAATGTAATCATTATCAGAATGTTTTATAATTCAGCACTCTGATGATGATGGTATCTATTGCTATCGAAATACATAATCTTATATGTAAAGAAAGAACAATAAATAATTATTGAACATTTTTCCAATATCTTGTGATGTTAAAGTATTTGTGTAAAAGTAAAATCACTACAGTTCCAAAACAAATAGTAATAAAATATGTAGTTAATATCAGAGTACAAAATATAATTAAACCAACTATCTTATAAAATCTGTAATTAAAAACAAATTTTATAATTTTTTTTGAGATAATGATAATATGATTATCGAAATGCATCTCAGCGAATAAAGTAAACTATAAATGATTGAGAATTTTTATAAAATCTTATGATGTTGGAGTGAATTATTTGCATTAGTGAACTTTTCACAGTAATAAAACAAATAACGTCTATTTCATTCACTTTAAATATATTTTTTGAAGTTGAGTAATTATTTTATTTTTTTACAAAACTCAAACAATTCAATGTGGCAAAACGTACATTAATCCTACCACTATTCAATAGTTATAAATCTGATAAAAAAGCATTTATGATAAGCTAATTTTACATTTACATAAAAATTCGTGATATAATCTTTGAAATAATATAAAAGTTATTTCTAGCAGTATTTATACTGGAAAATGATTGTAATTGTTTCTGAATTGCTACGAATTTACTTTCAAATAAATGATTTATAACTCTTATACCACAAGATATTATAACAACTCAATAATTATTAATTGTTCATCTTATTTATTTTATAAGCTGATGTGCATTTTGCTAGCAATGCTATTGTCATTAGAGCACTGTATTACAAATAAAGAAACTAAACAATATATAATTATTGAACACTTTTAAATTGTCTTATAATTTTGGAGTGGTAATTCATTTGTGTGATTGTAAAGTCTATAATAAAAAAAATAAAACTATTGGAATTATATAACAAATATACGTTTTTGATTACCTCTTAGCAAGAAAACATCTAATTTCAAAGAATAATACATTTCTAAAATAATTTAAATTAAAAAGTATTTAATCATTTTTGTTTTTTATATTTGAACTGTATATTTTTATAATTCTTAAACATTTTCTAAACAGAAAAATAACAGATACTAGGAACATTGCCATAACATTTTTTTAAAAAATAATGTTAGTTTGATAATATGTCATTTAAAAAAAATATAAGAAATTTCTTTTAAAAATTTGCTATTGATGAAATTTTATTATATATAATATTTATTTTATATGTGTTGTGATGAAAATTTTGTGTATTATAATTTTTACATAAATTATAAAGTTTTTATTTCATACACGATTTATCACGTTTAATGAAGAAATTATTTTAAAGGATAATTTGATGAAAATCTAATCGAATTCAATAAAAATCTTATTTATATACATTAATGTGTGTTGTTATAAATAAAATGATAAAAATTAATTCTTAGAAATTATATAACAAATAACAAATAGTGATGTAATATCGAAATGATTATTCTTGTTATTTTTGATAAAATACAAGTTCTTCTTCATTTTAAAATAAATAAATAAAATGCGCAACAACAAAACATGTGTATAATTTTTCAGATTGTCTCTATGTTTATATATATATATATATATATGTGCAAATAAATTATGAATATGAGTCGTTTAAATGTTTTAACCGTCATTTAAATCATGTTCTAAACGACTTTCTGAAATCGATCTGGTAATAAAAATCATTAGTCATGTTCGTATAAAAAACGTATATATATAAATATGAAAATTACTATTAAACAAAAAATGCAAACTGCATTTTAATCACAATATTTCAATGAATTTCATAAATTTGTTGTACATCTTGTGACAGATGGTTATTCAATTTCAAGTAATAATGACCGTACGTGGTGAACAACCGTAAAACATGCTCATTTACTCCTCTTACAATTACTAATAAGGGCCACGGTCCCTCTAATGAGGACCGTTTGAAACTCAAAACTAGAATCACGTCTTCTATGGCAAGCGATCAAAGCCATATATGGATCTCCCACGATTCTTATCTACAATCCACTATTTTGGAACGGAATATTTTCATAAATAAGATATAATATACACTCGTGATATTGTGATGAGTGTACGAGAGTAGGTTTCAGAAAGCATATGGTACTCGACTTTTTTATTTGAATTTGTGTTGTTTATTAAACATATAAGTAAAATTGATTAGTGTAGACATAATACTATGTATACGCTGTTCTAACAACAATATTAAAATGTACATACAGCTTATTATTTGGCACAAATCATTTGTATTATTACAAAAAATTATACACCTACGTGTCTTTACTTTTAAAGTATATTGTCTTATTAATTAAATTGTCATACTTCCTCATGTATGTATGTATATATATATATATATATATATATATATATACATACATACATACATACATACATACATACATACATACATACATACATACATACATACATACAAATAATACACACGTGTGTATAAAAAATGATTATTTTATTTATTCATAGAATATTTTAAACTAAATTGTAAAAAAAACACAGCTATTTAGTTGAATGGCAAATCTACGTCAATTTGTCATTATTTAACTATAGAGTATTAAATCGAGCCCACATCCTAATAAAAATCATATAAATGCATGCTGATGCATACAAGAAGGTGTTTGAAAATATGTGGCTTTACTTAGAGATGACATCCTCCTAATGTCATACATTTTATATATAACTTAGCTTTTCACAAGGACAATTTAAAAATGTATTAATGATACGTTTACATATTTATTAATAAGTCAGATAATTCATTATTTGTTAAATAACTTTATTAATATATGTACAAAAATACTATTGTACTACATTATTTAATGTAATAATAAAAAATAGTAATAAAATATATTCACAATTAAATTTAAAAAATGTGTTAATATCTCAAAAAATCCTTGTATAATAATTATTATTAATAATCTTTATTTATTAAATAAAATTTCGTAGTAAAAATGGTATTTTTTGAATATATATTTTATTAATCTAAAAAAAGATAAAAAAATAGTTATAATAGAATGTATAGGGTCATCCGTCATAAATATGACGTTTAGATTTGTGTTTTATTAAAAAGAAACTGTATATATGTTTTCCTCTACACCACCCTTATATACATGTTTCTTTTTAATAAAACACAAATCTAGGCGTCACATTTGAATAACTCTATATTATAAAATAGTTATTAAAATTTGATAATAGCTTGAATTTTTACTCAGAATTTATTTTAATATTTTTGGTTTATTAATTGGTAAAGTTAAAATAAATAACGTAAGTTTTCATTTGTATATTTTTTATTAGGTATATATACACACATAGGCACACATATATTTTGTGTATATATGTGTATATATATAAATAAAACTTAAATTTTGAAAAAAATATCATAAGTTGTCATAGAATTAAAAAAAATATATAAAAAGATAAATAGGCATGTTTTAATAAAAAAGATATTAACAATTTCATATTTCATTTAAAATTTTATTTTATATATTTGTAAGATAATTTTATTTAACGAATAAAAGAACAATATTTTATCTCAGAATTACTGGGGATTCTTTTAAAATCTCTTGTATAACAAATTTTAATATCTTTATGACTGACCCATTTTTGGCAATGTTTAGTTCCCACTATATTTTATCATATAAATGAAAAAAAAATTGAATAATACTGGCATGGACAATACACAGCCGTAAATAAAAGTAAACATGACTTTATATAAAAAGATGCAAATCTAGGTCTTCGATCCTATAAACGTTGTTTAACCTGATATATAAATTTGTGTCTTCGATATTTAATGTGTCAGTATATTCAATTTTATATACGATTTATTCCAAAATTATTTGAACTTTAATTGAAAAACAAATTTTGAATGTATATTTATGATTTTCATTATTGATTATTAAAAATATATTCCTTCTGAAAAAATATAATCTTTGCAACGCTTATACAATTTTTGAACAGATATCTAAATACTTTTTAATAACAGTGATCAAACTTTTGGATTTCTAAAATGTAGAATTTTTCCTTTCAACTTCATATTAAATTTAAAATGGAAAATAGTTCTAAGATGTCAAATAAAATGAATAAAATTAATAACTAAGGATTTTGATATCTTTTTATGCTAAAAGTTGCAAACAAACAATAATTTGTACAGAAAAAATTACGTATAGACTTATTTTCAGTGCAAACATCTGGTTAAAATGCAGTTCACTAGAAAGTGATATTCTTAATTAAATTCAATGATTATTTTTAATTAATTTACGCACTTTTTAATTTTTTTTCTGTGATTAGTTAAAAAATTTCATCTTTTCTATTAAAGTGTTTTCACAAATATTTTCTTTAATTTTGCTCTTTTTTTGTTCTGTGCTGCATATTGAATTTTCTATGATTGTCAAAAAGAAACTGTTGTATTTAGCTTCATGACTAATGACACAAGTATCGAATTTTAATCAAACTGAACATAGTTATAAATAAAATGTTAACATAAAAAATTAGACCTACTAATACTATTTGTATAATTAAAGTTCGGACATTTTTTTGGCAGACCGTTTCTTAAACTATGATGTAATTTCAGTTATCTTTAAGTAATAATAGCTGAAATTTTGTAAATTGTTTCATAATTAAATAGATATTTTTGGATTTATTTATAACATTAGTTATTATTGACAAATTTGAAAATGTTAGAATTCTAAAAACTTTAAGCTCCGTTTGGATAACATGGAGATTAAAATTTGTACATATAATTTTTTTTATAGACATATCTTGTAACAAATTAGTATACATCTGATATTTTTCTTAAATTTTAGCGCTGTAAGATTTCATTTTAAGTGAAAAATGTTAATTCTGTTAAGACATGATCTGTTTTTGAAAAATAATTATACAATTCTAAATATTTAATTTGTCATTGCCATTATAAACATCTCATAACTTTTTTAATCACACTTATAACTCCAAATTATTCGTTTTGATTTATTTGTATATATTTTGTTAATAACTTCAAACAAAAATAAAAATTATTAAATCTGCACGAAATAATTTTTCTATGCTTATCATAAATAAATAAAGGCGTCAACATAGAAATGTAAATGTGAGTCGAAATAAATAAGAAAATCTCGAAAAACAACAAAATTTAGTGCTATTTGAATTTATTATTCGTTACAATCAATACTTTCATTCTCAATAAAAAAATTGACGTAAGATGTTTTTATACAAAATTAACAAATACCAAATTGGTTTTATGAAAAGACTGAGTTTATAAATATTATTTTGTGGAGAATTTGAAATTTGTTAATAAATTAGTTATAATTAAAAACGTAACTGTAGGGTTGATTTAAAATTATAACGTGTATATATATATATATATATATATATATATATATATATATATATATATATATATGATAGGAATAACACGTATAAATAGAAAGAGAACCGAATGATTTAGAAAAAAAAAACAAAAGTTACAGACCTAGGAGTAAATGTGAGGAGTTAGAAGGAAAATGGGCCAGTGATATAATTATAGGGGTTTTCAATAAGCACTTCAGAAGTTTAAATGGAAATAGAACAAAGAATGTTTAATTAATTGGTTATTTTTTATTATTTTTAAGCATATTCTATGGCATTAATCATTAAACAGGATTTCACTCATATAACCACCATGACTTCGTTTGATATGGTGCATTCGTTTAATCCAATTTTATTCAATTTTTCACATAATTGTGGTCCAGTTTCATGAATTACTCGTTTAATGTTTATTTTTAATGCTTCTGTTGTTTGTGGTTTATCAGCATAAACTGATGATTTCGCAAAACCTCATGGAAAATAATCTAATAGAATTAGATCACATGATCTTGGTGGCCAATTAATGGCTCCATTTCGTGAAATAATAGACTCATTAAACTTTTGTTTTAATAAGTCTATTATTTCAGTAGGCGTATGATATGTAGCACTGTACTTTTAAAATTTCATATCGTGCAAACCATTTTCAATCATTTTTGGAAAAAAACATTAATTATGGTTCGATAACGCTCTCTATTTACTGTATCGTGATCCCCAGCTTCATTTTGAATTTTTCACTAACAGAAGAAATATTGTCCTCACTTCTTGCATTTCTTAGTCTTACAAGCACTGCTGTATCATGTAAAGTAAAATTGTTTTAAAATTTTTCAACAATTCGATAAATAGCACATTCACTTGGCCGATTGTGTTAAGTTTCACGAAGTGCGATAGGTTTTACGAATCGAACATTGATTTTTATAATAAGTTTTTATAACTTATAAGCATTGTTGAAGTATTAAACGTTCCATGATAATTACTATATTGAGTTGAAATTTAAAAATGAGCTTAAAAAATTCAAACATAGCTGCACCAGTTGTACAAATTTTGAAATTTTTATTGGACAATCCTATAGAAGAGAACATCACTAACTGACAAAATAAATTATTACTTGAAAACTATGATATATACAAAAAAAATGAAAAGACTGATATATAGATGAGACAGACATAAGACAATTCGTTGAAATTGAATAAAAAGAAAATAATTTAATAGGCCGAAATGGAAAGTTTTGGGAAAGACATTCATCCAGCATTAGAGGGAAAGGGGTTGCTGCTGCTGTTGATATATATATATATATATATATATATATATATATATATATATATATATATATATATATATATATATATATAATAGGTTGGCAAATATCTCCCTTCCGCCTTCTGGATTTTGAATTTCGCAGCTCTGTACAAAAAAAAAAAAAAAAAAAGCGGAAGGGAGATACTTGCCAACCTAATATAACCATAATAATCATACCAGATTTTATCAGTTTATTGCTGGATGAAAACCTCAGTGAATGTTATAGTATTTGATCATAATCATTTCGCTTACTAGGATTGGTGAGGATTTTCACTCGGGATTTACTTCTTAGACAAGCTGCCTTTATAAAAGACTCGCCTACCATTCTCTCTCTCTCTCTCTCTCTCTATATATATATATATATATATAGAGAGAGAGAGAGAGAGCGAGAGAGGTTGTTTTTTCTAAGTGATAAAATTTTAAATTGAATTCCTATCAAAAGTTCTAACTAATCTA
>CP092090.1:44511067-44568567 GCA_029203775.1 Neoneuromus ignobilis
ATATATTCAGTTTCATCATATATGAAACAGGAATAAATTTGATCAATTAGAATTTTGTTTGTACGAAATTTCTCTCATTAATCTTATAAACTTAATAAGGTATACAAAATATTTTAAACAGATTTAAAGCGTGGGTAAGTTTTTTTAGGACCGGAAATACATATTAACACATTTATTTTATTCTAAATTATTGTACATTTGTTTAAATAAGTGGGCGGATTTTTCCAATTTCTATTTTTTAAAAAATATATTTCATAGAGAACAATATAAATAAAAATAGAAATTATGAAAGTAGTGACATTTTTTTATCAATATAATTATATATTAAGAAATATTACATTGTTTTTTTATTCATTCGCATTCAACTTCAGTTTAAATTTTAAGTTCTTACAAAATTGGGAATTATAATTGTTTTTTATATTTGAATTAATTAAAAGATGTAACAATTTATTTACTTTTAAATAATGTAATATTATTTTAAACCATACAGAAAAATTAATATAAAAATTTTTATTAACTTTTTATATTCATTTTACTAAAATTATGATTCATTTTAATTAAATTTATAAAAAAAATTCTATCCATTAAATTTATATAAAATAATTTTTGTGAAATTTAAACGAAGGTTTTATTATTTAAATAGATTTTTTTTTTTAAAAAAACATATTTTTGTTTATATATTTATACGAGGGTTCGTTTGACAAGTATGGTAAAAAGTAAGAAAAATTAAATTTAATTAATTAAATTAAACAATAAATAAATTTACCATACTTATCAAACGACCCTCGTATATATATATATATATATATATATATATATATATATATATATATATATATATATGTATATATATATAATTACTTATAAATTAATTTTAGGAAGCAAAAAAATCAAATATTTTTAAAATAAATCCCTAAATATGGACTCATCATAGATAGGTATCAAAGAAATAAATTATCGTGTGAACGATCTACAATTACATAAATCCAAATGTTGACTGAATAGTATTCCACATTCTTTCACGACTTTTGAAAAAAATTATACATATTGTTAACATTGTTGGTGTTATTTATTATCCTATTCTTTACTAATCAAATCAATTCT
This sequence comes from Neoneuromus ignobilis, assembly GCA_029203775.1. Classification (NCBI taxonomy): domain Eukaryota; kingdom Metazoa; phylum Arthropoda; class Insecta; order Megaloptera; family Corydalidae; genus Neoneuromus; species Neoneuromus ignobilis. Next base: position 44,512,172 of record CP092090.1, read on the forward strand.
AACGTTATTTCCTGTCATTTGTAAATTACACTCCTCTATTAAAGACATGACCAATATACAATAAGATTGATGTGACGTCACTGTCCCAGTATAGACGACTTCCATTAAATAATATATTTGTTCGAATCAACACTGATTGAGGTGCTTGAACTCAGCACCGCCAATTGAAATGATTGTTCATAGAAAGCTTTATTATCAATGATGTACATGCTGGTGCTAACATTATTCTTCATTACTTTCTATCTTTTGTCGGTGTTGTGGCTTTTGTGATAAATGACTTTCTTCCAATAGATTTCATATAACATTGAAATAAAAGACAGAATTTATTGACAATAGATGGCTAACATGACAAATTATTTGAACCAATATGTTATTGGTTCTAGAAAAAAGTTTTGAAATGAATCATCTTACGAAAAATTACTTATAAATCGAAATTATATCCCAACAGATTTTTCAAATAAATCAGAAATAATAATATTGATATCTATAAAGTTGTTTGAAAAAATAAATAAATTCTTATATTTTTTCAAAAATATGTTATAAATATTTCGAAATATAATTTAAAATAATATAATTGATACTTGTGTTTAGTAATCGATTTATAGTGAGACTAGAGTATTTTTTTTTTAAATATTATATTAATATATATGTTATCCATTATTTTCATCAACTTTTTTAAAATAATTATTAAAATTTTAATATATAATATTTATATATATAAATTTGATTTTTTTAAAGAAATTACTTAAGATTTTTTTTAATAAATTGAAGCAAAAATCCCGAAGTGTATTTTTGGATGAACGATACTTAAATGTTTGTTTTGCAATAGTAAAAAGTTCGAACTAAAAATAAAATTAATTCTAATTTCAGTATAACAAATAATATTGTATTTAATCTCTAGATTTTTTAATAAGAATTTTTAAAGCAAAAAAATTCAAAAAATAAAAGTTTTATTTTATAGTACTTTTTGCCATTGAAACATAATATGTAAATATAATATTATTTTTTTAATAATTTTATACAATAGTAATAAAATTAATTATAAAGAGCAGTAAAAACATATTTGTTTTCTTATATCAATAAAGTATTTAAATTAGTTTTATAATTACTAATTCATTTTTTATATTTAGTTATAAAACGTAATCTGTAACGTCGCAAAACTCAACTTAAAAAAACACTATATTCAAATTACAAAAGAAATTTTTCCCATCTAAAAATAATGTTAGATATACTCGTATTATAATCTTCCTCCAGTTATCAATTTTATTGATTTGGCCCAGTTCTTTATATTCACTATAATGTAATATCCACTTTTTACATACTTATAAATGCTAAATTTTGTGTTTTCATTGTTAGTCTTACTACTTAAATCTCGATATTTCCTTGCAATTTTTCTCTTCGTCCATTACCTCCAATATATTTTTAACTAAGGTCTCGTGTCTTCATATATGTATATCCTATTAACCTTACTCTTCTTTATATAATCTTCCACCACTTACATTTGTTCATTTGATACTCTGTTTACTAATTCAACATCGTACATTTTTCCACAACACCCAACTACAAAAGCTTCCAAAAGTATCTTGTCCTCTACGAGAAAAACCCATATTTCTCTATAAAGCTCTATTATACACATAAACCTTAAATTTTTTTTTCTAAATTTTGCATGAACAATCATTTTTTCATGTTGAAAGTATTTTTCTATTGATATTTTATTTCTTATTTCTCTTTTACTTGTTCATTTTTTTTATTATTGATTCCGTATATTATTTTTTTTCACTTCATTTATTATTTTACTTTGAATTTTTATTTTACAATTATTTTCATTCCTAGACATCAACGTAAATTTGATTTTATCTTTGTTAATTCCAATGTCATATTTAGTGACATGATATTATCTTTGGCTGAGTATTTTGTAATTCGTTTTTATCATTTGCTAATATTACTATTTTTTCTTAAACCAGCTAATTTAATTTCGCGAATTTTTACCCCCAACCTATTCGTGTTTTTTCTTCAATATTATCAATAATCTTATATATACAGAATTAACATATTATGTATATTTATATATATATATATATATATATATCCATATGTATAAATATATATATATATATATATATATATATATATATATATATATACACATGTGTGTTTATGTAAATAAAGATATGATAAAGGTGTTTTTAGGTTAGATATAACTTTTGAGAGTGATTCAATTTAAAGTTCTATCAACATCCTATATTTAAAATTTATTTATAATAAAAAAATATCTTTATTTCTATCTTTATTCTTAAGTCAATGATTTTTGATTTATTAAAAATATTTACTTTGTGATAATTTTATTATTCCAGAAATAATGTTTAAAATATATTCTATTTTCGTACCTGAAACAATTTGATGTTTTAAAACATAGTTGACATTTAATAAGTCATAAATGTTTATGTATATAATTTTATCATCGATCAATACATTCAGTAATTATCGTCATGGAAACGTGTGTGTATGTTATATATGTAGGTTATATATATATATATATATATATATATATATATATATATATATATATATATATATATATATATATATATATATATACAATATTAAATATAATTTTTCATCAATCCTTTTGATAAGGGTGGTAAGTATAACAAAGTACCAATAAATACTAACAGTTAATAAGGTTTTCGCCCAACAATGGGTTGATACCAGCTTATATGGTAAAGATATATGCAGACATATGTATATTGAAATATATATTTATATTTAAATATATATATATATATATATATATATATATTGCTTATCAACCATCAAGATCAGGGTAGTGATAATGACTGTATACCAGTGAATGATACAATTAATTTAGCTTTCCTCAGCAATGGGAACATATAAGGTGATACGACATGTATTTTTGTGTATGTATATGTATATATATATATATATATATATATATATATATATATATATATATATATATATATATATATATATATGTGTGTGTGTGTGTGTGTGTGTGTGTGTGTGTGTGTGTGTGTGTGTGTGTGTGTGTGTGTGTGTGTGTGTGTGTGCATGTATATGTGTCCTGTGACTTGAATACGTACGTGTTAAATACTAAAGGAAGTTAATACGTTTTCCTAAATATAAGTTGCATGCAATAATTGAAGAATTATTTGACAGGAGAGTGCATGTACATGCAAATCGTGTAAGTTTTTAAACCGTAAAATATTAGTTTCGCGAACAGTTTCTAAAGCATTAAAGTTTTGTAGGTCACTAGGAACAAATCAATTTTATTACTATCTGATTTTCATTTATAACGATGAAATGTGAAACGTGAAGATAAACCTTATACATGCAAGTATACTTTTTCAACAAAATAAAAATTTATAGATAAAATATATATGGTATATATGTATTTTTCATTTTGGTACAAATTAGGTATTTATTTTTGCAAATATGATTTGATCAAAATTTTACAATAAATTTATTAAACTTTAAAATTCTTATCAAAATAAATAATGCCTATTAGTGACTTAAATTGTTAATATTTTTATCCCCTTTTATCTCTGTTTAATCATTTATTTTATTTCGTATTTGGTGATAAGGTCAGTAAATTTTAAATTTATCTAAAAACATTTTAATCAATTTACTAGTACATTTTTGCATTAGTATAAAATATCTAAAATGGAATACTGATAATATATAGTATCATTCAAAATATAATGCCTAGATTTGTGTTTAATTTATTTTATTCTTTTTAATGAAACACAAATCTAGGCGTCATATTTGGATGACTTTTATATGTGAAAGATGAGAATAAATATAATAAATATTTCATGAGTATTTGTGATTAAAAAAATTATTATGACAGTAATTTTTTTATGAAAAAACAAAAATTAATTGAAATTAAGATTAATAAAAATAATTAAATGAAATATAATATATCAGAATTTAAAATATTTTTATAGTAAATTATATTTTAAGAATCATAAAATTCGTTTTTATACTTGTACATTTCAGAATTTTTATTTCTATTATTTATATGTAAAAAAATGTGTATATCTATAAAAAATGAGTAAGTAAACGTAACATAGATATATGTGTGTACATATATATATATATATATATATATATATATATATATATATATATATATATATATATATATATATATATATATATATATATAATTTCTGTTAATGTAATTATTACTAAATACCGTGATTTATTTTTAAAATCAAACTTCGTTTAGCTTACATGACTATTCATTTAAGTATGTTAAAAGTAGGTCGCGTTTTATTGATAAAACATCTACATTTTACATATATTTTCTGCAAAATGTTATATCTAAAACTTGTGTTTCGATTATAAGTCGTTTTTTCGACAATATTTGAAATGCAATAAGTTTATATAATTAATAAACTATAGCAATAAATATTCCATTAAATTCTATTGGTATTTTTCTTAAATGTATTTATTAAAATAATAACAATATTTTAAATAATTCAATTATTTTACCTTATAATTTGATTCTTGTAATAAGTTTATAGGGAAAATTATTATGTTCAGTAATTTTAATTAAAATTATACTTGTTTTATAAACAATATTATTCAATTCAAAAAGTAGCTTCAAATATGAAAATATAGTATTAATGTTTTCAAAATATATTTCTTATCAAATATATCATAATAAATTAATTTTTGGAATTTACATTTCCTTCATTTATGTTTAAACGATTAATTTTTCAAAATATTAACGATTTATATTAACAATTAATCGTATATAAATATATTTTACTAGATATTTCTAATAATATATATATATATATATAATATATATATATATATATATATATATATATATATATATATATATATATATATATATATATATATTCTTGTGCATGTGTGTGTGTACTTAATGGAAAACAACACTTTTTTATTTAAAAAGAATTTTGATTAAATTTACAAAGTAAAACTTTACATTCATACTAGTAAATATATTAGGTCTGCCAAATAGTTCTACTCGTTATTTAACTAAAAGAAAATAATATTTTTTATACCATTTTAATTAATTTAATTTAATCAATTTTTTACATTTAATTAATTCCATTAATATTAGCATCTTGTTTATATCTTGATGAAAGTTGTTGAATTTATCTCAGTTAAAACAACTTTTTATGGGAAGCTGTAAATTCATTCGGTGCCTTTTTTATATTTCCATTTTGATTTTATTTTTGATTTAAAAAAAAATAAATTCGAAAATAAATGGCACCCGAAAAGTGCTATATCTTAAGAATAAGCTGGATGACTTAAAATTTCCCAAATTTCACTATTTTTCTTGGACTACTAAAGAAACTTGTGAATTTATATGAGTATTGTCATGATGTAAGGTAATATGTTCCCTAGTAATAAGAATCAGGTACTTTTTTTTAGTTCATTGTTGAAATTGTCCAAATTTTGATATTTTTCAGAATTAGTTGTTTCTTTCGACTCTAGATATTTATAATAAATTTATCCTCTCATATCTCACCATATAAACGACCTTTTCTTTTACAAACTCGATTTAGATGTTGATGGAGTAGACTGCCCAACCTTGCAGTATACTGTTTTCCTCATTACATTTTTTAATATAAAATGGATCGTTTTTATTGCGAAAAAGTAGAGCTACATAAACGATTTTGCGATCCTTTATATTTCCAGTAGTCAGTTCATGTGGTACACTGTGGCATCTTGCATACTTGTACTCAAATCCAAATTATCAGGTATGATGTAAAACAGTTTGTTGGATTATACAAAGCTTTTTTGCTATCTCTGATGTAGATAAAAATTGATCTTTTTAAAAATGTTCCAAAGATTTTATCATCGATCACAAATGGAACGTACTTAGCGTTTATGGTTTAAAATCTCCATTCTTAAATTTCTCGAACCATCTTCTGCATATCCTTCCAGATACTGCGTTTACTCCAAAAAAAAAATAACAAATTTCTATATACTTTTACAGTATTCTTTTCTTGTTGATATTTATGAAGTATGCAGTATCATAAATACTTATTTATAAAGTATACAGTACCGACAAATATATTTAGCTATTTCTTGATAAATACTGATGATAAAATATAACAGTAAAAATAATAAGTTATATAACCTTCCACTGAAATACTTTTCTACGTGCTTAAAATAATTGTGTGTTAAGTGGATAGAATTGTTTGGTAAACTTAATACTCCTATTTTAACGAATACTATGGTTTATTTTCAATAAAACATTTTTTTTAAAAAAAACCTTTTTATAACTCTAATATTTAGTTACAATAAAATTAACTTAACGATTGATTATAAAAACTCTGACAAATTTATTAGTTTTGTAAAATTGGATTGAAATATTATTTATAATTCCAATTTATTGTATTTAGAAATTTAACAGTATAATAAAATTTTAATATCTGACCATAAACCTATATTTATATGTATGCGAATATGTATGTGTATATATATATATATATATATACATATATATATATATATATATATATACATATATATACAGATACTTAAGTATGCAATAGATTAAAAAATAATGTAGCAAATAAATTAGTTAGAATTTCAAAATATGATTACTAATGTACAAGAATAATAATGTTATAGCCAAAGTTAATATATTTATTTTGATAAAATACTCAATATAACTATTTAGTTATTAAAAATGTTATTATATGAAAGAATTTTTAATTAAATAAGTAATACTATGAGATGTGCTTTAAGATTGGATAAATTTTAATAGTAATGGAAAACTTTGTATAGTAAAATTCTATGCTTAATAAAAAATATAACAGCTTAAAATGAATTGCTGTTTTTAATTCAGTATTTTAATATTGTATTATAGAAACATTGATATAGAAAAATTAATAAAATTTATAGGCTAAAATTGTTAATAATGATAAAATATAATTATTTTTCGAACTATAAAAAATCTTTTTAATTATTATTTACCACAATATAATATTTTTAAATTTCAGTGCACTAAAAAATATTTTCATCTTTAAATAACAACAATAATTATATTCAGAATATATCTTTGTGCATTTCTTTTTAAAAAATAAAAAAAATATATCTGACCAATTTGATTAATCGATTGTAATATTCTAAATATAAGAATTATTTAATGTTTTAAAAATATTCTTCTCAAATTTATAAATATGGTCAACTTCACGTATCTTTTCTCAGGGGCATGGTGTCAGGGTCTCCCACTTATGAATGAATTTAAAAAGTCTGTATTCATCCACACGCTTTTTAAATACCTGTTTAAAGAAAGACGGAAAATATTGCAAAAAAATAATATAATTTATATGTCGATTCCTTTCACATCGATTTGATTTATGGTTTGTTTATAGGTGTGCTTTTATAAAGACTATATTAGAAACATTTATAAAAAATTTGACTATGTTTATAAAAATAAAATATACATTCTTGTAGCTCCTATTTATTTTCTTAGATTTTTTAATTTTTAGTCGAAATATAGTTACACCTACTCATTAAATATTTTATATAGTTGTCTTTAATTTGTAATAATATAAGATGGCCCAAATGAGATTGAAGGATAGTAAAGAATACTGAATGATAGGAGATAAAATAAATATTATATATGTCTAAACCAGACAGTTTCATTTGGGCCATTCTATATAATAAAACTGAAAATTTAAAATCAAATGATAACTCTACTAATAAATATTTTTTTAAAAAATTATATAAAAATAATAACATTATTGACTAATAAATAAATAAATATACTTATTCAAAATTACATAATTGCACCTACCCACATACACACACATTTATATATATATATATATATATATATATATATATATATATATATATATATATATAAATGTAGATACATACATATGCATTAACTCAATTTCATTTGATAGAGTAACTTTATGATGTAATGAAACGCATGAATTAAATTAGTTATTTTTTTACGCACTACAAATGCGTAATAAACATAGTCTGTGAAGATCAAGGTTCTAATGATTTCGTTTTTGATGCAGCATTCCATGCATTTTGCAGACACTATCGTTCATTATAAACGATTGAATGGATAAGTAGTGATGTCTAACTTTATTTATAGATCAAATAGACGGTGTGTTAAAAAATATACATGACTAACATTTGATTGATATGACTTTTGGGGTGTTTTCGATATAGACAACTGTATAATTCATTGTAACTAATTTGTTGTAAATATTCACATACGCCAATGTTAATACATACATAGAATATTTTGATTATGACTCTAAGAATGGAATGTTTTTATAATAGTATGTATTAGGGATAGGAAAATTTATAACGCTGGAATAAATAATTGTTGATAATTGTTTAAGGATGACTCATCTTTAATAGTGTCTATATAAACCTATTTAAATATATATATATATAATATATATATATATATATATATATATATATATATATATATATCATAACGCCCACATCATCCACTACTGGACGAAAGCCACAATGAATGCTACCATTCATTGGTATTTGGTCATATTAATAAGGCGGATTGGTGAAGATTTTTTTAGTTTACATATATATATATATATATATATATATTGATATAATATATTAAAATATATATTTGTACAATTTATAATAAGGCACAGCGTTGATAAATTATTTTAATTGTTTAAAACAAGTATTGAATAATAATTAAAATGTAATCATTTTTTTACTTTTATTGTATTGTATATTCATTTTATATCATCAATTTATTTTAAAAATATTCCAGTAAAAACTTAAAAAAGTGTCATTTTTATGTAAAAATTAAGTTCACAAATCATAGGACAAAAATATAATAAGAGAATTCCTTTTTTTATGAATATATATATATATTAGGTTGGCAAGTATCTCCCTTCCGCTTTTTTTTATTTTTTATTTTTTTTTTGCACATAGCTGCGAAATTCAAAAGACCAGAAGGCGGAAGGGAGATATTTGCCAACCTAATATATATATATATATATATATATATATATATACATATATCTGATTTTTTGACTTCTTTAATTTTTTATGTAGTAGCAATAAGTGTATTAATAAAATTAATTAATTAATTAATTTTAATTAATTAATTAATTAATTAATTATTAATTAAGTGTATTAATAAAAAATATTTGTTTTTTAAAAAAAATAGTACAAAGAAAAACGTTAGAAAAAAAATTAATCATTTATTGTAAAGAAAATAAAGCTTTGAAAAAATGCTTAAATAATAAAGCTTGTCGATCAATAATCATTAACTCCTTGCTTCAGATATTTTTAATAAGTATGTGCAAAAAGATCTATTATTTATTTAATTAAAAATTGTGAATTATAAAAAATATAATAAAAATTCATTTCTAATAAAATTTTGTAAATATAAAATAACAGAAGACCATAAAATTCGGCATCGATATTTTATCACCGTATGCCTTTTAACGGTCAATAGACAAGCCAATAAAACACGTGAGACTTATAATAAAAAAAATATAAAGTTGAGTTTCCAAAATTAAGCTTAATGTGATTAACCTTGATTTTTAGGTCAACAGAATGAAAAATATATATGTAAAATAAATATACTAAAACTAATAAGTAATTTTGTATTGATCATAGAGAAAGGTGTAAATAAAAATTATTAGAAATTTATATGATAAATGATTATGGAATAACTGGAAAATATTTTTTTTTTTGAAAAAAAATATAAGTGCGATTAAAATTCACAAAAATGTATAAAAGTTTGGACTTTGAATATTAGAAACATGTTATATTTGTGGATAAAAGTAAATTTAATATTTTTTGGAAGTAATGGATGCAAAAAAAGTATGAAGAAAGTCTATTAATTTTTTTTTAATATTATCGTCTGAAATACAGGGTACTGCGGATATTATGATTTGAGAATGAATATCGGTTGCTAGTTTGAAGATTTGGTTTTTATTGATAAAATGGTACATGAATATGTATACTTAAATAAATTTAAAAATCATTTAAAACAAAGTGTAGAGAAATTAGGTCTAAGAAACATTAATGTTCAAAATACAAAGAATGTATATATACGTCTTTGGTTATTAATAATTATTCAAATGAAATCGAAATATGCATTCACTATTCAACCTTAACCCATTTAGACACATTTAGGATCTTCTTATAGATCAAATGAAGTATTTACTTAAAAAAAATATTGAAAAGAAGGTTACTCAATAAGTGGGCTTATATTCCAGGGAAAATGATAACAAACTTAGTAAAATTAAACCTACAAAGATTTAAAGTTCCAAATTACAAAGAATCCTTAAGAAATATTAAAATGAATTTAAATAAAAATTTTAATCGTTTTGTTCTTAATACTAATTTGCCCCATGACTTTTGTAAGATTTTTTTATTTTTGCAGAAGAAATTTCCTTTATTGCGAAACAAAATAAATGTGCATTCTAATATATTTAAATTTTATATCTAATAAAATTTAACTGAAATACATTATCAATGTTAATCTCAGTTTATTGTTCATTTTGAATTATTTGAAATGTTATTGCTTTCCTTTCCTTATGATTTTTGTGAGTTATTGAGCATAGTATATATTAATACTAAAAAAATATTAATAAAACATATCATTGAAATTTGTAATAAAAATATACAATATTTTTTAAAAAAATATTGATTTGCGACAAGACGACAAGCGAAAAATATTTTTAGCTTAAAAATCTTCACAACGTAATCATGTTCTACACTATATTAATTTATATATAAATTCTATGTGTTTAAAAAAATATTTTTTAATTAACGAGAGATATATTATTTTAAATATTATTCAGTTTAATATATTATTCATTCATTAACAATTCAATTTCATTGAATATATTTAAACGATTATTTATTCGACTTATTGTTAGTTTAAGTTAATTATTTTCATGTTGTATTCAATCTTCTTATTTCAATGTCAATATAATAAATAAATACAATCAATTAATTTGTTTCAAAGTCAGCCAACGATAAAATTATATTAATATAATTATAATTAAATGACTAGTATGGTATGTGAATAATTAACGTGTTGAATTTCTAATTTAATGTTCATTACTTCACTATCTGTCAATATAAACAGTAATTATTTTGTACTTTTAATAAGCTTTGATCATGAACTCAAAAATAATTGATCTATTTTTAACATAAAAGTTTATTGAATTTGAAAATCATTTTCAAACACCGGAGAAAATATTTACATTATTTAATATGAATTTGCATTTATTCCAATAAAAACTAATTAATGTTAACGTTCAAATTATTGAATTTTTGATTTAGTTTTTAATTGGTTACTCTTTTATATTTCCTAAAATTAGTATTAAAGATAAACAGGATTGTAATTTTTCAACTGAATTATCTGTTCAAAGATTTATATATATATATATATATATATATATATATATATATATATATGTATATATATATATATATATATATATATATATATATATATATATATATTATATATATATATATATATATATATATATATGTATATATATTACATATATATACTCGTATGTATATATATTACATTATCATAATCAACCAAAAAGCTTATATCATCCCACTGATAGGCGTAAGTCTTATCGAATGACAATAAGTCCTCTTAAATGTTTTCTCAAGATACTTCCATTGTTTCCTATCCGCGACTAATTTCATTCGACTCTTATTTCTTCAATACTTTATAATATCATCTCTCCATCTTTGATAAGATTTCTTCAATGGTCTCTTTTGCTTCTTAGTCTCCATTCCATAATGATTTTTATACTTATTTGTTCTAATATTCATTTAAAAATTTTTTGATCAAATTCAGAAATTCCTAACATTATTCTTTCCATAGTTCGCAGGACTGTCCAAAATTTTTGCTTTATTTTTACATTCAATGTCAAATATTCTAATCCCTAAATCAAAGCATATAATATAGGGTCAATAAAATGTGACGTTTAGATTTGTGTTTTATTAAAAGGAAACAAAAGTAACTATACACATTTTTCTTTTTAATAAAACACAAAACTAAGCGTGACATTTGAATGACTCTAATACATATTGATTATATGTTTTCTGTTTCAAACTCAATCGTATGTTATTTTTAATAATATTATTCATTCTTCTGAACGTTGCTCACATTGCTCTAATTCTCGATTTAACTTCTGACCATAAGTTACCATCATATCATATATTTTTTCCCTGATTATATATATATATATATATATATATATATATATATATATATATATAACTGACTAGAATGTTACTTGTCAATACGTCATAAATTAAAACTTTCATAATTTATATCAGTTGTAATTAAAGTAAAATCGAGTTAAACACTTATCAGTTGCAATCGACCTTGAAGGTACAATAATAAATAGTTTTTATTGTATAAAAATAAAATATATCCTTATTTTATTCAAATCTTCATAAAATATTATTGTATATTGAATGAAAGAACGGATTTAATTTTTAGTATCGTTAATTTAACCAGATAGAATTTTATATAAATTTATTTCCTTTTTCAAAACTATGGTATACTTTTCGAAGTATAAATTAAATTGAATTAAGTATTGTTACATATATATATATATATATATATATATATATATATATATATGCAATATTGTACAATTGTGAACATATTATTTTTGATAAAACATGTATGAAAGTTCAAAAATTATATATATAATTATTGTAGAAGTAATAAAACACTTTATAAACATGTACATGTTTTTATTTATTTATTTGTATTTTTTCGAATGTTAATAAATTGAATGATTTATTCAACATCAATATAGAGGTTATATAGGGTGATCCAGATGAGACTGAAGGATAGTAAATAAGTAAACATACGTCTAAACCCTGCAGTCTCATTTAAGCCACCCTGTAGTAATCCAATCTTTTACACAAATGACCTATCATCCCAAAACCACAAGATATTGAAAAGTGTTTAATGATTATTTATTTATCTCTTTTTTAATTAAAAGCTATTGTAATACTCATTTCGATGAAAATCCCATCCATCATCAACAAATAATAATTATTAAATACTTTTTCAATATCTAATGATATTGAACTGATAGTTTATTTATATGAAAGTGAATTCATCGGAGTTCCAAAATAAATAGTTAATTACTGAAAATTTATATAACTAAAAAATAATGTCATTTGGTTATATGTCTATCCAGCATAAGCTACAATAGTGGTTATGCTGGATTTGTGTTAACCAAACATTCGTAACGTGACCTTGTGAGAACAAAGAAAATTCTCGAATTCTTAATGATAAATACATAACTCTTGAGCGATCAAGAAAATTGTATTGCAAAAAGATATAACCAAAAAATGGAATTCAGTATTCTAGACTTTGAAGAAATACCGATTGATACAAGTGTGAACATGTGAAACAGTAATTTAAAAAACTAAATTCACATTCTCAAGACAATAATTTCAATATTTAACTACATTTCTCTCATTCTTTTTCTGATTAAGATCTGTTTATTTCAATATAAAGCTTAAATTTACCTCATTGCCAAAAATTATTTTTTCCAATATCTTCTAAGATTGTTAAAGATGATTTCACACTCTTTATTAAGCGCTTCAATTTTATTGTGAGTTAACTGCAATTTCTGAAGTAAACTATAAGTATAAATCTTGTATTTATGAAGCTTTCATAGAATAATTTTTATGTAATATTTTCATTATATACTCAGAAAATATCCGATCATAATTCTATGGAAGTTTTTCCTCAATATTGTCTCCCAATGAACTCTGCCACTGTTGTTTTCAAGGCATTTCTGGAGCATTAGTTTGCTTTTACGTTCCTTTTTACAATCTTTTTTTTAAAAAAAATGAACTAGTTTACAATAAAAAAAACTTATTTAATCGGCTATAAAAGGTTACACTTTGCAAGAATCAATTAATGGTTATATGTTCTTTTCTATGTTGTAATGTTTTTTTCTATAGAAATTTGATTCCAAAAATACTAAAATACTTATTTGGATATCATATTTTATATCGTAAATGTTTTAAGCGTCTATTTGATCAAGAATTGTGACATTGTGATAGAGAATTTTCCATAACCTCTAGTGATATTCTTAAAAAGTATAATCAGAGGAAATTTTGATTAACCGTGGAGGTAACATCTTATTGTTCGGTGAATTTTAATCTCGGTGCAACTTTCTTACGTAAAAAAATGATTCACAATAATGACCAATACTGTAAAAATTCAGCCTGTGAGTGAGTATTTTATAAAATTTGTGATTTTAATAGGACACATAAAATATTGGAATTTGACCATATATATATATATATATATATATATATATATATATATATATATATATATATATATATATAGGAAAAATAGAAAATTGTATTAAAAAACAGTGTTTTATTTTAAAAAGTAATTTCCTTATTACAGCACTGTCAAAATTAATTTTTATTTTTTTCTAAAACTATTGTAGGTTAAAAAGGTAAAATAGTAATTGTATTTTTTAATTATAAGATAAAATCGTTTGTAAATTAGACAATTTTTCAAATATATGACTAGATACTGATATATAACAGTCTTTAAAAACATTCTGGTTAAATTGCTATTTCTGATTTAATAGATATTTTTTACTACTAAATCGTATATTGTTAGAGTGAATATTATTCCTTTTTTATAAATAAAATTTTAGCAATTCAAGTGAGGATTTAGAGTGTATATATATATATATATATATATATATATATATACATACATACATACATATATACACATACATACATACATACATACATAAATATATTTTTTTCAATATTTAGGAAATATTTCAATAGAAAAAACCTCTCATTCGTATACAAAATATTATAGAAGTACTTAATTAAATAATCACTTATTTACTGATACACATTCCAGAGGCATTTTTATCATCAAAGATTAATAGAGATATAGTTTCGAGGTTAAGTGGTTCAATTTGTGTTAATATGATTTTCTCACAATACTATAACGAATATATTTTTTTAAAAAAATAGAATATAATAATTTTTATAGGTCTTAAATGCCACTCCCAACGATATATTTTAATATTTTTCAAATTACATGATGTTTCATTACCTTTTCAAAAATATTGTTATTTATAAATGGATAATTTATTGAAAAAATAAAAAAAAAAACCTCTTATACCGTTGAAAAATGCATTTTTAACAGATTTTTTTTTTAATTATTATTATTTAAATAATTGGTTGTTTTATGTGAATTCAATAAGTTTAAAATGTGGACTATATAAATGAAAATTTATAAAATGTTATAATTTCATATATACTTATTTATTATCTAAATTTCATAAGTACATATACATTATGGTCCAAATAAGAGTGAATAATCTAAACCGAGACTGAAAGTTAATCTTTCAGTCTCATTTGAACTACATACATATATATATATATATATATATATATATATATATATATATATATATATATATATATATATGTAGTTCATTCGTATGCGTATAAATATGTACATACGAGCGTGTGCGTATGAATATAATTTTTTGTAACATTTAAAAAACACGTAAAGTAATGTTTAACTAAAAGTGATAATTATCAAAGATACGATTACTTCGCCCCCTCGTATTTGTTATGAGTTTATTACAAAAAGGAATGTGTTATTAATTCATTGTATTATTATTTTCAAGCTACTGTTTTCAATACGCCTACAAAATTTTAATATTCACGTTCTTTACGAGGTGTTGATAAAAAAGTAATAGTTTCTAGTGTTTGAATATTATTATGTATATTGTCACTCATGTATGCATATAAATATACATATAAATACACACACTCATTTTTTATAAACATACATATTCTTATATATACGATCGTGAATAATGTTTAAATGTAAAATTGACGATGTGAAAATGAAAGTATACACAACTTGTATTATCGAATGAATTTTAAAATGTCAATAAATAAAATAGTAGACTAGTAAAATATAAATAAAAAATAATTATTTATATTTATTCACGAATTTTATTATTTTGCGATTTTTTTTAATATATTATGCAATAAATATGTATAAATATCGATAAATTGGTTTATTTTATTAACATATTTTTATAGAATATAAAAAATATTATTTGAATGTTTGTATTTTTTATAAAAATGTTTAATATATAGGTTTATTCAAATATGACGCCTAGATTTCTGTTTTATTAAAAAAAGAAACTTCACGTTTCTCTATACATATGTTTCTTTTTAATAAAACACTAATCTAGGTGTCATATTTGGATAACCCTATATAAGACCATATAAAAATAAATTTGTTTAATTATTTTCAGAGTAATTATATATCAAAAATTTATTATTTGTTTAAATTACATCGCATTATTAAAATATATATTTTTTATATTTAAAACAGACTAACATTTTTTGTGAGAATGATAGACGTAATACGTGATTTTAAATTTTATAATCCATTTGTAAAAAATGAAATGTACAAATAACGATTAATATAGAAGATGATATAAATAATGACGTAATGTTATGTTTTTTTGTCAAGAATTAATTGTATGCATATGTTAAGTACATAATATATTGAATATTTTATAACAAGTGTCATTCAATAAAAAACAAATAGTAAGAAAAATATCTTAAAAAATGTTATTTTTGCTGATATATCTAAGGATAAGTGTTTCAGAAAAATGACTAAGTACTTAATATATTGATACATATATTATCATATTAGTTTAATTTTCAAAAATCAATATGTATATATATATATATATATATATATATATATATATATACATATATAAAGAGAGAGAGAGAATAATCTCCTGATATATGTCCTCGCGATTAGCGTCTTTTCAATTTGCGTTGTAGCAAAATTTTAAAACTGTGAATCAATTTACGTCCTATTTCTTTCAATTTATCTTTCTACAAATTCTTCTCTATTTCTGTGATTCTCCAAATTCGAAACGTGTTTATAAAGCATTTATTTATACAAATAAGGTTATTGACATATTTAACGAATATGACAAAAAGACACCAAGATTTGACTCAATAAGGTACTCAGTCTATAATAATAACAGATACTATAAGGACCTTTATACAAAAATGAACTTTACATAAATACAAGTAGTTGGAATCATTTTTCAAGCCAATTTACAAAAAAAATATTTGCAAAATGTTATATAAATCGAGACCAAATCATCAATGTTCAGGAGCTTGAATCATTTTAAAATACGTGTTGTAAAGACTGTCACACATGAATCCGACGGAATAATGATATGGGCATATTTTTTTTTATAGAGACGTGATCCAATTTTTTGAATTAGAGACGTTATGAATGCTTGAAAATGTGTTGATATATTATGTAATATTATGTTGCCTTTTGTGGAGTTCGAAATGCCGCTTAGATGGGTGCTAGACAACAATCTGAAACATTCATCTAAGTTGGCAAAAAAAATGGTTTGATAACGAAAAAATTGCAGTAATGAACTGGCCAGCGCAGTCACCTGATTTAAATCCGATAGAGAATTTGTGAGACGACTTTAAGCTGACAATTGCAAATAAAAAATTTAAAAATAAAAATTAATTATGGGTGACAGTTGGAAAAGCTTAGAAGGCTAACCCTAATAATCGAGGTCAAGTCTTAATCGACTCGATGCCTCGACGTTGTGCAGCAGTTATACAGAATAAGGGATATGCTACCAAATATTAATAATTTTTTTATTCTTTGTCAATTTTTGGAAACTAAACATTGTTTTTTGATATAATACACCTATTTTTTTACACTTCAATAGATACCACAAAAAAATTCCAAAAAGCAAGCCATCTTCATCTTTTAATTAAACGGTAATACCCAGAAATTGATATTTATTGCACGACAAACAGTTAAAAAAAATAGTTTGAGAATATTAATTTCATTCCCAACTTTGATTAATTTCTTTCTATAACAAAGACACTCTTATTTTTGTTCACACAACTGTATGAATATATATATATATATATATATATATATATATATATATATATGTTTATACACACACATACATAATATACGTCTGTATATATAAAGAGTGCCACTTAAAACCATAGAATAGAATTTTTAAAATAAGTATAATTAGTACTTCTAATCATTAGATATTAAATGGAAACAAATATGATTTATAGTATTTTATATTTAAATTCATTTTATAACAATAATAATTTTTAAATTATTAGTAACTATATATTTTAATGTTTATAACAGAATGTCAACCCCATTCTCTGTTATAATATTAAGGTAATAATTTTATTAGCCCCATACCATTTTTATGCCTTTCAATTTTGTTTATAATATTGTCAATTTGTCCTTTCTAACAAAAGTAACTGTAATATGATAATCAAGTATCAAAATGAATATGTAATTACTATTTCTATTCCCTTGAGAGACAGATTAAGACGTACTTTTATAAATTAATAAGTATTATAACAGTTCTTTTTGACTGATTGAATTCATTGCCATTATACATTTCTCCATCAAAAATTTATTATTGGATTATTAATTTTCAATCGCTATTATAGTTACAATTTAACTGTAAATAAATCAGTCATTAACATATAGATATATTTCCAAATAATTTATAATTTAAATATACACAGGAGATACTTAACAATACTGGATTATCATTTGATAGTATATTTTACTTTTATTTCTATTGCTATCAAATATAACTGATTTCATAGTGTTATTATTTATATCAATTAAGCGTAATTTGTTTATTACTACGAAGAACGTCACAAAAACCTTTAGAAAAATATCAAATTTTAAATACACTAACCTGAAATTAATGAATTTGAAATATTTTTCTAGAAGAAAATTTAGTTAGAAATTAAGTACTCCGATTATTACAAAAAAAGTATATTTTAACTCGCAATGTTGGTTCATGTAATCATTACTCGCATGATTCGTTACTTAACACGTTCGTTACCATGCGTTACATATGTGACGGACCGATTTCTTATGAAATATCGATGTCATGCACGTGTAAATCACGATTTTTCATTTTATGACCACAACAAATGAAATCTGTTCTAGAGTACATAATTGTAAACATGCTATATATTAAATAAAACTACTAAAAATATAGCATAGTCAGTGGTGAATGGTTTTCTACATAAACGATTATAGCTTACGTGTTAACAGATTATTAGAATATTGGGTAATACTCACTACTTTTTTCCAACTGTTTTAATTTAAAAATAACTACTTTACGATACTCCTGACAACCAATTATTTCCTCTAGTCTTTAAATAATAAAATTCTGCAATAGTTTTATATAATAACTTCATAATTCTAACGTTTTAAGTTATTCTGTTTTTTTAAAAAAAATATTTATTATATGAATTATATTTTAAACTTATTTGCAGTAAAAACTAAGTATATTTTTATTTATGAAATGAACTGACTGCAGTTAAATATGGAATTAAAATATTTATAAATATCTCACACTAAAATTTATACCTGAAAAACCGTGGAATTAGTATCGTAACAAATATGTAACTGTTATTATCATAATCCTTTTCACTAATAGCAATACCGATGCCTTGCATTAGTATTATTTTTATTATTCAATATATTTTCAATATATAACTCAAATGCTTTATATTTCACAAAATTCATTTCAGGTAAAAGTAATTTTTGATTTTCTGTATTATCATTTTATTTACATTTATTTTATACATAGTACAAAAAAAGTTTTGGTACAATTTAGATAATCAAAAGTAAATACTTCTTACTTCGAAAATTGGAAATATAAGGTCATTCGAATGTGACGCCTAGATTTATGTTTTATTAAAAAGAAACAAAATAAACTATATACTTCACCCTATACATATGTTTCTTTTTAATATAACACAAATCTAGATGTCAAATTTGGATGACCCTATAATTGATCAAACGTTTCTTTAATTTTGTATATATGCATGTATTCTCAATTTAGTGACACAAAAATGATCAATAATTATAATTTAATAAATTCAAAATTCAAATTATTTTTATATTATAAGTAAAAAGATAGAAATTATTAAATTGAATAATAAATTAACAGTACTTTTCATTTGATTCCCTTTTTTACAAGAATTATCACCCAAACATCATAATATACAATAATAATTAGTAAATATTTTTTTTAATATGGTGCTCTGATAAAGAAGGAATTACTATCGAAATACGCATCATCTTATCGTTGCTATATACGAATAAAGTAATTATTGAACACTTATTAATATAATGTGGTATTAAGATAATAATTTATTCATGTAAAAGTGAATTCATCTTAGTTTCAAAACAAATAAACCTCTATTTTCAAACTTTGGTATTGATTAAACTATTTTTTTTAGTAATTGTAACTCTATTGTTTCCTTTATTTTCAATCAGTTTTTAAATTAAGTTATATATATATATATACTCGTATATATATATATCGAAAATATTAGAATATACCAGAATTACGAAACAAATTGATTTTATTCATTAAAAAACATTTTTTTATTACATTACTTATATAAAATAGTGAATACTACTGAATTAATTTCAATAGTTGTCAAGTAATAAATGTTATTTCAGATTTTTTTGTATGACCGCCTTTTGACTGCATTACTACTAAATATATTTTTAGTATTTTTGAATTTTGTTGTCAAATTTTACTCTATGCTCTATTTAAATTTTTCCGCAAAGTTTCTAAATTTCTCAAATTTTGTTACTGATTGATCTACGTTATTTCAGCGAAATTTTGTATAGTGTAGTTCAAATGAAACTGAAGGATAGTAAATTATAAAAAAGTAAATGTTTGCCAAAACCCTTCAATCTTAGTTAGGTCTCCCTATAGAAGGCAAATTAGTGGTTTTTGATGGTAACATCGACGTTTTTAGAAAATTATTTATTTTTGTCCGTTATACATTATATTATGTACATGTTTATTAATTATATGATTGTTTTTGGTTGTTTTCCTCTTAAAACACAACCTATTTCAGGTTAGCTCTAACTTGACCTGGCTCAAAGAAATAATGTTGTTTCAAAATGTTTACATATATATATATATATATATATATATATATATAAACATATAACATCATCCAAAAGTGTAGCCTAGATTTGTGTTTTATTAAAAAGAAACATGTCTATATGGTGGTGTATGGAGAAACATGTGTATAATTTCTTTTGTTCTTTTTTAATTAAACACAAATCTAGGTATCACATTTGGTTAACCCTATGTATATATATATATATATATATATATATATGTTTTTTAATTTTTCCCAGAAACCTAACTAAATCTATTTTATTATTTCCAAAACATCCTCAAATTATACAATAATATTTTCTCCTCTGTGTTTAATTTTGCACGTTATAAAATTTTCTAATACAATTTTTCCAACTTGATGACATACAAACAATCTTAATTTCGTACCAAAAAGTTTAAATTTAGATTCATCTATTCAAAAAATAACCTTATAATTTTTTTCTTTTCGATTTTGATATTTTTTAGTCAAGGCTAATCGCTTTTTTATTCATCGACCTTAGTAAGAGGTTCTTTTTAGAAAAACCTCAAAAAGGTCTTTTTACCAAATTACGTTTACTTAACTATAAATATCAGTGTAGGTTTCTCATGGTTACACTTATTCTCTTGAACGTTTTTTTATACACTCAATCGTCTTTTACGGTAATTTGTTATTATGATTAAATAATCTTTAGATGAAGTGATGTAGGGCAGCTTTAGGTGGTACTGAGATTTGCTAGTCATTTTGTCAAATTCTATTTAAAATTATATTTTATGCTGTAAATCGTAGCGTCTCTAAACGAATCGAAATTTCTTTTTAAATTTTACCTTCTGAATAAATAATACAAATAGTAAAACAAATACCATTATTGAAATTTCACGATTTTTCGACATTTTAAAAATTGTTTATTCAAAGCACTGCAACAACTGTAATGATGCTAAAACTTTGTTCACTTTAGTCGTCTTTTTAAACTTGTATGATATAAATTCAAATAATACAAAAATGTTAATAGAAAAACATAATGACTAACTAAGAATCATTCTTTTACCGTTTTTTAACTAAAATACATTAAATAGATTTCATAAATTTACGAATATATAAATTTTTTTCTAATTAATAATTAATTTGATATAATTTTTAAATGTTTTTCTATTAAAGAAATATATTTGAATCTAATTAGGGATTATAAAATGTAAAATATTATTATATTTTCCAACATCAAAAATATATTCAAAACTATGATTATCAAAGGAAAAACAGAAGTTTTGCTTGTCTCAATCTTTTCCTGGGTATTCTATATAGGCAATGATTTATGAAGAGTTTTATATTAAAAAAATAAATTTCTATTTTACATATTTGTTTAACATTTACTAATTAAAATTTTATTTTTTTGCTGCAATTTTGATACATTTCACTATAAAGATAATGGCGTTATAATTGAAATATTTATTAGTTAATGCTATTGTTAGATAATAGAATCTTAGTTAAAATATGAAAAAGTAACTAACTGTAACTTGAAAAATTATCAGTTATTCAAAGGAGTTTAGAAATAGTTTCACAAGATACGAAAATTTAATGAGAATTTCTTTTTTGTCAATACAAAAGAATTTATTTATATAAAAAAGATTTAAGTATTAAGAATTGTACTTGAACAAGTATGTAAATACCAGTCTGATTTCAAACTAGAAACAAATATGAAAACTAGTAAATATATTGTCATAAAGTTAGTAAAGATGTCATTAGATATTCTACAAATTCAAAACATTAAAATTTATTGATAAATTGTGATAATCATTTATGCCACGCATAAAAGTACATGTAAAATTTAGCATATTTTTTTAGGAACTGAAAAGAACATCGAAAAATGACATGTAAACAATTTTTATTGTGTATAGTCAGTTCGTCTATGACTAATAGTTCTGTTTTGCCTAAAAATAAACATTGTTACACTTAATTATAATCTTTCTAAAAATACGACGAAGAAACATTTATCAAAACATCGTGTTTTATTCTAATGGTATTTGATTATTTTTAACATACTTTACATGGAAACATTGACATTGAGGTGTCCTTATTTGTCAATTCGAGTACAAGACATTCCATCGTAATTAAATACTCGAGTGAAATTCAATTTTATGATCTTTTCGCACTTTTTTATTTTTATTCGTGCGAATAATTCATTGTATTACAAGGTGCTTGAAACAATTTTTGACAGATAATTCACAGCCCACGCTTTACGAATACAAGTAGTAAAATCAAATTATCAGTGTTATTTTTAAACTCTTCGTATATGAATATGTGATATACGCTGTATTTAGACACGTACGTTTTTATGTATTTTATGTACTTATACGAGTATATATATATATATATATATATATATATATATATATATATATATACATACATACATACATACATACATATATACATACATACATAAAAAAACTAACAAATTATTTCTTTATAAAATATTTATATATAATTTATTGTGGTTTTATATGATTTTTATATTTTATTTTCTCTATATCTTCAAACATTTCAATATTTTTTTATATATATATATATATATATATATATATATATATATATATATATATAATATATGTACGTAGTACTTTCTTGAAATAAGTATTCATTTTATTATACTAATTTGTCAACCCTCTATTTTATTTCTTTTTCTGAATTTATATTTTTCAGGAAGGAGGATATTATTTTACCAAGAAATATATTATTATATCATAACAAAACTTTAATACACTTGTACATATATACTATTATCATTTTTCTTTTTATTCATTATATATATATATATATATATATATATATATATATATACACACACACACATATATATATATATATATATATATATATATATATATATATATATATATATATATATATATATATTCAACACACGATTGTATGAGTATTTATTAATTTAGGTGATATTACGTACTGTTGTAATTTATAAATTGTTTTGGATGAAAAAAAGGACAAATGAAAAATAATTTTTATGAATTTTTCATAAATTAGTATACAAGGAAATAACATATTGGATTCCATAAGAAAAAGACTAATGTATTTTTAAAAATAATAATTTTAAGTTTTTATTCAATATAAATAATGTATACAGTCTACCACATGACAAGCGGAAATGCAAGCCATTACTCTACCGGTCAGTAATATATACATATATATGTATTAGATATATTTTGAGTCACCTGACGAATTCGATTTTTTTGTTGTTTTCAATAAATAAATATTATTTAAAATATTTTTTTTTGTCTTTAAGTAAAATACAGTTTTGTTGAATTATACTGCCCATCAAAATGAAAAATACTTTTAATCCAAATTATGTATTAGATTTATTTATATGTATATTTAATGCCAATTGGTGAATTTGATTTTTTTGTTACTTTTGGTATAAAATATTTTTTATTCTTTCTAGATAGAATTCAGTTTTTTTTTTTGTAATTCACCGTCAATTAAAACATAATCTAAATCAATAATTCGGCCTTTTTTCAAATTAAAATTAAAGGGACAATTTTTATTATCACATAAATCTTGTTTTTTATGATATTTTGAAAATGTTTTTTGTAGAGCAGTAAATAATATTTTTTTGTATTTTTTTCTCTTTAAGATATGAGAATTCCAGAACTGTTGCAAAATAATAAGTTTTTTTAGTCGATAATCCATGTTATTATAGTTGATAATCTATATATTTGCAAATAATCCAGTTTTCTAAATTTAAACCTAAAATTTAAAATTGTCTTAAACGTCAAGGGGTTTAAACGAAAACAGTATTCGAGTAATTACAGTGTGCAAATAAGATATTAGTCGGAGAAATTACAAATGCAATAAAATATTCAGGTTTATTATACAAAAATTTATAAAACAAACATTTTTCATGATAAAATAACATTATTTGGAATACAGCTAGTATGGTGAGAAAATATTACAGAGTATAATAAAACAACACTTTTATAAATTATGGATTAGGGATCAAAAAGTTTTAGTTTAAATATTATTTATCACTTTTGGGATTATTAAAATAATATTGTATTTGGTCAAATTAATTGAGAGAAGAAAATTTATTATAGATATACCGATGAGTTATTTGTAATACTAAAAATGGAATAAAAATATATCTATTAGATTTATAGAAGTTTATAAAGAATAACAAATATCTTACAAAAAATAATTAAACATAATCATAATTTTAAATTACTGAAGAATTTCCAGCAGATATTTTTATTTTATACTTTATTAGTATTTTTCAATTATTTTTTAATAGATTATAAGGTATTAAGTAAAAAATAAATATTTTTTAACATTATATTAATTTATTTATAGATATCAGATATGGCCTAAAATTTTTATATAGCTAGCATCTTATATATAAAGTGATCCAAATGAAACTAGAGGCTTTAGACATACATTTACTTGCTTACTATCGTTTCTCTCTCTCTCTCTGTATATATATATATATATATATATATATATATATATATATATATATATATATATATTATATACAAGTATCTCCTACATAGCTGCGAAATTCAAAAGACCAGAAGGCGGAAGGGAGATATTTGCCAACCTAATATATATATATATATATATATATATATATATATATATATATATACATCCATACATACATATTATTTATAACCTCACCAATCCGCCCAGTAAACTTGAGGATTGTCATCCAGTACAAGTGAATTGTAACATTCATGAAACTTTTGTTTAGCAGTGGGCTAATATTAGCTAATATAATATGAATATATCATTTATAAATAAATTTATAATCTATTTAATAAATTATACTTTCTTCATTTATAAAAATTAAATTAAAAGAATCTAAAAACTTAATATTGTTCAATAAAAAAATCTTTTTCTTTTATATGTTAATAGTTTATTTTCTACTATTATTTTGTAACATCGGTAATTCAAATTATCTTCATTTAATGACATGTAATTACATTTTAAACTAGATAAAATTTTTTACAAATTTTTGTTTATTTATTAATATGACGTATAGTTTTAGAAAGTAATTATTCTTATCAAATAAAATCAAAAATAATATATTTAATACTTTTAATTTTTTTTTAAAAGGGTCATTATTAAAAATATAATTAATTTTAGTATGTAAAAACAATACCAATTTTAGAATACTGAGTATTACTTTTTATATTTAATTTTTTTTAGAATATTAAAAATATTATCTGTTTATTTTTTTCGTATTTTTACAAATATTTTCAAAATGTAATAATAGTGATATTTTTTTTATCATTTTATATATATATATATATATATATATATATATATATACATATAAATGAATTTGTAAAAGCTGCAAAAAATAATAAATAAAAATATGGAGTACTTTTTTAACGTTTTTTATATATATATATATATATATATATATATATATATATATATATATATATATATATATATATATATATATATATCAATAAAAGTGTATTTTTAAATACATATCGTTCAAGTATGTTCATTCTTTATTCCAATAGTTTTAATGTAAGTTTTTTCTTATTTTGTTGGTCATTAAGTGCTATGGAAATAAAAAAAAATGTGGCTTGTATATCTTGAAACCGGTATATAATTTTGTGAATAAATCATTTTATTAAATAATAAAAAAATAACTTCATATTTGCCCTATATTAAGCCAATATTGAAATGTTGATGTATTTTTCTCATGAATATAAAGTACAATATAAGACAGATACAATAAATAAAGTATGAATTTATATTCAAATTAGTGTTATTGAAACGAAATTACATTTTTTATGCTTGATATTACAAAGAAAGTTTCTCCATATATATCACTTAATTTGTATTGATCAAACCTTGAATTCATCATAACATAACTTTAAAGAAATCAACTTGACCTAAATCGGTACTTTTACTATGATTTATCTTTTCTGGAATTGTATAAGTTTATTTTGTGAACTAATATCGTCTTCCTCTTCAAAATAGGTGCCTAATTTGATTATTTTTTCATAAAGTCGATATCGGCATATAAATTGTTAATTTTTTTTTATCAATACAATACATTTACTAATCCTTATACAATATATAATGACTTTGTGTTCTATATTCTTTTTATTCGAAAAGTGTCAATTGAATCATAATAAATTGATTTGACTGATTTTATATATATATACGAGAGTCATTTGATAATTATGGTAATGAAGTAAGAAAAACTAAATTGAAAAATTTAACTAAATTAGTTAATTAAATTAATCAATAAATAACTTTACACAGTTATCAAACGACCCTCGTATATAGTATAAATTAAACACAGTATAATTAAAATAGTTTATTTTTTTGAAAAATACAAAGTGCTTTTTATTAATAGCTATATTTATTGTATTGTATTGAAATATTTATTTTACTTTGCAATATCATTTATGCATCTATGCGTGTGCGACTTTCAATGATATATAAAAACTAAGCAAAATTATTTCAAAGTGATTAAAAAGTAAGTCAGTGAATTACAAAAATTCAGTTGATTTTTAACAAGAGCAAACATATTTTTGTAGAGCATTTAGTACAATAGATCACACTTAAACAGTATATTAAATAATTATTCAATATAATAATTATTAAATATTTCTTTGTTAACCATTTACGGGTTAGGAAAAAGATTTTGGCTTTATTAGTACATCAAAAATTTTATATATACTGAAAAATCAAAGAATTGAAGAAAACTGTATTGATTTTTTTTTAAAAAAATACGATAAAACACTATATACTTCGTATAAGTGTTCGAAAAATCACGAAAATTTTAATTATGTAAGGAATCAGATAGGGTGATGCGGTATTATGAAATCTATTTAAAAAGACATTATAAGAGGTATTTAAGACATTTAATTCAATGGAGTAAAAAAAAATATTTTATAGGATGGTTCAAATAAAAATGAAGTATTTGGACATACATTTACTCACTATCATTTACTATCCTTTATTATCTTTTAGTCATATTTTGTCTAAACTATATATAAAATTGTATTTTGCTATTTACATAAATTATAATTAATAACTTTTCCCAAATATTACCTTTTGCATTTTTGTTGTTTTCAAAGACTGTACAAATATATCTAACTATCTATCTATGTCTCTCTCTCTTTATGTGCGTGTATATATATATATATATATATATATATATATATATATAATGTTTTTTAATCGTGAAAGAACTTTAAATTTAATTCCTATCAAAAGTGCAACCTAACCTAAAAACACCCCTTAAAATATATACATGTATGTATGTATATATAAAGGTATGATAAAGGTGCTTTTTTGGATTTGGTAGAACTTTCATTAATAGGGATTCAATTTAAAATTCTATCACGCTTATAAAACAACCTATATATACATATATATATATATATATATATATATATATATATATATATATATATATATATTTAAACATATATATGTATATACGCACATATACATACATATAGGTTGTGTGTGTGTGTAGTTGTAAGCCTGTATATCAGTAAATATTTACCATATTTTGCAAATAAATATACTCAATAGAATTTTTGTGGCAATATCGTTACGATCTTTAGAATAATCTAGTTTTAATGAACTGTAATAAATGGTGTTTTGCCTTTTTTTAAAAAAAACGATGTTTACTTCGCGAATCTGTGAAGAGAACTAAAATGTTTGAAAAAAGTATTTGTTGGATTTTTTTATTAAATGATTTTCTAAAAAATCGTAACAGAATGACTAGTTCAATTATGTGTTTAATACCAAAATATCAATTTTATTTTAAAACAATCAAATGAATTTATATATTTTAATGATGTATTTAACTTTTATTAATTTTTCGATATATATACATATATACATATATATATATATATATATATATATATATATATATATATATATATATATATATATATAGTATTATGTGAATGACTTAGACATGAATTTAATTAATAAAAATTATTTTGATTTTAGAACTGTTATAAAATAACTTTTTATTTTCTTTATTAATATATAGTTTTCATTTGTAGTACATTGTTTATTAAAAATAAAACATCTTTTTTAATACAGTGGCATTTTTAAATATTCAATACTTAATTTTTAATCTCTACATATACACACACACACACATATATATATATATATATATATATATATATATATTCATTATTACTCAAATGTAAAAAGAACATTACGAAAAATAAATTGTTTTCAGAAAATATATTTCAAATTGTTAAAAAATGATTTAGATCAAATAAAAGTAAAAAATATAATTAATGATATAACAAAATCATTACAATTAAAATTCTTTACTTATGTGAGTTTTTAAACATACTAATAGATTGTAAGTACCTAAAATTGTTTTTTTTAAAAGACTTAAATAAGTTAAAATTTAAATTTGAAATTTAAAAAAAAACAAATATTTTTCGTTTTCAATTCTAATTTCAAAACGTTTTAATGCAAAACTCTAAAAATTAAATTTAATAACAAATTGTTAACAATATTGATATATATTTGTGATAAATTTTCATAAATTTTTTATATACATATATTTTTCATTGATTTAATATTTTTGTCATGTGAATTATTTTTCCGTAATTGAACCAATATTCACTTTCGGAATATAATATGGGAAACAATTTTTAAAGATAGATTAAATATTTCGTTTTGTTTGTTTTAATTATGCAATATTTATATTTAATAAATAATATTAAATACATGTCTTTATCAACTGCCATATTTTGATTTATTATTTGAAGGAGAATACATTTTAAATCACTGTATCATTGATGATAATATAAAAAATATAACAAAATAAAACATATTCTTTAGATCACGGAAAAGAACCTTTACTGTAATTTTCTCTAATTCCATAGTCAGAACTAATTTTATACAAATACAATTCCTATTTATATGAACTCATGACTGAAATCTTAAACGAAATTCATTTCGTAAATGTCAACATTAAGATAAGGAATTATTTGTCACTCAAATAAAAAACTTCGTTAAAAGATAAGAGATGTGATAAAAATTGAAAACCTGCCAATATCTTAATTTCTTTTGCAAAATAGTGTATTTTATCAATATCATTTTTATATTACTCATATTTTAATAAAATATTAAAATATGAGAATTAATGTTATAAATTTTATGTTTTTATTCAAATTATAGATTATTATAAGACATGTAAGAGTTATACAAAATTAATAATTTAATTTTTTATTACAATTTATATATATATATATATACACGTATATACTTTTTATTGGAGAAGAAATTAACTCGCAAATAATGTTTGTAAAATTGTGGTACAAATCTAAGAATAGTTATGTTTATTTATACATCAATTATATATAAATTAGAAAATGTGTTTCGTAGTAAGCAAAACATATTTGAAATATAAATAGTTTATCAATTATATCATCAATACAATTCATTAGTCTGTTGATAAGAAAGAATATGATTTATATTTTAACTTATGGGTTTCAGTGACAACAGTTACACCAACACTAAATAATAATAATAAACGTTTAGGCGCCACGAGTATTGCTTTGCAGTTATCTTGTATTATTTTAAGATTGGCCAGTATGTTTATGAAATAAATCAGTATTTCCCGACAATTTGACGACTGTCTATTTTCACTTTTGATACATTCCAAAGAACGGTGTGTTATAGAACTCCGTATGCAAATTTTTTTCAATCTTACTGTTATTTATACCGTGAACTATTGTAATAAGAAACGAGATAGTATTATTATTTATGGATTGTATTGTAATTTAGAATATATTAAATTATTTTTGGCACCAAGTCAATAACAGTTAATGTTATTATAAAACAGAGTTTTCTTTCGTGCACTAATTGTACATTAACATGTTACATTTAACCGAACAATCTATTTCCATCTAACAGTTTTTCAAATATAATTATTTATATCTTATAAAATTTTCCAGTACTATTCCGAAATTAATTTAATGTTTTTTCGGTCATTAAGAATTATTTAATTTACTTTAATGCATATAATATATAGATATAATAATAATCACAATAATAGTTACTGTTTATACTAACAATATTATTGAATATGACTTCTATCAATGTATTTTTAAACATATTTTCAGATACATACATATATGTATGTGGATAAACACTAGTCTTATTACATACTAAACTAGAACTGTAATATTTCATTTAAGTTGTAATTCTCAAAGTATATAAGGGTCGTTTGATAAGTATGGTAAATTTATTTATTGTTTAGTTTAATTAATTAATTATATTTTTTAATTTAGTTTTCCATACTTATCAAACGACCCTCGTTTTTTTATTATTTTAAATTATATTTTTTTACGTAAACATGAATAAAAATCATATTGGAGAACTGATTTATTTTGATTTCAATAGTCTAAAATTATTTTAAATAAACATTTAACGAATAAAGAAATATTTTTTTTAATTATTATGATTCTATTTTAATTACATATATATTTGATACATCGCAAATTTAAAAATATTTCTGAAATGTTGAATTGTATATGTAATTAACATTTCTGGAGTTATGTACCCTATGGATCAGTAATACATATAAAGTAGTAATTAATTTTGGTATTATTTCTGAAAAAAATAAATGAGTTATATCAAAAATTAATCTATTAATTTTATTTTTAATAGCAATATTTATATATTGATACTTTTTGAATTTGTACGTATATCAACAATTGATAATTAAGTGATATTTAGATAGAAATATATAATTGTTTCTATTTTTATGTTTTTTATGGCATTATATTTTATATATATACATATATATATATACATATATATATATATATATATATATATATATATACACAATTAAGTAGAGGATTTATTTAATTTGTCAGTAGATTCAATTAAGTTTATATCCAAGGGAAATATTTTTCTGTGATTTATGGAACATTTTAATATACATTTATCATTGTGGAATATTATTATTTATAATATATTGAAAAATAGTAATTTTAAAATGTCTTAAAAACAACAAATTGTATATAATATAATAATATATATTATATTTTTATATATACTACATTTCAAAATAATATGATTTAGTATAAAATATAAAAAAATAATATATGTAAACCATTTTTTACTAGAATTAATTGCTTTAAATTTATTCGCATTATTTAAATAATATTATTAAAAATTTCAAATATTTTTTTAATTTATTATCATGAAATAATAATTATCATTTCTGTACTATTTTAATTTATAGTTATTTTGTTGCATTAATTATTTATAACGCTCAATTTTTAACAATTTTGCTTTATTAGGTATTTAATTTTTCTTCTAACAAAATAAAACGTATAACAAACTATTTTTTAATAAATATTTGATTATATTAAAATTTCAATTTAAATCTAGAATCAGATAACATCTAATAAAAAAATAATTTATACTTTCTATAAATCACTATTAAATTAAAATTATAATGTTAACAAAATTTTAAAAATTACATCTATATTAATATTGTATTGTAATAAGAAGAAATAAATCTTTAATTATATAGTAATTCATTAAAAACGTAATTATTATATGAGAACAAACATTAGTTGAAACGATAGTGCCAATAAACTATCTATGTTTATTAATATTTATTTTATAATTCGTTGATTTAGTTATCATTTAATATATAATATCTATAATTATAAAAAAAATGAAATTTACTTTGCCTTTTTTATCAGTAATATGGAACAATGCATAAAGATTATTTGCCAATATAACTGAATTTATCAATACTTACAAACAAATATGACATAATTACATATATTTATTATCAGTGTATATATACATAACTGTGGAGAGGAAATAAAAATAATAATTAATTTATTTACTTACACTCAAGATTTTTAATAATATACTCTGTTTAATAAAGTATAGCAATGTTAATAATTTAAAATATTGTTAATTTTTCTGCATTAAAATATTGATAAATTATATATATGAATATATATATATATATATATATATATATATATATATATATATATATATATATATATATAGTAATTTTAATTTTAAATGTAGAATTTTTTAATCCTTTTCGTAAAAAATATGTTTGATTTTAATTAAAAAGTATATTGCATTTTTCAACATATCTCTAAACAAGTAAATACTAGAAATTTTTGAAAAATTATTACTCTAAAATATATAAATAATTTTTATTTATGTAAAACATAAATTAGATTATAATTTATTCTGATGTTTACATTCAGTTTGTGGTCAATTTAATTTCCATCAAAATTGTAATTGGTGTGTGATTTTTTCAAATTTTTCCAATATATATATATATATATATATATATATATATATATATATATATATATGAAATACTATATTACAATTTTAAACATTAATAAACGCAAATAATATTAAATGCTGTGGAAAATTTTTGGACAACTTTCACAAAAATATCAGTAAGAAAAATAAATGTCATCTATGAATTAGAAATAACTTTGTACCAGATAAATATTTGTTGTTACAAATTTAGTACAGAATAAAAGGTACATTATAAAATTTATTTTCTTATAAAAATATTCTACATTAAGTAATTTACTAATTTGCAGATAAAAACAACATTATTATTTAATATATTATTACTATTTATAGGAGAATTAATATAAATTAAATTTAGTTATAGAAAAGTAATCTGGAATCCATTATTTTATTAAAATATTCGTCTCTACAATTCCAAATTACTACTATTTTAAAAATATAATATTATTAATATCAAACAATAACAATCATAATAATAAAACTTTGTGTGCTGTAACATTTATAAGAATTAAATATTATATATATATAAATAATTATATACAAAAAATAAATTTTTTTAAGAAAATAATTTTAAAAGCTAAGATAGAAAAATAATTGATATAAATTTATTTATTTATCTATAATTATGATTGTTATTAAATATGATTGACTATTATTTAAATGTATATTTTATATACTTACTGCATGTAATTAGTTCCACAATATATAGACCAAAGTAGTGAGATTCAGTTGCTTCTTCTTTTGAAGCTGTTCATCTTGGAATTAAAAAATACTCTTTACTTAAAACAACAAAATCCATACACTTAAATGTATCGATGAAAAACATTCGAAATTGTTAATCATTTAAATATCATTTGTCACAAACGAAAAATATCTAATATAAAATAATCTATTTACGTACAATAATAGTCTAGAAAATGTCGAGAACTAGTGAAAATAAAATATCTCTAAAATAATTCGATTGAATTCACAATCACAATATACGAAAAGCGTGTCGTCGTCACATCTACTGAAGAGTTTAACGACTGAACGAGAACTGTCACATGTGTAAAAGCACGCGGTAACAGACTTCAAGAAGCACTGGGATAAAGTTTATAGAGCAGTGCGTAGTGTAACGTTCACGGCGCGACTTAGAGTGGCCGTACGAGACAAGGTACGAAGGTGCCTTGTTTGTTGTCTTCACTCGCCTTGTTTGTTGTCTTCATTCGGCAGACATGAGCCACTATACTAGTGGCTTGTGTCTGCCGCCACTATGAGTGGGGTTGAGTTACGACGTCTCCTGTTGTGAGACACGAGCTAACGGTGGTGATCTATCAGAACCAATATAGGGGGATATGTTTAGTTTCAGAGGAGTTGTGACGTGTACAAATACGTCTCAGATTTATTTTGTAAACACTATCGAAATGCAATTAAATAAAATACGATTACACCTAAGTCGATTTTACCGTTTTTTTCTCCATATTGGGGTTGTTTTACAAATACATACAAATAAACATACATAGAATAATTAATATTCTCGTGCAGACAAACAAATATATATATATATATATATATATATATATATATATATGCATATATATATATATATATATATATATATATATATATATATATATATATATATATATATACAGAACAATATAGACAAAAATGCATATATATACGTGAGTATATTTATATAAATATGGTATTTATTTATATATTTACAATGAATTTTTACAAATACATACAAATACTTTTTACCATACTAATTAAACAACGCTTATATGTATATATATATATATATATATATATATATATATATATATAAATATATATATACAATCGCATAGTCTGGCTAATCGGTTCCACTGATTATCCAGACTATTAGAAATCGGACTAATCGAAACATTAATTAAATACAAAAAACGTTAATTGGTTCCAAACAATTTTTTTTCTTGTTTTTCAGTAAATAAAACGAGGGTAATATATTTAAATGTTTGTATGTATCAACAAAATAAAATCAGGGGTTTATACATTCATTTTAAAAACATTTTAAATTCATTTTCAATTAAAATTTAATTATCAAAAAATCGACTTTATTCTAGAGTTGCGAATTGAAAACTAATAGAAAAAGAAAAAAGACCACAAAACTAGAACTGCGCATGCGTTGCGCATAATGTGCATATACGATTAGTTTTCTTTTTTATTATGTTTTGATAATAAAGGGGAAAACTTGCAAATTTTCATGTAATAATAATTTTATATATTAATTTTTTGGTATTTTTTTCAAGAAAAACTTTAGTAGGATTATTTTTAAGTAAAATTTTTTTTTGAAAATTTTAAACCGGACTACAGTGAAACCGTCTAATCGAAGTCGGACTATGTAAGGTATTACAGTGTATATATATATATATATATATATATATATATATATATATATATTTATATATAGTTTATGTTTGTGTGTGTGTTTTAAACGTGATAGAACTTTAAATTGATCCCTATCAAAAGTTCTGTTCAATCGAAAAAAAAACCTTTATCATACCTTTATATATACATACATACACATGTATATATATAAAAGATGTATTTTTAGGTTAGATAAACTTTCGATAGGGATTCAATTTAAAGTTCTATTACTCTTAAAAAACACTCTGTATATACATATACCAGGGTCGTTTATAAGTGTGGTAAATTTATTTATTGTTTAATTTAATTTAATTTTTGAATTTAGTTTTTCTTACTTTTTTACCATGCTTCATACTTACATGCATATGCATGTGCATAATATGATATGCATGCACTCCACTTAACAAATTATATTTTTCATAATTATATTTAATTAACAGAAGTTTACATTATATATATATATATATATATATATTTGTTCCTCATTTTTGAGGGTAGAGCATGAGGTTAATATCCTCATTTTGTGAAAAACAACTGTCGAGAAACTTTAACAAAGAATGGCTTTATTGAGCTGCATTGTTAGAGAGGCCATGGATCTACAAAAGAGCTGTTGTGTCAGGAAAAATAATATATATATATATATATATATATATATATATATATATATATATATATGGAAAGAAAATTAGTGGAACAGAAATGAAACAAAATTTATGTACGTTACAATAAAAGTAAGAATTTTAAAAATGAAATAGATCGGTCATATAGTAACAAGAAAATATCACCGATTGAAAAATATTGATTGGGAATTCAGAGATTTAAAAACGTCTAAGGGATGCATGAGTAAATGGAATAAAGACATAAAAAAATCTTCAGTATATATGGAAGAAAAGGCATTAACTCCTTCGAAGTGGAAAATTTAGGGAGAGACTTTATTTCAGTAACGGTTGAAAATATTTTTTTTTTTTGTTTTCGACAAATTTTTAGATATGAAGATGACTTTATTTGTAATATGGATTGTTCAGTTTTCTTATTATTTTCGAGGTTTTTATCCTTTGATCGATACATAATTACTTCATTATTTGCTTCCTTCATGTGTTTGTTGGCGTCTTGTTTTCTTGTTCTCAGAAAAAAATTCAAAAAACTTGTGCAATCTTCTCTGAATGAAAATAAATTATGTATTACTGATTTATTCATACATATATACATATATGGTAACATATATTTATATATATATATATATATATTTATATATATATATTTCTCATCAATCCACTTAGCCAGTATAGTGAGTATAGCCAAGTACCAACATTAATTGAGGATTTCGTTCAACAATCGACTTATTAAGCTGATGCAAGGCTGATAATTATATATATGTACATATAATAATATATATATATATATATATATATATATATATATATATATATATATATATATAATTTATGGTAGAATTTTTTTTATCCATTAGTGTATAAAGGTCTCATCAAATATTTTCCAATGACAGTAACAGTTTTTTTTCATTTAATACTGACGAATATTCTAATATCTTTATCTCATCAGTCCATTTCATTTTTAGACCTTTTTTTCTGGATTCCTAATCATTAATTTCAATTAATTACTTAGGTACTCTAACCAGAATACAACATTACAGAGATCAATATTTTTTTCTTGTAACACACAGAGATATTCCACTTAATATATGTCAATTTAGAATATACTGAAGATGCTTCTGGACTCTGGAATTAATTTAAATAATTTGATATTTTTTTGTTTATTTTTAATTAACGCCATATAGTTTCATGAAATATAATTCTTTTGCTAATTTTTTGATACAGGCTAATTTCTGAAAAATATCGATAAAATTATTTTTTTATAAATACATTTTTTTCAATGATCAATTAGGAATTTAATGTTTCTTTTGATTGATTCATGTTTGTTTTAATTTTATGATACTTGTGTATATGTCTCTCTATTTCTCTCTCTCTCTCTATATATATATATATATATTAAATTTAAATTACATTTACCTAAATTACTTATTTTTAATGTTAAGAACTTTAATAGATATTTGGTATATGGAAAATAAGTAGAGACAATAATTCACATTAAACCTAATTTTTATATAAATGTGTAACAGTGATTATTTTATAAAATAATACGAAAATAATATATCAGTATTTGAGGAAATAAATACCTTAATTTCACAATATTAAATTTTCTAATGCAAAACTAAAATTTATTATGACAAAAGATTAATAGTTATTACAGATTTTTGAATAATACACACACACACACACACACACACACACACACACACATATATATATATATACATACATATACAGGTGGACCAAATAAGACTGTAGTGATATGTAAATCCTAACTAAATATATATATGTATATATATCTTCATTTGGTATATATATATATATATATATATATATATATATATATATATATATATATATATATATATATATATATATATATATATATATATATATATATATATATATATATATATATATATATATATATATATATATATATATATATATATATATATATATATATATATATATATATATATATATATATATATATATATATACCCTCTTTTTATCCACTGCTGGATGAAGAATTCTTCCAAAACTTTCCATTTCGACTTATCTAATGTTTTTCTCTTTCAATTCATCAGACAATTTTTTTATGTCTTTCTCATTCGTCCATGATTTTTTTTATGTTTTTTGTATATATATATATATATAGTTTTTTTTAAAAAAATGTTTTTATTGAAAATATATTTCTAAATTCTTAAAATTTTCTATTAAAATGTTACTTTTTTACAATTTATTACATTATACTCTATGTGATAACTGGTGTAATGAAAAGTTAAAAAATAGCTTATACAAAATTTAATGTAAAAGTTCAAGAAATGTAATAATATTTTTTTGAAGAAACGAGAATTTTACGTTCAAAATAAAATAAATATAAAGATTTATATCCTATTGTATTATTTTTTATGTACAAGTATATTTTTCTTAAAATAATGACTAAATAAATTTCTATATAATATTATATTATTAGACGTTCCTAAAAGATCAGTAGGTTAAATTATTTACAAATGTGTTACGAATTCGAATCTGACCTTGTGACATATATGTCTTTTATTAGATGCGATTAAACATATAATGTTCTTGGGGGCGTTTAAAAATCACTTAAATTAAAATAAATGATGTTTATTTTCTTTTAATATACATAATAGAATTTCACAAGAGTGAATAGTCGTACAAGGCACTTGGAAATTATTGTGCCTTTAATTTTATTAGTTGCAATTTATTAAATGAAATATTTGCTATATTTTAATACAAATGTAAAAAAATATCATATATTTTACACAATATCTTTTATTAATAGATTTTATATGAGACTTATGTCAAGTTAAATAGGTATAAATAAAATATAAGTACATTTGCTAAAATAACTGCAATATATACTTGTGGGTTTATGTTTTATAAAATAGTCATTAGTAATAATTTTGTACTTATTTTGAAATGATAATAATTGGCATATAAGATATTGTAAAATTACTATTGACCATCAGTGATCCGATAATTTTCTCCAGTGTAATGGAATGTGTTTATTTGTCTGTATTTGAAAATTCCGTTACTTCTAAGTGAATAGATGTTATTTATTGTTTTTACAACATGGTTCGTATATTAGATCTGTATCCTTTTAAAAAACTAAATTGTTATATTGCCATTGCATACTTTTTTGGTCAAAAGTAATTAAAATCAATTAACAGTTTGTGAGGTCTATTTGAGATAAATTGAATATTTTCATGTGTTTAGTTTTTGTGTTTCTTATTTCTATAGTAGGGTAGTATGTTTTGATTTTATATATCTTCCACTATATACTAGTTCTGTTGTATAATTGTATGTTTTAAAATATTTTCGGTAGTACAAAATATTGAACAAACTTAAAAACACTAGACAATTGTCTTAGTTTATCATATAAAATTTATTTTTAAAAATTTTGGCTTACTGTTGAGTAAATTATATGTACTACTCTAACCATCGATGATCCGGCAAGTACAATAATCCTACACCTCATATGTCCTAAAGATGTCTGATTTGTGACAGTTAAGTGCATACAGTATTTGAAATGGTTAAAAAACTTAATTTGCATCTTATTTTCTATGATTTAATAATGCCCATTTTGATAATTTTAGATAATAATATACAATTATATAAAAGATAAATATACCATTCTAATAAATTTTATATTATGTCATATGGGGACACAAATATAACCCATGCTCCATAACTGTATAGCTATATTCATATATATATATATATATATATATATATATATATATATATATATATATATATATATATATATATATATATATATATAATTAAAAACATTACTCATATCCTATATATCACATAATTGTAAATAACAAGTATCATGACTAAGTGTTGACTGGTTAAAAGAAAATATTTTATTATTTGATTTTACGTTTCCTGCCTATCTTTCATGCTTACGTTAAAATTTTCATTTATATTTTTTAAGAATATTGAGTTCCATAAGAAATTTTAAATTGACTTCTGGGTTGTATATACCCCACGCTGATTTTTTCGTTCAAGTCGTTTAATATTTTCGCTTCTAAATATAATATTATCATTATATATTTTACAGTCATGTGTTTATGGGTAAATACATGTATAGTGTATTAATTTACGATGGATCTCTTCGTGTTGATCGATCTGATTCATACATGCTCTTTTATTTTAAATATCATGTTCTAAAATCGTCTTATTCTCTTTTGTGTATAATTGCATTAAATCTCGCAAACACCGACAGATAAATGAAGGCCTTTCACAACACTTTTCATTTTAAATGATTCAACGCTTTTCTCTTCTAATCCATACCGATAAATTTAATTATGTCCTCCACAATTTATCAATGAGTCTCTTGTTGAGATTTTCAAGTATTTGGGTTTCAAATCAATATTTTTTTTTATTCATTGGCGGTTTTCTCTTATTGATTTTAAAACGACTCATTTCCATTTCAGAATCCTTACTTTTGCTACATCATCCGTAACTTTTCTTTGATCATTTTTTTTTCTATTTCTACTTTTTACCTAACATATATTTTTTATATTTCTTTATGCTATCTATATTCACTGAATTATTTTGTCATTTGAAATCTATGTTTCACTGCGATAATTTAGAGTAGTTAGATGCATTAATCAAATATATATGGTTTTCCAATAAAAATGTACAGAAATTTGATAGCTGGTGAAAGCCATGTTTGAGTTATTTTTTAAGCTCATTTTCACATTTCAACTCAGTATAGTTTGCAAATTATCATGGAACGTAACACTTTAACACCGCTTAGAAATTGTAAAAACATCAATAGAATTATTGAAACAAAAATTTAATGAGTCGAAAGTTTCAAATTAATTTGAACAATTCAAACAAACAACAATTCGAAAAATTAGATTTTAACATTTTTTATAAGTTTAACATATGGAGAATATTCCCTGAAAGTTTCAGATTAATTCGATTAAAATTGATGGAGATATAGGTATTTAAATTACACGTTCCGCTTGAACATTTGAAGTAGGTGTGGAATGGTAACTGCACGCGGGACAAAGGTTATCCTTGTCTATCTATTTGCGAGGGAAGAATGCTTCGTCGTTAACAACAAATAGACATTTTGAAGGTTGCATTTAGTTCAGAAGGTTTATTGTATGCACCTGGAATTGATGATACTGTGTAATTAAAAAAAAATAAACATGTTATTTAAGAGTAAACTAGTTTTGAAACTTTAAACGCGTTTTTCTGAAAATCGCATTTTCAAAACCAATGACCAAAATATCTCGAAAACAACTACATCGATTTATTTTATATTTTTCCTGCTTATTATAGATACAAAAAAATAGTTCTTGAACAAAGGATCTTTCTTTTTTTATTAACTAAAAACAAGCATTTTTAACGAAAATTGAAATTTTAAATTAAAATGTACTCAATTTTGTTCCAAATAAATATTTCGAAAAACTGATCGTTTAAGGGCTACATAATTAATTGTATAAAATAAATCTTCATTTTTTGATTTCATATGATCCAAATCTGAGCAGCAGTGGTCACCGTAAATATTCTTTTTTCAAAGGACCTACGGAAGAATGACCATATAGCTTTGATTTTTAATTTTTTTTTTTTTGAAAGAAAATATGTTTACTTCTTTCAAATATACGTTTTTTAGATACTCGAATATTTGTCGAAAAACGTGTTATGGTTCGTGAAAAAAATACCAAATGTCATGTTTTTTTCAACTTCCTGACTGAGTATGACTCGTTAAGAGTATCTAATAACTTCCAATGATATTTTCCCATAACAGAAGGCTAATAATAGACTTTTGTGATACGTACACACGTACACACATTCACACATTCACACACATTATTTAAATTTGATATTTTCAAAATATATTTAAAATAATTCAGTTGATGATTTAATTACGATATATTTTTGGTGTCGTATATATTTATTTCTAAATATTAATACTAAATTAAAGAACAATTATTTTTTAAAAGTTATTAAATATAGTTAATATCTACGTTGTATATAAATAAAAAAATATGTATAAATGTGTGTATGTATATATATAAATATTTATATTTATATATGAGTGTATGTGTTTATAAAATATTTAATTGATCTAAAATTTATAATCAGTTTTCATATTAACAAGAAAATCAAATATCATTAACAAAAAAAATGTTCTAATGTAATTCCAAATATTTTCATAAGATTTAAAATCATTTTGGAATTTATGCTGATTTTAATATTTTAATTTAGTTTAATATTGTGTTTCTGATATGTAGTATAATATTATTATTTTTGCACTGAAAAATTTTAAATATCTATATATCTATCTATATCTATCTATCTATATATATATATATATATATATATATATATATATATATATATATATATATGTATATATGAATGTATGTATGTACGTTATTATGTGTATGTACATATATGTTTAGGTATAAAAAACAAATATTAACATACATATTTATATTATTACTTTTTAATATATACACTTGTAAATAAATATACACCTCTGTTTCCAAAAATACAATGTGTATTAGATCAGCAATTATATTATTCTAAATATAAATGGAGGCGCATATTGGTGAGTAGCAAGTAATAAAATTTTATAGAATAAAAAGTCCTTCAAAGTTTCTTTTTTATTTTTCTTGCTTAAAAAGTAATGATTTATAAATTATCATCATTTTATTTATTTATAGAGGTGTAACAATCTTTGTAATATAATACAAAATAATTTTTAAATACATGGTTGTTAAACAAGGAAAATATATGAAATTTATTTTTGAATTATTATTTATATATATATATATACACTTTATAACCAATATTTATATTTCTTTTGAGTCATAGTTC
Source organism: Neoneuromus ignobilis (assembly GCA_029203775.1). Taxonomy (NCBI): domain Eukaryota; kingdom Metazoa; phylum Arthropoda; class Insecta; order Megaloptera; family Corydalidae; genus Neoneuromus; species Neoneuromus ignobilis. Next base: position 44,555,470 of record CP092090.1, read on the forward strand.
AAAGTTGTATATTAAATTTTCCATTGTTAGATTGTTAATATAGAATAATTTAAATTTTAAGTAAGTAGTCTTTGGTCACACGCTGTTTTAATTAATTTCACAAGTTTATGTAATAAAAAAATTAATAAATACACCACCCTATATACATGTTTCTTTTTAATAAAACACAAATCTAGGCATCACATTTGGATAACCCTGTATAATAAATCCAGATACATGAAATGACGAAAGTTATAATAAAAAAAATAGAAAAATTACTCCAGTTAAAATTAACAAAATTGTTTTTTGAAATGTTTGAAAAGTTTTCCTACATACAAATAAATAATATTACACCTTTTATAAAAAAATCTTTTATTTTACGAAATATCTAAATATTTATAACTTACTTAAAACATACTTATTTCTTAGAATTAGAGTATTTTTAGACATATATTTAAATAAGCTATGGTTAAGCGCACTGTAAGTATGTTGAATTTTAAAATAAATAAATCTTTATAGTATGAAATACTGATATATGTTTTTCTGGAATGTATCTTTGTTATAGTTAGCGAAAATAGATGAAAATATTGTACAGAAATTTATTGATGGAATTAAGATGTAATTTTAAACAAGTATTAATCAACTTGTATTATTTTGTAATTTGTTTTAATAAATAATTTAGGAAAGTAAAAATAAATAAAAATTATATTCTAAATACCCATCAAGATTTTTGTGAATTTAAAAAATACCATTAAATAAATTAGAATTTATGTTATTTAATAACACGATATCAAAAACAATAGACCTAAGGTTATTGACTCGTAAATATTTCTTTATATTTTATAACGAATATAATAATGATATTCTAATTATAATAATATTTATGTTACAAATTTGTTGAATATGTGTTAATTAGTTTTTAACGAACATCAATGCTAAAAGAAGTACATAAAGATAATAAAAACACCGTTAAAAACACATTTTGATTTTATGTATAATAAAGTACACTACATTGTTCTTAAAATTATGTTATGATTCTTTATATGAGTCGTTATATATAATATTAACTACTTTGTGAGCTAGATACATTATTGCTTTTGTTATTTCATTATTTTAATAGTGATGCTATATATTTCCTCGAGACAATAATGTCATTAAAATATTTAATAATATGCGCAGTGTGTATCGTATATAAATAATTTCATTTGACTTTTCTAACGCTACTTAATTTATTCGTATTATATTAGAGTTTATGGGTTACTTAATTAAAATTTATATAGCTAAGTATGTTTAATACGGTTCCTTAGTCACAGGTTTTATTTCAAAATTTAACTTTATTTTTTTTTAATATTACATAGTTGCATATGTATATTTATTTTGTGTTGAATATAAATATAGGTATGTATAATATTTTATTTATTTTGTATTATTAAATTTTTTTATGTAAATGTTATTTACAAATAAAGTTCAAATTAATTTAACTTAAATTTAAAATCGAAATAAAATATCAAATAATAATTTAGTGTGTTTAATATTTATATGAATATATTAAAAAGTGCAATAATTACATTTTTCCATTAAATATAAAGTTTAATTTTCATTATATATATATATATATATATATATATATATATATATATACATACACACATATATATATATATATATATATATATATATTCATATAAAATATATATATATATATATATATATATCATATAATATATATTTCTTTATTAATTAGGAATTTATTAATCAGTAATCAGAGTCGGAGCTGGAAATTAATGTAATGAGTATCAAATACCACTCTGCCTTTGATTTATTACAGATTATAAAAAGTCTTCGATTTAGTTTATACGATAGTGATATTAAATGAATTAAAAAATCAAAGAATTGAAGAAATATACATTGAATTCTTTAAAATAAATATAGGGGTTTCCGATAAGAGCTTCAAAAGTTTAAATGAAAATGAAATAAAAAGTATTTCTTTATTAATTATTTTTTTATTTTTAAATATATTTTATGGCATTAATAATAGAAAACAATTTCACTTATGATTACCATAACTTTGATTCAGACAGTGCATTCGTTTAGTCTAATTTTTAGTCACTCTTTCACATAATTGTGGTCCAATTTCATGAATTACACGTTCAGTGTTTATTTTTTAATGTTTCTGTTATTTGTGGTTTATCAACATAAACCAATGATTTCACAAAACCCCACAGAAAATAATCCAATGAAGTTATATTATATGATCTTGGTAGCCAATTGATGGATCCATTTTGTGTAATAATGGATCATTAAATTTTTGTTTCAATAAGTCTATTGAAGTTTCTATAATTTGTAAGCATTGTTAAAGTTTTAAACGTTCTATGATAATTTGCCAAACTATTATGAGTTAAAATGTCAAAATGTGCTTAAAAAAATCAAAGATGACTGTCACTAGATGTCAAAGATCTGACATTCATATTGAAAAACCTTATATTTATAAAAAGTAATCATTATACGTAAGACCAAACAAAAAAAACGAAAAAATAAAAAATGTGAAAAGTGTAAGATAGAGTGATGCGATATCATCAAAACTATTTACATCTGCTTTAGAATAAATATTTAAGAGACTAAACTGACATTAAAATAAAAGTAAATGGAGAGATGGTTAGTCACTTGAGATTAATTGATGATATTATTTTCTCCGCAAGCCTTGAGGAACTCGAAAAAAGAATAGATGAATTGAATGGAGAAAGTTAAAAGATAGGTCTTATGAGAGTTCAATGAATTTTCAGGTCAAAAAACACAAAAAAAAACAAAACTAACTAAAAGAAAGAAAAATATAAATTGAAAATTATTTATATCTGGGATAATTTATTAACACTAAAGTAAAATTTATGGATAAAATAAAGCAGGAAAATGAAAATTTGATTGTGCCAGTTTGGAAAAAATCGAATATTATGAAGTCAGATATTCCTATATATTTAAACAGAAAAGTTTTCCATCAATGCATTCTATCTATTCTTATATATAGAATGAAATTTGGGTTTTAAAATCTAACATAATTCAGAGTCTCTAGAAAATACAAATAAGCATAGAAAAGTGTACGTTAATAATAACACAAAAAGATACGAGGAGAAATGAACGGATCAGAGAGAAAACAAAGGTTATAATTGTTATGACAAAAGTAAAAAGTTTGAAATGGAAATAGGCTATATAAATCTGGTCCATGTGGTCATATAGTAAGAAGAGAAGATTACTGATTGACAAGGAAAGTTATTGATTGGGAACTTAGATATTTAAGAAGGTTTAAAAAGGAATACATGTATAGATGGTACAAAGATATGAGAGAAATTGTAGAAATGGATTTGTCGAAGTGGAAAATTTTTGGAAGTAACCTTCATCCAGTAATGTATTGAGAAGGGCGAATGATGATGATAATAATACATACATACATACATATATATATATATATATATATATATATATATATATATATATAAGAGAGAGAGAGAGAAATGTTTTTTCAGTGTGATGGAAATTTAAATTAATTTCAATGTTAATTTCTATCATCCTTAATGAATACATATATATATATATATATATATATATATATATATATATATATATATATATATATATATATATATATATATATATATATATATGGTCATTCAAATGTGACACCTAAATTTGTATTTTATTAAAAAGTAACAAAATAACCTATACACATGTTTCCCTATATACATGTTTCTTTTTAATAAAACAAATATCTTAGCATCACATTTGGATGATCTATATATATATATATATATATATATATATATATATATATATATATATATATATATATATATATATATATATACAAAAAGTTTAATAGTATAAATGTATATAATCCTGTTATTCAGTTCACAAAGATATAAATAAAAATAATTTTTAAATTATCTTTCAGACATTGTCTCGTCTTTCTGAACGATTATTCGATAACTATGCACCTTTTTTGTATCTATCAATTATGCCATAAAAGTTTGTGGCCTTATCTAGATATAAATTTCCAGTCTCTCAAAAGTAATTATTTTCTGTGTTACATTGTATTCTATGACGATTTTTGATTGTATAAATGTCTGCTCCAAATGTTGTCGTCAATAGAATATTCTGGTTGAAATTTTTCTTTACAGAAATATTGATAAGTTAGTTTGTCTGAATTAAATTACTTGTTTTTAATGTATTCAAATACAATTTAAAGAAATCGTTAAAGTTAATTCGTCTAGTTTTGTACTATTAAATTTAACGTATGTAAATTTATAAGACCGTAATTAATTTTTATTGTTGATTATTAAGGTTTGTGTAATGGAAATTACATATATTGAATGATAATGACAAAAAGGTAGACAATAATCATATGACGTACTTTTTAAAAACAACTTAACTTTAATATATATATATATATATATATATATATATATATATATATATATATATATATATATATATATGAGAACAATTAATATATGTGGACTTTAATACAAAATAAATATACTTTTAATTAACATATATATTACATAGGGTGTTTTATCAAGAGCGCACACTCATCATCATTTGAAAAAAACATCATCGGTCACTCAAAAAATTTGTTTTCTTTAATAATTAAGTTGGGCGCTCCTTATGGGACACCTTATATTATATTAACCGATATATTTTGATATGGGTGTACAAAAGATCCGTTGTAAAAATGTGGGTGTATATATGTATATACATACACACACACACACACACACACACACACACACACACACACACACACATATATATATATATATATATATGTATATATGTTTGCATGTATGTGTATACATTAGTGTTTAGAAAATTTATTCAATTATTTCAATAATCAGTACTAAGTTGAATAGAATATAATTAACTTGTATTAACAGATGATATTATGTGTTACATTTGACTAAAAAAAAAATCAAGTTTAGTTTTATTATCTTTACTTGGAATTATTTTAAATATTAATATAATAGAGTGAATTTTCGGCATTTATAATTTTTGACTTCCAAAAAAACAAGAACTTATATCTTAAGATAATTTGGGTGATATATTGAGAAGCTGTTATTAATGAATAGACATATTAAATGTAATTTTCACGAAGTTTCATGTTGAAAATTTCCGCCTTGATAATATACTCCAATCAAATGAAACACTAGTTGGACATAACCAGCCCTACACAAGAGTTAACAAGAATTCTTAAAATGTTAAATAACAGTGTATATGACTACTTGCATAAGTTTGGTATCGTTAACTGTTTTGATCATTTTGTGTCTGACAATTTAAACAAAAAAAATGTTTTCTCACATTTCCAGAACAAATTTATTATTGACATACAATGAAAGTTAAATCTTAAGAAGAATGATAACTAAAGATGATAAACAGATTGTTTATAATAACATTAGACGAAACTATTGTGGAGATAATTGGATAATCTACCATTAACAACCCCAAAAAATCGAATTTCATCGAAAAAATTTACTATAAACTTGGTGGTATTCTAAAAATTCTTCATTTCTCATTATAAACTTATTTCGTATAATAAAACCATAATATCGGACAAAAATTATTCCAAATTGGATTGATTAAAGATAGCAACTTGAAAAAGCTTCTAAAAATATTCAACAAAAATCTTTGTCTTTTATCATAACAATTTTAATAATTTAATAAACATTATTGGAGGTTTAATGAGACGTTTTAGCCAATATGCAGAATTCAACATATCTTTCACCTTCAGATTATCGATATTAGTCTTTGCAGAACTTCTTTAACAATAAAAACTAATTAATTAATCGAAAGTATATAAAATTAATTTAAGACAGTTTTTCAATTAAAAACCGAGAAAATTCCACAAGGATGGAATTATGAAGTTACTAGGGTATGGCTTTGTATGATATTTAGTATAATGTGATACATTAAAGAAGTACAAGTTTTAGTTAAAATAAAATAACATATGTAAATAAATTATTTTTATATGTTATTTAACCTTTAACGCCCAGAGTTCACAGAATCCGACGTAAGACATTTTTTACCGCTTTTCATTAAATTGAGGATTTAAAATAATACTAATATAATTAATACAATCATGGAATACAAAAATGCCTCATTTCGAGCTACCTAAATTAATATAAAATATGAGAAAACAAACTTAAAAAGTATATCACACGTTTAAAAAAAGCGGTTGTAGACGTCACTATTACATTTTATTATTTTTAATATTGTAAAAGAATTTTAACAGCCGCATGCATATTATTAATACCATTAATTCAATAAATTATTATAAGATTTATATTTACAATTAGTTATCACTAGTGCAAATAAATTAAAATTTCATAGTATGAATTTTGAAATATAATTTGGTTCAATGACCTTTATATTTAAGTATAGAAAAAATAAAAAAAATAATTTAATTATAGTATAGAAAATATTTAAATTGTATTTAAGATTTGTATTTAAGATTGTAATTGTATGTAAGATTTTTTATTAAACTACATGTTTATTTTTTGATAATTTTACTGTACTCATATAGTTTTTTGAATAAATGTAAAAAAATGTTATTACAAACATAATAATAAAAATACCTATGATAAATTAGATCACAGTCTTGTAAAATAAGAAAGATCAACATTTTAAATTAAAATTATTTCAAAGGAAATGATATTGATTATTTATAGAACAAAACAAGACATTTAATGGAAAAAATCTATAAATAACCATTAGTAAATAAATGAAATAATATACATTTTAGTTTATAAATCGAAATCTGAATAATATTTGAATCAATTTAATTTTTCAGAATAAATATATTTTATAAAAATTGTTAAAATTTAATAATTTAGACAACAACATACTTAATCTGTTATAAAGATAATAATATATTGTGAAAATCATTAAAAAATATTACATTTAAGACTAAAAAAACATAAAATAAAAAAATAGTTATAATCTAATCTTTTATAAATAATTTTATAATTCAAAATATTATCTTCACTATGTTTGATTTTTATGTGTTTAGTTTTTTTTAAAAAATATTTACATCTTATTTTAAATACCTATTAAATCTTCTTATTAAAAATATAAAATTCTAATAATATAGTGGTGTGAAATATACTTATTTATTGATAATTACGCTACATATTTAAACGTGCTTAGGTTGTTCAAAAAATAAAATGTAGGCAACTCATCTTAAATACTTTTTAGATGTTTCTGATGAGATATATATTCGAAATTGAGTAATTTAATGATTGAAATTAAAATTAATCCTAACAGGCGTATGTTTTAAAAAGAAATAATAAAAATAATTTATGATTATGTAGGAAGTTAATGAAAATAAAGATATTTTTAAAAATTGAAAAATGTCATATTTTTTTATTCTTATTCTATAATGAAAATAGTATTATTGCATATATATATATATATATATATATATATATATATATATATATCGGATGTTGCAAAAATATTCATATGGTTTGAAAATATAAAAAATAAACATATTAAAAAATTATAAAAAAGTAATAAAAATTTAATAATTTGATAAAAAATTGTTCGAATATATTTAATAACTGTGTGCAATAAAATTTTAAATTTCTTATTTTAACAGTTTTAAACAAAATTAAAAACTAATGTTAAAACAAGAAAGGACATCACAAAAAATTTGCACAATGAAGTAAGAATTATTAAAATTATCAATAGAAAATAAATTAATACTATATTTCAGCATCATTTTTATTTAATAATAGTAGCAATTCTATAGATCAAAAATTTTTGATGAATTATTTGATCATTCTTCAGGTAATAATTTTTTAATCTGATTTGTACCACATCGAATGTTTTCTTATCCTACTTTTAACTTAACTCCAAACATGCTTAAAGAGATTAAGTATTCAACATATGTGCTATTGTCGATTTATATAAGATGTATGTTTTAGTCATTGTTGTTTTGAACATAGAATTTATTTCTAAACTTGTCATTTTGAATGTCTTTTTTACTTTTTCTATAAAAATACTTTAATTAAATATATTGTTTATGGTACTTTTGATAATTTGTAAATTTCTGGTTCCATTCGCCATTGTACATCCCCACACCATCTTCTACCACTTCCATGATTTATAATCGCCTACATATTTTGGTAATATTTGTTTACTTATTTCCTAAACCAAAATTTTTCCACTCAGTTCAAAAATATTAAATTTGCTCTCATCGAACGTAATACATTAGAATAGAATACTTGCGGCATATTTTGGTTCTTATTAGTAATATCAAATCATTTTTGTCAATTAACTTTTGAATTACATGGTTATTTTTAGAAAACTTGTCCTTTATATTTTACTCTTTTAGAACTCTTTGTATAATATCATGAATACTGTTGATGTATAACTATTTATAGTTTCGGTGTATTCAATAAAAAAAATAATGAAAAATTTTCAATTTTTTTTGATAGAAGACTATTTTGTATTATACAGCTTATTTCTTTAATAAATCGTATTTTGTGGATTAAACATTTGATTTTGATCTACTTTTAATATTAGATAAAAAAATTCTTATTTTCTATATTTTCATTCAGTATTTTTTTCATTTATTCTAATTTACTTTTATACATATTTTTAGATAATTAAAAGGTAACAATTTCTATATCATTACGTTTACTAAAAAATAGGAATAATAGCATTTAGATCAAATATGATTAAAATAATGTGACGAGAAAAAATCTTCAATCGTGTAAATAGTTTTGCGAGTTTTTTAATTTGACACGGTTTTTTTTTTGTCTTCAAATAAAACCTTTTTTCAATTACGAAATTCATTAAATTTATGATACTAGAACAGACTGAAATATTAAGAAATAATTTATTCTATGAGACATTTTAATTCCATTTATGAAACGTATAAATTCTTTTAAAACATATTATATTTAAATACCACTAAATATCTTTAAATACTTGTGGCTTTGTGTCTGATGATTATACGCCTATGGCGGCACAAGATCGACGCGCCACCTTGCTGTCGTCTACTACTAAACTATTTGTCTCCCGGCACTTTTACTACTAAGCTACGTCTGCCGTTTGCTACCGACACACGCCGCACGCACAACAATTATTAAATCACCTCGATTAACAGCTAGTGACGCTTATCGAGGAAATATGAATTGTTATTTCTCGAAACATCAAACATGATTAACAACCATAAGATGATGGACGAGTATAAATAACAATAGGAGTTAATTATAATTGGTTTTAACTGACGACAGTCATTGCATTGTAATTTGGAATGAATTGTTTACGAACCCACGAATATATATTTAAAGATTTACCGTTAATATCTACATGTCATTTGTGATTATTTATATCTATATTCTTTATATTGATTATAATAAAAATAATTCTCTCTTTCTCTTTTTCTCTCCACTCTCTATATATATTATACAAATGAACTATTACCTCAAAATATTGAAAGAATTATTCATTATTGTTCATTTTATTTGTAAGTTGATGTGCATTTCGAAGACAATCCTGTTATTATTAGAGCGCTGTGTTATAAAATTCAAATTTCATAACATAGTGCTCTTATTAAGATGACGTTGCCATCTAAATTCTCATGAACTCATAAATAAATAAAGTGAAAGTAAATAATTTCAACATTTTTTTAATATCTTTATGCAGGGGTGATAATTCATTTATGTGAAATTTAATTGTACACAGTTCCAAAGTAAATAATATATATATATATATATATATATATATATATTTTATCCTTTTTTTAAAAAAATATTTTTAATATTATCTGTTATAATCTGTTTGGAAATATTAAAATATTTTTCAAAAAATTATCAGAAAAGAAGTTTTCTTTTTTGGAATTTTTTTGAAAATAAATACATACTATAACAAAAAATATTTATTTATTTTTATAATTATAATTAAAAACGACCCAAATGAGACTGAAGGATGGTAAATAATAGTATACAAATAAATATATGTCAAACTTTTAGTCTCATTTGAACCATCGTATAAGAATGTATAAAATGTTATTAATTTTATAAAGAAATTATTATCTCTGCAAAAAAAGTAAACCTCGCTGAAACGAAAAATCTTAAAATTTATTTGTGATTATCACTTATATTTATGTAATGATAATTAAATTGACATTGGATACTTCTTTTGATATACTCGTATGTCATCAGTATGCATAGAAAAGGATGACATAGTTCTTATCTAAAATGTCAGACGCTTCAGATGTTTATGTTTACACATAGTTTAAATAAAATTATCTTTAAACCTTATTCTTTTTTAAAATTCAAATATTATAGTTAAATATATTTTAAACATACAAAATATTATATAAATCATTTATGTATATATATATATATATATATATATATATATATATATATAGAGAGAGAGAGAGAGAGAGAGAGAGAGGGGGGGGTCGTTTGATAAGTATGGTAAATTTATTTATTATTTAATTGCATTAATTAATTAATTAAAATATTTTTTTTAATTTAGTTTTTCTTACTTTTTTACCATACTTATAAAACGACCCTCATATATATATATATATATATATATATATATATATATATATATATATATATATATATGTATATATACATACACACACACACATATATAATACAACACTAGGAATATTATCAAGTAAAATGGAAGTGAGGATTGAATGAAATTAACTGTGAAATTATCTTGGAAAGATATTGTTTGTTTGAAACTGGAACTACAACTGGAAATACAACAAAAAGGATCTGACGATGATGGCGTCGCCATCGAAATGCATATCAGCCGATTATTGTTATAAACAAAAATTGAACAGTAAGTGGTTATTGAACACTTCATAATCATTGTGACGTTGGGAATAACTATTCATTTGTGTCTTAAAAAATATTTAAGAAAAGCTAGTGACATCTATGAAATTTTCGCCCAGTAGTGGGCTGATGTAGATTTTTATGATTTTTTGATTATATATATATATATATATATATATATATATATATATATATATGCATGTGTATATGTTTGTGTGTATAGTTATTATGTTATTATTAAAAATATAGAGTTTAGTTTGACATTGAACTACTTAAATTGTCAACATGAAGTAATTATCTCGTTAGAATCTAATTGCGAGCAAATAATAAAGTATATAATTATTAAACATTTCAAGAAATTCTTATGTGTTAAACGTATGCCTCTTGTATAGAAAAATTCAAAATTCAAAGGAAAGTTCGAAATTTACACAAATATGTAATATTATTGACTAAAATATAACATAATTAATTGTATGAGGGTCGTTTGATAAGTATGGTAAATTTATTTATTATTTAATTTAATTAAATTTTTCAATTTTCTTTTTCTTACTTTTTTACCATACTTACATAACAACCCTCGTATATTGAAAAACATATTTTTTACACAATTTTTTAATTAGCAAGTAGTGTTTTCTTATATATTATATATAAAAAAAATGTTGTACAGTAAATACGATTTCATATTTGTTATATTAATTTTTTTATGTCAAGATGTTTTGTTAATTTGACAATTCATTAATTCCACTACTTATTTTATTCATCCAGATAATGCTATGATATAGTATTATATGGCTATATTGTCTGAATGAAAATGAAGAATATAAATTGAAACTGAGGGTTACATCCTTCAGTTTAATTTCGCCACCTTATATATATATATATATATATATATATATATATATATATATATATATATACTCGTATATATATATATATATTTATATATATTTATATATATATAATATGTCATCAATCCTTTTCAGTTTATTGCTGGATGAAGGCCTATCCCAATATTTTTCATTTCGATCGATCAAATGCATTCCTCTTCCAGTCCATGTCGACGAATTTCATTACATTTTAACCCATCTATCTATAAACCTTTTCATGGATTTTCTTATATATCTGGATTTACAATCAATAAGTATCTTTGTTTATTGCTGGTTTCTTGCTATATGACCGGCCCATTTCCATTTCAAACTTTTTACTTCTGCTATAATATCTTAACCTTCATTCCTTACAATTTAAATATTTCTTTACGTGCAACTTTTATCAAATTTTTTAACAGGATTTAATATAATATTCATTGCTTACGCTGGAAATTTTTACTTGTGGTTGTTAGTTTCAATTCTGTAATTGTTATTTTATATTACAATTTTATTTTTGAAAACATACTGAACAAATTTTATAAATGATTCCATTCTTAAACAAAAAAAATCATTGAATCTAAAAAAGACAAAATGTTACTAATATTAATAATTTAGATAGAAATTATATTTCTTATTAAATATTTGATAGATAAAAACAACAAATATTTTTTTAAAAAATTAAAATATAAATTAGTGTATTTAAAAAATATTTTTATTTTTAATGAATTAAATATATTTTTCTGTATGCTCATTCCCTAACATAAAAAATATGATTTGAACTCTTTGTTGCATGATTGTCATCTACAGTAACCATCAATGAAATAATGTACAACTTATAACTCTCAACATATGCTTTTTTTAATTAAAAGAAACATATGGCAATTAATCAAAAAATTACTGCATTTAAATTCAATAACTATCATCTAAATCATTCTTTATATATACTTACATACATGCTATGCATAATACGATATTTAATAATTTCATGTCTATACACACACACAGTCATATATATATATATATATATATATATATATATATATATATATATATATATATATATATATAATATGCCTGCATACGTATAGACGAGTATATACATTTTTATAAACCATTCGTCTAGAATGCATAAGCATTGAAACACGTATGAATATGCATATAACTGATATTCTTCCCACTTTGACGTGACTCTGAAACCTACGCGATACTAAAATCATACTGAAATAGAAATACATAAATAATTCTATGGCGCTAAAATTGTTCGTAGTTTACACACCGCCTTATCACCTACAGATTCCGTTTTGTTTATATTCATATACTTTCTGCCGTTCATTATTTACCGAAGTATTTAACACATATTGATTGAATTCTTTAATAGCAATAAACACCCTCCTCTGCAA
>CP092090.1:44573567-44628567 GCA_029203775.1 Neoneuromus ignobilis
ATTGGTATAATAACTTAACATATCGTCACTAAACTGTAAGGATTATTCCAATGACCGTCTACGTTCAGGTTGTTGTTGTAATCTTTCTTGTAATTATCTAGTTTGTATATGAAATTTACCATGCCCATATATAATTACATCATAACATAGGCCATTATGCCTATGTTTCATATGTGGGCGAACCACCTTTAGTTCAGCATAATTTACATCGAAGGCAATCTTCTCGTACCGAAACATCTTCGTCTTTCATTAAAGAGAATAAATATTGAATGAAGTAAATAATTCATTCATTCACAAAAATAAAATATCTGACACCCTCACGTTAAGTGTATATGTAATCAAATATGTTTAAATACTTATATTTAAAACTCATACACACATGCAGTCTAGCAATAATCTTATAACTCTCTAGAACTTCGAAATGTAAATAGAAGTATGGTTTTAAAAAACATAAACGTATGTAAGATATAATGAAATATAATCTGTATAAATTATTTATAAACACAGTAAGCTAACAGTAATTTTGTTGGATGAGATGACTTATTTGACAATAAAAAACTGCGTATATATATATATATATATATATATATATATATATTATTAGTATTTTTCTATCTACTGCTGGATTAAGGTTTCTCCAAAATTTTTGCATTTTGACTGATCAAATATCTTCCTCTTCCAGTCTATTGTGACAAATTTCCTAATATCTCTGTACCATTTAACAATGGATCTCTTCTTAGGTCTTCTTATATATCTAGGATTCCAATTATTAATTTTCCTTATTCATACATGGTCCTATCTTCTTGCTATATTACTGGCCTATTTCCATTTCAAACTTTTCACTTTTGCCATAACATTCGTAATTTTTGTTTTCTTCTCGATTCATTCATTTTTTCCAATCTTTTTATATTATTCGTAGCCTACACCTTTATTTGCTTCTTTGTATTGCCTGGAACCGTTGAATTATTCTCAAATAATATACTGTACTCTGAACAAAATAAAAACTATTGGCACAACGCTATTACATTCATAAAAATTTTAAATATTCCAATCTATTCAGAAAAAATGTAAATGTTTTTCAAGTAACATACTTTTATTGTTGTAGAATACAATACATTGAAAATAATAAAAAAATAATACTACTTGAAAAAATAACAGAAAATAAGTACCATATTTAATTTTTTATTGAACAAAAGTATTGGCAAAACTAAATTTAAAAAGTGTTTTAGTATTTTGTTGATCATTCTTTGCATTTAATCGCGACTACTAGTCTTTTAGGTATCTAATACAATAAATTTTGAGTTTAGGTAGAGTCTATTTTTACCATTCTTCTAATATTATTTCCTTTAAATGTATTTTGCTGAATATATGATGACTTCTTATTTGTTTTACTAGATGTAACCAAATATTATTAATAGGATTTAAATCAAGAGATTGGGGTAGTATTAGCAAGGTATAAGGAGTATTAAAAATGGTCCATTGGCAAACTATATAAGCCATATGTTTCAGATCATTGTCCTGTTGAAAATATTTTTTTTTTACCTTGGTCTAATTTTTGGACGTTTTTATAGATATTTTCCTTTAAAATGTTTAAGTAAATGTGTTTATCTATAATATTATCTATAAAAATAAAATTTTAAACACCAGAAGCTGACATACACCTCCATACCATGACTCCATCACCCCTATGTTTAATTGTTACGTGTAAATTCTTTTCTTCTAATTCAGTGTTAGGCTTGTGCCATACCTTAATTGCACCGTTCGAGTGTAAGATATTAAATTTGCTTTCTTCAAAGAATAACACATTGTCCCAAAGCTCATTATCCTTATTTATGTATTCTTTTGTAAATATTAATCTTTTTTTCGGTTTTTCTTACCAATGTACGGATTTCTTCTTGTAGTTCCCCAACTATAACCACCATTTCTAAGAATTCTGCGTATTGTTATTGGATGTACTTCTTTTTTATAATGATCTAATAGATATTCTACTATTTCGGAGGATGTAATTTTGGAATTCGATTTTACGATACCAATGATATTATGTCGTTCTTTATTAAATAATTTTGATAGGCTACCACTTTTTTTGTCACTCTGTTACCCATAAAATCATTTAACAACACTTATAATTATGAAATGACTTCTATTGATAATTTTTGCTATTTCTGAGTAAGATTTCTTTTGTTTAACTATTTTTAATATTATTTGTTGCTTTTAAATTGTAGTTTCTTGCTCTTCAGATATTTTATCCGAATTTCAAGTAAGAATAACATTATTTTCAATACCTTATTTTTTGAAATACAATTATAAGTATTAAGGAAACTTCGGAAAATCACCTTATATTAATGTACATTAGATATAACCTTGTTAATGAGTAGTTTATGAACAATTGTTTACATATGCCAATATATTTGTTCATTTAATTATTTGTAACGCAATAGATTTTTATTTATACAACCACTATTATTGCTTTTAGAGGTAAGATTTTTTATGATATTATAATTTAAACAAATAATATATTATCCTATGATTTATAAAAAAAAACATTAATAATTTTCTTTATGTAGATAGACGTTATAATGTTCTAATTATTAACTGTGTCAATAGTTTTGTTCAACCTTCTATATATATATATATATATATATATATATATATATATATATATATATATATATATATATATATATATATATATATATATATATATATATATATATATATATATATATATATATATATATATATATATATATATATATATATATATATATATATATATATATATATATATATATATATATATATATATATATATATATATATATATATATATATATATATATATATATATATATATATATATATATATATTTATATATATATATGTTTACGTGACTCAAATGAGATTAAAGAATTTTGACATACATTTATTTTGTTAGTATCACTTACTACCATTTTTATACTTCATTCTAATTTGGGCCGCCGATATAATTTACATGTGTAGGATTCTCTTTAATTGTGTTAGAACTTTCAATTGAATCCTATCGATAGTTCTATCTAACCTAAAGAACACCTTTATCATACTTTTATATATACATACACACACACTTATGTATATACGATTGTAAAGATGTTTTTTCAAGTTAGATAAAACTTTCCAAAGGGATTCAATTTAAAGTTCTATCATGTTTGAAAAAATATTCTCTATATTGTATATTCTTATATATATATTATAAATATATATATATATATATATATATATATATATATATATGTATAAAATATTATGAATGAAATTGTGTATTGAATAACATGTAACAAATATTTTAAACTTAATATTAAATTAAAGACATTAAATTTTTTGTTTAAATATAAACTTGACATTTGTTTGTTTAAACACTGGTATGGTTCTATAAAAGAGAATTTTATAAGTTGTTTTTTTTCATAAACATTATTTGAATGAATTACGTTTCCTTTTTCAATAAAAAACTGTTTGTATTTAATGTGTTAGATTTCGGAGAAAATCTTTAATTTAACTAACCAGTTCTAAAAATTATGTTCGATAGTAATATTTGTCTGCCTACGTTAATGCACATTTTGCAGACATGGATTGCAAATTACGGAATATATACATATATAATGATATACGTGCATACTAACATACGTTTTCACACACACAATTTTTATGTATGTATTTGTGTATGTGCATACATATATATATATATATATATATATATATATATATACATATATATATATATATACATATATATATCTTAAGATACATTTTTTGGTAATTCTATAATTAAAATATTCATAGATAATTTTTAGGAATTTCTAATAAACAAATTACACTCGTTTTTAAATTATACATTTAAATATTTTTAAATATTGTATCACTTTCTTTGACTTTAATTACAGTTTATACACGGCTTAGTCTTTTTAATATCCTTTGCACCAATCGAAGTTACAAAAAATGAAACTTTTTCACTTCATTCAAAAATGTATTCATTATTTAAAATTTTATTATATTATACATTCATCTCTTAGCAGGATCTCTTAGTTTATGCAAAAAATGATCAATCAGATTTAAGCATACTGATTGAACAGTTAATTCCATAATTTTCATTTCCTACTGACGTCTCTTTTTAAAATCAATTGATTGAAAACCGTACTATATGGTAGAGAAAATTATTTTCTGAAATTGTTAGGTCTTATGTGTTAATATTCGTAAATATGTTTATAGCGAAATTTTCTAAAGCTTCCTTTAACATTATAGGTAGTTTTGTTCAGTTTTCTCTGATATACAACCATTTTTTTTACATTTGATGCATATAAAAAATTATTTCTCTCTTTCCTTCTCTCTCTCTCTCTCTCTCTCTCTCTCTCTATATATATATATATATATATATATATATGGCAAGTAATTTTTTTTTTTTTTTTGTACATAGCTGCGAAATTCAAAAGACCAGAAGGCGGAAGGGAGATATTTGCCAACCTAATATAATTTCAACTTAAAAATAATATTTTTGAGATATATACTTTAGTGACTTTTTTTACAATTTTTAACAACCAGTTTTAATGTTCGTACTTAGAACCAGAACCAATAAGTTTAAAAAACTAAATACTAAGTTAAGTATTATATAAATCAAAAATATTAAATTTATAATGATTGTTCTAATATTTATCTTTTGTTTCAAATACATTTTCCTTTTATAAAGAAAATTATTTATTTATAGTCTATTTCATCTCTCCCTTTTTATTTTATTCTAATGAGAAATTTATATTTGTTTACCTTACTTATAATATTTTAATTCAACTTATAAAATACATTGATGTATCATACGTTTAATTTTTTTTCTTAATAACATTTCAGATATTCTTACAAAATTTTAAAAGGTTTGACTATCAATTTTTAACAAAAAATTATTTTATATTTTATAACGCAACATTCTGATGATAATGACATTGCTATCGAAATGCGTATCAGCTTATAAACAATGCAAGTAAACAGTAAAGAATTATTGAACATTTTTTCGACATTTTGTGGTGTTAAAGTGATAATTCATTTTTTTAGAAACATTAAATTCAGGTTATATTACTTAAAATATATGAGAATATTAATATATTAAAAATTAGAAAATAATAATTTCTATAAAAATTTTTAAATTATTTTAGACATTTTTTATTTGTCTAAATTATATAAATTTACATAAAATTAAATGATTTGTACTGTCAAAAATATTTTTTTTGAATTAAAATTTAATTTAAATATATATAAATCACATTAAGGGAATGTATTGAGTTAACCAATTTATGAATAATAAAACAAAAAAATCATAAATTGGACTTATAAAAATTATTAATTATAATCTTCTTTCTTATTAATCATGATATATTTTTTATCAATATGAATTTATATTTGATAAACAGTGTAGTGTTGAATCAATAAAATAGTAAACATAAGACTATAAATTTCCATTTAATGTCAGAATTAAATGTCAGGGAATAATGAAAAGTTACATAGTATATTTTAATGCGCTAGACATAAACTTTATCTAACATTTATATTTTTTATCACTTTTCACCTATCTGATTTTTCATTTAATCAGCTTCAGAGTTTTTGTTAGTATGTCTAATAATGAATTATAATAAAACAATATTATTTAAATGAAATTAAGAAACAGAGTAATTTTTTTAGATACATATTATTTATAAACAATATTTGTTATATTGAATAAAACCTTATAATAATCTATATTTTAGATAAGTTAAAAAATATAGGTTTCAATTTTAAAAATGACTCTCTTTCTACAAAAATATAATAAATTGTTAATTATATAATTATAAAAAACATATATTACTTGTTTGAAATTTTGTTAATATTAGCAAATATAAATTCCTTGTTTTAATTTATATTACATATTATTATAAAAAGAAAATTTTAATTCAGTTCTTATAAATGTATATATATATATATATATATATATATATATATATATATATATATATAAATATATTGGAACGGTGGAGTCTTTTAATTTATTTATTCAATATATAAATATTTTTTATTGATTAAATTATATGATTTTCTTTATTTTTTTAATGCTATATTCAAACTTTCTTGGAAGTTTATTTATTCCATTCCAATACAAAAATATTTGATTTGACGTAGAAGTCTTTATTACATGACTTAATTTTTTCATATGAATTTTATTTTTTATTTGTTTTGGAATCATAGAAAATTCATCTTTACATAAATAATCTCTCACACCAACATCATAAGATGTTAAAAAAGTATGTAATAATTAATTATTGTTCACTTTCTTTATTTATAAGCTAATGCACATTTCGATAGCAATACTGTAATCATCAGAGCGATGCATTATAAAATCTGGATCAGATTTTATATTTTAATGCTTTGCGATAGTCCATTTGTGTTCATTTTTCTCATTAAAATAATATTCTAAAACTCACAAAGGTGGTAATATGGAAGATGTATAAAAATTTCACAGTCAAGAATATTTAATTTGCTTTAAATATTAACATCCACGTATGGACTTGAATTATTTTAATGAAAAATAATATTCTTCTTGTTCATCAAGTCTGATCTTTTGGTATACAATGATTTATTCAATTTATTGTTGGAAATAGAAATTTAAATTATTAATTGCATTGAATTTTAAAAGTTCAAAATACACCTTGTACTTGCATTTTAACTGTACAGCATCACTTTTATTTCAGTGTATTCTGGAATTTAAAATTTCCGATAAGGTTTTACCTATTGGTAATTAATATATTTTTCTCAGAACATTTTCTAAAATAAAGTCGTCCAAATCGTAAATCTTTATAAAAAAGTCCTTTCTGTTAGTTATTGTGTACCCAAATTGCAAACTTGAAAACCATGTTAATTTTTAATAATTCAAAACTTTCGTATGATAAATTTAAAGTAAATCAATAATTTGTATGAAGAATTATAATTGAACAATTATAATTTGTGTGAAGGCAGCATGAATTTTCTTATACAGACTACTTTAAAATATTAAATTAATAATTAAATATTATCTATAACAGATAGAACTTAGATAGAAACGTAGATTAGTATTCAATTTAAAGTTCTACCACGCTTAAAAAACATCTATATAAATATTGTAAAAAAATTAAGATAAATTATATTATTCTTTTTAGATTTAAACGTATATAAAGTAAGGATTATGCTGACATTATTTATTAGAAAACAGAATACATTTAATCATTTACAGAAATAAAATACCTATTAAAATTTAATAATACGATTATATGAAAATATGAAAATGAAAGATATATTCTTCAAATATGATTATTTAAAAATACTCTTTACATACACATTTTAATCATATGTGTATATTGATATATATATATATATATATATATATATATATATATATATATATATATATATATATACATGTATAATAAATTATAATTCATATAAATTGTATTTCTTTTAAACACATTTAATATTAGAATGTTCTTGGTTGATTGATGTTCTTAATTCTTAAAAATATTATCATATCAATTTTAAGTGCCTTCTTTAATCTCTTAATGTTCTTAAGATCTGTTTATATAAATGTCAAACAACTTGCAGTGATTTATTTTTATTTTTTAATTTAGCTATAAATATTTCTTAACAAATCTGTTTTTAACTATATTAATTATATATATATATATATATATATATATATATATATATATATATGTACACACATACATACATATACATATATTTGTGTGTGTGTGTGTGTGTGTGTGTAAACAAGTGTAAAATTTTATAAAGTTGTAGAACACATAATTTAAGAAAATCGGTGTACCTGTTTTATTCGTAATTTTAATTACAGACAATTTATTAAAATATACAAGTATTTCCTATTTTAAATCTTCATTTAAATTGCAGTCACGAGTTTATGGAAACTTGACCTATCTGATAACTTATTTAAAAACGTATGAAAAATAATTAAATTCTACTTAAATGTAAATATATTGCTTTTGTTACTCTTAAATTTCCAAAAAGTAAACTGTGTATATTTTATGATATAATATATTATCCGTTTTTGAATTTTGTAGTTATAAGTTTTGTTAAATAGTAATTTTTTTCTGTTTTGTATACTATAAGTTTTAATTTTCTTATTTTTGTATTAATGTTTATAATGTAAATGTAAACATTAACTTTAGAATTTATTTTTATTGGTTATTTAATTTGAAATTGTGCCTACAATAAAAATTAGAAAATAATTTACTAGTCTTAGAACTATAATGAACATTTTATTTGCAAACTTCTTCTATTAAGCGATAAAAAAACTGAGATTATACAAGTACAAGTATAATAAATGTCTTAATTGTAAAAGAGAGTATATTTAGAAGTAAAAGAAAATATTATTAATCTATGTAATATTTATATCTTTAAATTATTTTTCCTTATTTATAATTCCGTCTATTATTTATATATATATATATATTATTTTTCCTTATTTATAATTCCGTCTATTGTTTATATATATATATATATATATATATATATATATATATATATATATATATATATATACATATACACACACAGTCAGTCACAAGAATCATCGTACATCCTCATATTTTAACGATTTTATATGAAAGAAAACCCTGGTCAACAAAATTGTAAATTTATTAAATACCATTTAGCTTAAGAATCATTTCAGTACAAAAATAAAACCTATTGTTGATATAATAACAAAATTAACAAAATGTAAATTATCAATATCACAAAACTGATCGTACACTTACAAAATATAAATGTAACAATAGGTTTACAAAAAATTTAGTACTTGGTTAGGCATCCCTTTGTTTTAAATACTGCCTCCAATCTTTTTGTTATCGATGGAATCAGCTTTTCTGTAAAAATTACATACATTTGTCGCCATTCTTCCTATAGTAGCTTTTTCAAATATTCTTTGCTAGAAATAGAATGGTTCCTAATATTTCTTTCCAAGAAGTCTCATATGTGCTCAATAGTGTTTATATCTGGTGACTGAGGTGGGGAAAACAACTGTTTTAGCACGTTATAGAGAATACATTCACGAACAGCTAGCGCAGTATGCTTAGGATCTTGATCTTTTTGGAAAATCTATTCATTTCCTAAGTTAAGTTTTCAGACATCTTCTTTCAAATTATCTTCCAAAATATTTAAATACTGTCCTCTATCCATTGTGTATCAATAAACACCAAACTTCTCAGTCTATTGACCCCAAAATCATTATTGACCATCCACCATGTTTCATAATCGTTATTTAGTTCTTCAACTCTAGCTCAGTGTCAGGTTTCCTCCACCCTTTTACTTTTCCATCGCATTCAAAAATATTAATCTTGCTCTCATCCGTGAACAGTATCCTTTTCCAAAATTTAAATTGGAGCTTTGCAAATAAGCCCTTTTTTCTTATTTAAATTTACTAATGAGAGGTTTTTTTACGAGGTTTGTGACCATGATAACATGATTTTCTTAAAACTCTTTTGATTGTTTCTGGATGTACTATTTTTCTACAAGTTACATCAAGATGCTCGGTTAGTTTTGGGACACTTATCTTTGGGTTATCAGTGACTTTTTCAGCATTCTTCTTTTTTCTCTTGCATTTAGAAGATTCGGACTTCCTGTACGTCATTTATTCTCATTATTTCCGACGGAAATATTTGAAATTTTTCTAATATTAACTGAATAGTGGAAAGTGGTCTGCCTATGGTTTTTGTTATTCTACGTAAGGAATTTTTTTCTTGTACAGTTTTATAATATTATCACGTAAATACGCTATAAATACGCTATAAACGTTTCAATAACAAGTGCTTGAAGAACTTTGTGCGACTTAACCATATCGTTTCCAAAACTAGTGGAAAAACACATTTGTACTTGTGGTAGTTTGCTTGGGTAAATCTCCGCTTAGATATTAAGTGGGAAATTCCCCAAGTTTTTTTCCAGCATACAATCACTTATGTGACATTCGAATTTACAATTTCTTGATTTAGTAGATATAAATTATTTGGCCTTGTCGTTATTGTTGACTAGGGCCGTAATTATATACACATATGAGTATTTATTGCATTGCATTTAGTGGGTGAGATCTGCAGAAAATGCAGTGTGTATGATGACTTTTGTAACTGACTATATATATATATATATATATATATATATATATATATATATATATATATAGGTATTTTTAGTCCAGGTAAGGGCAACCTGCCTATAAGAGTAAACCCTAAATAAAAATCTCTACCAGCTCATCTAGTCGGTATAGTGAGTATGTAAAAAATAAAATACAATACACAACAAGTCCATATATTTAATATAAATACATTACTCATATATTGGACAACATCCATGTAGCTGAAATTAAATTATTCAAGTGTTCTACTTCAGCTTGAAATACATTTTCAATTATTGATATCGTTGAGAGATGTTTAAAAATATATTGATATTTTTAAATATATTTTTTTTAATAAATGCATTTTTAGAAAATTGAAATGAATATGATTTTAAATTTTATGAACACATTAATAAATTAGTTTATAAAATTTAAATTTTTAACTACAAAATCTTTTAATTTATTTATAAAGTATGAGAATTTATTTTATTTAATAAACAATTCAGGAAGTGTTTGAGAAAAAATATAAATGTTTTTTCGAAATATTTGTATTTTTTAATAATCAATTATAATTTATAATAATATTTTTTAAACACAATATATTACATTATAATATATTTTTAGTACAATATTAGTACATTAACTCTCAACGTCACCTTTAAAAATTACACCCTCTAACCTGTTTGAATTCAACAGTCTTTTTTATTCTAGAATACCACAACTAAACCTTCCACTGAAATTATAACATAAAACTTATTTAAGTAAATGATAATTATCCATTCTGGTCACGTGTTCATACCTTTTTATTTGGTATTCACATTTTTTTCTTTCTGCGAATATGTTAATTTCTTCTCTAATGTTGTTTCTTATTATATCTGCTCTTATACACCCCATTAATAACTGCTGGAACTTCATTTTCTCAATTTTTGAATTCTGCTTATATTTTTATTATCTAAAGTTCATACTACACTACTATATAGTAAAGCTATATAGTAGTGTACTATGAACTACTCTACTATATAGCTTTGCTATATACTACATACTAGTTTGCTACATACTAGTGTAGTATGAACTATAGTAGTGACTATTACTCTAGAGAAGTTGAATTGTGTTCCTTTTTTACAGTATTTTTCTAAAATTTTTTAATTGTTCCACATTTTTTAAATTTTCTTCATCTTATTATTAACGCCTTGGTAGAAATCATAGATGTTATCCAACCCCAATTATTTAAAGTGTGTTACTTGCCTCTAGCAGAAATTTTTATGCGATTCTTAGATATGATCAGATCTTTGTAATAATAATGCTAATATTTTCATTTTTGATTTTCATATTTCATAATTATACATTTTTTTAAAAATAATTATTTAGTAGATAGCTCTTTATATTTTTTCTCAACTTGTAATAATTCCCTGATAATTAGCAAACAATGAGGCATTTGCTGTTGCATTTTGCTGTAAATAAATTCTTTATAGGGCATTCTTTTTTATTTTTTAAGTAGGTCATCTATATATTAATCAAATAGGTCTGAAATACACATGTTATGAAAATAGCATGATTATTTACTACTAGGTAGCATACTCTGTTATAGGCATATATAGTGTTTGAACCTTGTTCTTTTTGTATACGTGTGCTAATAATTTGCTACTAAGTAGCATTCGCTCGAAAGTTGTATGTTTTCATGCTACTAAGTAGCTTGTGTATTCCAGGCCATAGTATAGAAAACACAATAGGTAGCATACTTGTCATACTTCATAATTTGTGTATATCAGTAATGTTTCCGTGTCAAAATAATTTTCAGTTGTAAGAGAAATGTACCTGTACAAGCTTTTGATGATAGAAAAGAAGTAAATGTATTTCTAAACACTATTAGGTACTTTAGAATGCATTTTCTCCCAAATATTTTTCAATTTTATATGACATAACCCTATCAAAAACATTTTTATACTTGATAAAAGAAACATGTGTTTCAAATCTCATTTCTTGTCTTATCTCCATATTAATTATAATGTAGTATAATTTGTTTGTGTCGTTATTAATTTTCTTATATATATATATATATATATATATATATATATACACACACACACACACACCCGTCCCTCAATTTACGCGGAGTATCCGTTCCACGTGGATTTATTTTACGCGAATGATAATCGCGTAAATTGAGTCTAGCAGTACAGTAGAAAAATATTGGAAAAAAGCTAGTAAAGTTGTAGAAACACATATTTATTTCACATAGCTTAACAAAAAATTAATGACGTTTTAGAAAACAAAAGTAGATAAATTTTATTCGATGTCACTATCGCTACTGTAATTTAAAATAATCAACCTTTTATATATTTATATCGCATTTTTATACGTTCAAGTAAAAATTTGCTTCATTCTGATATATAATAAATTTCATGAAAAATTATATAAAATGAAATCTATCTGACCGCGTATAAAAAGTGCCACGTAAATCAATACCGCGTAAAAAAAGTCCCGCGTAAATTGAGGGACGGGTATATATATATATATATATATATATTTATATATTGTGTATATATATATATATATATATATATATATATATATTTATATATACACACAAGGTCACTTTATAAGTATGGTAAAAATG
The DNA here is from genome assembly GCA_029203775.1 of Neoneuromus ignobilis. Classification (NCBI taxonomy): domain Eukaryota; kingdom Metazoa; phylum Arthropoda; class Insecta; order Megaloptera; family Corydalidae; genus Neoneuromus; species Neoneuromus ignobilis. The sequence continues at coordinate 44,586,330 of CP092090.1, forward strand.
TAAGAAAAACTAAATTGAAAAATTAATTTAAATTAATTAATTAATTAAATTAAACAATAAATAAATTTACCATACTTATCAAACGACCCTCATATATATATATATATATATATATATATATATATATATATATATATATATATCATAAACTGTAATTAATAGGATAATATCTCTGTAGTTATTGTTATCCATTGTTATATTTTTTAAAGTGATGTTTTATTTTTTCTACAAATTATTCTCTCATGATTTGTTTTTCTTTCCAGCCATATGAATTAAATGTGGAATTGTAATTTATGAAGTGTGACTTCATATTTAAATAGCTTTATATTTATTGCGTCTGTTGCTGTAGCTTTCGTACTTTTTAAACTCTCGAGTACGTTTTTCAGTTCCTCTATTGTTATAAAATCTAAACTTTTACTGTCGCTAAATTTGTTCATTCTGTTATCTTTTTCATCTTCTTTTAAATGTAGATTACGCCACAGATTGTTCAATCCACTTATTAATATATATTATATTTATTCGAGTCAACTTTTTTTATTTTAAGTTACTTAAGTAGAGTGTTAATATAAGTTTGAATATCAGTTCTATTATTATCAATTAAATTATATAGATTAATAAAATAGCAATAAAATAATGGTTGTATAATAAAAATATTTATAATACACCAGTAATACATTTTGATTAACTTACTGATTGGAATTTTTTTTTTAAAAAATAAAAATTTGTTGTAATTTTTTACTATAATTTATTTTAAAAATCTGGAAAAAATATTATAAATTGTCATTTTCTGTTAATTAAAAATTCCATATCAATTTTGTTTCCTGAGATTTTCTGAAAAAAATAATTATAGAAAATATATGTTTTTTAATGTTAATTGTTTAAAATTAAATGAAATTACAGTTTAACTCAGTTCCCACTCTATATTTAAAAGTATTTAAAAATAAATAATTGTTTATATTGTACGCTGATTTAAACTTCAATGGCCATGTTAATCATCAACAGAACTCTGTATTATAAAAACGAATTTTATTATGCAACATTCTAATAATGATGGCATAATTACCATTTACTTTGCATTATATAAAATTAACTTTAATATATTTAAATAAATTATAACTACGTTTAATAAAATCTAATAAATACAAGAAAAATAACATAACTAAGTTACAATTAAAAGTTAGTTTTGATTTTATAATTAAACACTATAAAAATAATGATATAGTCATCGAAATGTACATCAGCGAATAAAGCGAACAGTAAATAATTATTGAATACTTTTAAAAAATTTTGTAGTGTTTGGAATTAGAGACTAATTATTGTTGAAGTGAATTTACCACAGTACTTAAACAAATAATATTATTATACATTTTTTTTGTTCTTCGATTATGAATATTTTAGAAAAACTGTTTTAAATCGATAAATAAATAATTCGTGTTTAAATATTTTTTTGAAAAAATATGAATTTTATACTATTCGAATGATTGAACATGAAATTAAACTGAAAATAAATAATAAACTATTTAAACAACATCAATAAAATTATTGCTAGTTTTTCAACACGAACTGTAAATAAAATTTATTTCGAATAAAATGTATATATTAGATTAATGTTTAGTATATGTAATAGATAGTTTCGATAGAAAAAAATCATATATATATATATATATATATATATATATATATATATATATATATTAGGTTGTATATCGTTACATAAAAAATGTTATGAACATCATTTATTTCTTTTAGGATTTAAATCATATCAATTTTTTATCGACATGAGATCTTATCAAAATATATTTACGAAGCGTTTCGCAGTGTAAGCAAAAAATGTCGATACGACAAAATTCTAGACAATTTTTCAGAACATATATTACGTTGAAGTATAAAATATATGTAAATATTTTGAAACGCTGTTTGTTATTCTACACCAAATTTTACAAATAAATACATGGAAACAACACATTCTTTTTGTATGGATGTGTTATAAAAGAATATTTACAGATGCATATACATGTACTGTATATAAATTTCATATTATTTAAGAAAAATAAATTAGATATCGTTAAGTAAATTTATAAAATATTTGAAATTACCAAAGAAAAGTTATTTGACAAAAATTGTTTTTAAAGATATTATTCTAGAATATTGTTTTATTTTTTTTCGGTGTCAAGTAGGTTATTTTAAATTAAAAACATAGTGCATAATTATTTATCAAACCAAATAGTAATAAAAATAATTAAATTTATCCTATAAATAAATTTCGTAAAAATTAATTTATTTTCAATATCACAGTTTTTCAAATAAAGAAATTAAAATTAAAATACAATGTACATATTTGAAATTATTCTATTTTTGATTAAATTAATTGCAATCAACGAAAATGTTTCATAAAATAAAAAGTAATTGCCTGAGGCCTGAAATATACGAGTTTATTCACAATGACACAATAAAAACAAAGTATCAGCAGTGGGATTTGCAGAATTTTCAGTTAAAAAAATTATAGTTTTATTTGCAACACATTTTATTGATGCATCTACTATTTTTACTTATGATATTGAAACATAGATTTTAAATGCTAGAAATAATTCATTGATTGAAAACAACATTTGGATTTATGGGGAAAAATATAAAAATAAGGGTGAAAATTTTAAAATAAAATTAAAAACAAGAAAATACTACCAAATCACAGTAGAAATTATTGATTGTGAGCACAGAAATATTAATGGGTTTGGGAAGAGGCGTACGATAAAAATATAAATAAGCCTTGAATAAAGAGGCGACAAAAACTTAAGTGTAGAATAAAATAGATAAGTATTGATCATTATAAATAGAAAGTTCTCTGAGTGATCTTAATCCAAAATTGGATCAAGAAAGAATAATTATATATTTTTGTGCTTATATATGTTAATATTTTATATGTACAGAAGAATGCAACTTTATAATATAAGAGCCTTAATTTATTTCTTTTCTTTCTTTGTTTCATAAATTGCTTACTGTTTCGTTTTTGTTAAATTATATATATATATATATATATATATATATGTGTGTGTGTGTGTGTGTGTGTGTGTGTGTATATGTATGTGTGTGTAATAATTCAAAGTAAGCTGCTCATATTATTTTAAATATACCACTTTAGGATGGATAGTCCTAGTGAAATTATTAAATAGCATGAGTAAAATAATTTAGAAAGTAAACAAATTTTCGTAACTTTAATTTGCATATTTAAAGCTTTTAAAAAAAGAATGGTCGAAGAGAATTTTACTCAAAAATAGTTTTTACTTTTTTCTACTTTTAATATAAATGATCATTTACAGAAATTAAATTACAAAAAATAAGTTTGTGAAAATTCAATTTTCCACAGAAATGTTTTACTAAGAATACTTTTTATTGTAGTTTTTTCCAGAATATTGCCTTCATCAATTAAGACATTTTAAAAATCAAATCAAGGGATATAAAATATATTAATATAATTATTTCTTAAAAATTGGAATCCAGCTATTGAACTTGTAATCTTAAGCTGACTTATTATTATTATCTTTATTGTTATACAAACACAATATATAGAAAGTAAAGAGTATGAAATATTAATAATATTTTCTATTTTCAAATTAAACATTTTTAATATACATTAAATATTTAATGTATATTAAAAATTGTTTTTTCAGTTAAATAGATCTTTCGATAGGGATTCAATTTAAAGTTCTACACGATTTAAAAAACATCTATATGTGTAAATATATATATATATATATATATATATATGTATGTAATATATTTAATTAAAGCATTTAGTAAATTGAAAAAATAAATAAAAAGCTATTCATATTTCTCTAACTTGTCTTAAAATTAAGAAAATAAATTGAGGATGTAAAATTGATTATTTAATTGCTTTATTATGTAATATAATTTGATTATTCATCTTATCAATATATGTAATAAAATTCACTTTTATATTTTTTATTTATCATAAATATATTCTTTTTAACATTATAATAATTCATTTTTTCAATAATCACTTATTGTTATTTTTTTTAAAAAATATACATTTTAACAGGTAAACCACTATACAACTGATGCCAATTATATGAAATAATTGAACTCATGGAATATATTACTTAATTAAGTGTATTATTCACTTTTTCAAATAAAATTACTCCAAATACAAATGTAACTCCGCTTTATACAAAATAGTCGAAATGAAAATAAAGGATGTGTAAACCTAGATTAAAGATTATATCTTTTAGACTCATTTGGACCACTCAAAAATATTTACTTAAAAATATTTTAATTTAATAAAACAATATACTATTTATTTCTATTATCATCATCGGCTCCACAGATTATTACATTCCCAGGCCTCTCTGACAATGCCAGTTCAATAGAGCCTTTTTCTTGCTAGAACTTTTCGACAGTTGATTTTTTTACATGAAGTTGTCAACCTCATGCTCAACCCTCGAAAGTGAGGGAATCTCTGACTGGGAATCGAACGCAATCCACTATACTAATGATGCAAGCAACTATTCTACCTAGTCGGTATTTATTTTTATACTGTAGTAAATTCACTTTAACATACTAGTAATTGAATTATCATCTCATTACTACAAGATTTTATTAATTTGTCCAATAATCATTTATTATTTATTTTATTCATTTTGAAGTTAATGCGCATTTCGATAGCCATGCTGTTATCGTCAGGACGATGTATTATAAAAATTTATATTTTATAATACAGCGCTCTGATGATGGCATGGACATTAAAATTTGAACCAACCTCTAAGAGAATAAAGTGAACAATGAGTGATAATTGAATACTATGATATAAAATATTGTGATGTTGAGGTTATAATTCATTTGTGTCAAATATTGTTACTATAGATGATATATGACTTGATTTGAAGTTTTTATTTTAGTAGTAAATTAGAATATTTATTAAATCGAAGATTATATATATATATATATATATATATATATATATATATATATATATATAAAATAAAAAATAAAAAATAAACATGTAGTTTTTCTTATTTACGTAAAATAAAAATACGACTTTCTACACATAAATTCTTATATAATCAAATTTCAATTTCTTTTACTTTTATAGATATATAATAAATATCATATAAACAATTTGGTTGATAGTCAATAAAACGTATTCAAAGAAATTCGTCTGAAAGAAGTAATCATTTTCAGTAATACTTTTTGAATATATTTGTTCTATTTATTCGGTCAACCCATACGTAAAATTGTATCTCTGGTGAGTTCCTTTTAAAAAGCATAACGTATAGTTTCTTCTATGTTACGTTTTTCGGTCGGCAAAAAATCTGTTTCGCAGAAACTTTTATAGAATGTATTAGTTTGTCGATGTTTTGCTAGATATAAATCCGGAATTTAGAGCATCATTAGTGAGAGTTGATAACTGAAGTTTCGCCGTTAACTGTTTTGGTTGTCAGCTTTTCGCTACTTTCTGCTGTACTTTTGTACGACCGTATACAAATATTTTTAACAAGCGTTGGAAATCTGTATGAACATCCATTATTATGTAATGTGTAAAATGATATATTCTTTGAAATGAATATATATATATATATATATATATATATATATATACACACATATGACTAACATAAAAACAAATTGTTTATCTTACATAAACCTTTTTTTATTTATGTTATTTAAAAACGCCGTTTTTTATAAACATTCACTAAACGTTCTTGCTAATGGGTTTCGAGAAAAGTAAAATTCAGATTCTGATTTATGAAAGATTCTATGTTGACATTTTAACGTGTAAAATATTCATTTACAGCTATAGAAAATATACATATTACATTCAAGTTAGAAAAAAAACAATCTATTTTATTTACAATTTCCTATTCATTATATTTTTAAATTTACAATATACAAAAACAGGAAGTTGAAATTATTTTATAATTAAATTTTGTTAAAACTCTTTTCTTTCTAAGGTATTTAATCTAAATTATAATTGAATTTTAATTTTTGTCATTACTATTATTGGTTATATTTAAAACTATTAATAAAAAATATTTCAATATACATTTTTTGAAAAGTATTTGAATTATTTTTTTATTTGGCTGCTTAATTTTATTAAATTGTGATTTTTATGATTTAAAAATCTGGAACATATTTTAATTATTATATTTTTTATCAATTAATATATTATTTTTAAATATTAACAACATTTGCATACAAATGAATTATCACTCCAACATCACAATATATTAAAAAGTGTTCAATAATTACTTATTGTTCACTTTGTTATTTTTTATAACAACAGTAAGTTGATAAGCATTTTGATGGCAATGCAATCATTATACGAGCATCACGTTATAAAATTTGATGATGATGGGCTTTCCATAGAAATATGCATCAGAGTACTGTTATAAATAAATAAAGTAACAATAAATAATTATTGAACATTTATTATTATAATATTTTATTGTGATAGGATGATAATTCATTTAAGTGAAAGTGAACGAATACACTACAAGTTGAAAATAAATAATACTTGTAAATATGTTTAATTTTTTTTAAGGTTCAAGTGCATATCGAATAACTTTATATTTTTTAAAAGTTTTGAAAAAAAATCATATTTTATTTTATAATGAGTTCAATTTATGATATACAATACACCATATTTAATAAAGATTTTGATTTTTGAATACTAAGATGAAAAGATCATGGTAAATGCATAATGAATACTTTAATAGTAGTTTGAGTTGAAAAAATGCATAAAGTAGTATTCATGACTTTTAATGACGCTATTGCAAAATATTCATTCAATAAACTCTAAAATATTTCCGAAAACATTTTTTTGTCTTTCCAATTATAAATTAATATGATAAATATTTTGAGTTAATGTTTTACAAATTAATAATCACATATCAAATTTTAGTTATTTGATATAAAAACTTCAGTGAAATAAATATTTTTTAATATTTTCTATAGTACGAAAATTATTAAAACAAATATTTTTAATTTTATCTACATATTGATAAATATTTCTTATAATATATTTATTAAATAAATTATTGTGTTAACACACGATAAATATTTAATACTAATACACACTTCTGATAATTATTATTAAAATCTATTAAAAAACATAATTTTAGAAAATCTATTGATTTCAAATACTCTTTTTTATTTTTTTAATATTAGTTGAAATATTTAAAAAAATATTTATTTTAAACAAAATGTTATAACTTTTAAAAGTTATAAAATAAAAAAATCGAAAATGGTAAATTATTATAACAGAGTTGATTAATATATTTAGACATTAAAAATTACGCCATATTAATGATGGATTCTTTAGTCACTATTTGTCCTGATTTTACGGAAAATTTATTTTAATACAAATAGTTACTATTCCACAACCACAACATTTTATGTGTGCAATAATCACTTTTTTGTGTTATTCATTTAGAAGCTGATACGAATTTCGATAACCATCCTATTATCGTCAAAAAGTTATATTATAAAATTTAGGAAGAGAGATTTAGATTTTTAATGTAGCGTTCTGTCGATGACGGCGTAGCTATCGAAATGCGCATTAGTTCTAAGTGAATAAAGTAAACAATAAGTAATTATTGGATATTTGTTATATCTTGTTATATTATGGTAATAATTCATTTATGTACTTCAATTGCCATTTTATATAAAAATAATATTTTATATACAAAAGACAATGAGATTGAAAGGTTTAAACATATATTTATTTACTTACTATCATTCACATTCTTCAATCTCATTCAGACCTCCTTCTATTATTATCATTATTACATCTGTACATTTCTCTCTCTCTCCCTTTATATATATATATATATATATATATATATATATATATATATATATATATATATATAAGTTAGATAGAACTTTCGACAAGGAGTCAATTAAAATTTCTATTACGTTTAAAAAACACCTATATATCAATGTTTATAATACATTTTTTACTATCTTGTTTATCTTTATAATAATGGTACTTAAAACGTAACACTATAAATAAACTTGAAAAATCATTTCAATTTATATATATATATATATTTAATATTTTTGTAACTTTTTTTATCATTTTATTAAACGTAGACTAATTTAATATAATAAATGATTCAAATGACAAAAAAAGTAATAAAATATATAAAATACAATTGTAATTTAGTTTTTATTTTTATTATTGTTATAAATTTTATAAGAAGAATATTAACAATACATTTTTGTTTTCTTTTTACGTTTTTATTGAAAAATGTCTACCTCTATTACTCAAATTTCTGGCTTTCTATGAAAGATTGCTTCATTTAATGTAAGTACTAATATCATTATTAATAGTTATTTAGTTGACTTTTACGTTTATGACTGAAATAAAAAAAATATTTATTATAATTTTCTCAAACACTTTTGGCATGAATTTATTACTGTTGTTAAAATTTATTAAACAGTCATTTTTTTATTCTATTTTTTTGGAGACGTACCATTTTTAGGATTTACTAGTGTTTTGCTACTGGTTTCTTTTTTTTTATTATTGCATACGAACCTCTTGCGATGTTACGTTTGCGGAGGCATAGTTACGCCTCTGCCTCAGTAATATAACAAGACGGATTATAAGAAAACCATATTATCATAGTATTCATAGATCGCGTACTTGTCTGGCGCCAAATCAGTTTCAACGCACAGGCAAGCCAATACAAACAACACGAAATCAACAATAACGCTATTTGCAGTACGCCATACATAAAATTATTGTGTAAATGAATATTACAGTACTTCCACTCAACAATTTTTTTTTAAACATTGAACGAACGTTTTCATGTGGATGTAAATATGTAAACATATACAAATACATATATTTACGTACTTAATAACGTTTATATGTATGTTTATGCATATATATATATATATATATATATATATATATTTGGAGCTTAAATATATATATGATGAATAGTAATTTAAAAATTTCCAACGAGTGTAAATCTTAAATTAAAAGTTTTTGTTCATAACTATTTATTAATATATTATTAAAAAATAAATAACTTAAATTATTTAACTACTAATACATACACATGCACACACACACACACACACACACACATATATATATATATATATATATATATATATATATATATATATGTATATATTTATATTATTGATCATTCAAATGTGACGCCTAGATTGTGTTTTATTAAAAAGAAACTATACACATGTTTCTCTATACATATGCTTCATTTTATTAAAACACAAATCTAAGCGTCACATTTGGATGACCCTATACTACCGCTTATAATTAGGTTTATAATGCATATATGAATTAAAAATGTCATCATCCTCATGACAAATAGTTTTTTATATTAAATGATACTATTTTATTTAATCATCATATTTATTTTTTATTTCTAATCTTTTTACCTTATTAATTCGACTTATAAACATATTTTATTTGTTAATTTCTTTTTTCTACTTTTCCTTTATTAAAATTTCACATTCACACAAACAAATTATCACTCTGAACACTACAAAATATTAGAAAGTGTTTAATAATTACTTATTGTTCACTTTGTTATTTAAAACAACAATAAGCTAATATACATTTCAACAGCAATACCATCATCGTCAGAGTATTGTGGTATCAAATCTAAGATTAATTTTAGATCGAAATTTTAAATTGATATTATACAGCTATAGCATTTTTTATGACTTCTCTTAGTATCACTTTATCATCTCACTCTGTTATTATTTTTTTTTACTCTGTTCTAATTAATTTATATCAGATATTATGGGATATTTTTCAAGTAACTTTTAAATCTATTTTAAATATTTTAAGTTTCCTGGTAACTTTTCATGGAATAAAAAAATAATTAATTATAAGCAAATTTTAAAAAAGTAGTTGAAAATATTTTCAAAAAATTTCTTAAAGTAACTAAAAAATAAAAAAAACTAGTACAAGCAATTAAATTGTTATTTAAATTTCAAACTCTTCTAAAGTTTGTTTTGATTTATCAATTAAATTAGTTAAATCACTCCATTTGTTTCAATTATTATTGTTTATTTTGTATTTCCTTAAACATTTTTGTACAAAGATACATAAATGATAAATATTTTCAAGACTTATCTAATTCTTTGATTGCAAAATATTCAAAAGCACAGTTCTTTCTTTATATGGCTGAGCTAAAATAATTAATTTATCTGTATACAAAGTTCTTATGTAAATCGATTTCGTAATATATAAAATCCATTATCAAATTTATGAATTATAAAATACACACTTTTTCTAGTTATTATGAATAAAAAATACAATTTTGACAAATATTTGCAAATAAATTGAGTTGTAAGGTCATTTAAAATCATTATTTCGAAACAGAAGTCAAGTGGTTAAAAGCACTGATAGTACATGGTAAATATTTTTGACCAGCATATACAGGCGCCGATAATATTCAGAGGTTTAATAAATGAAATGTCCTATTTCAGTTTTATTACAAATTGAGTACTAACTTTCGATATTTTTAACTTTTTTATAAATATTTTCCATTGCTTTATAACTATCTATCAAACTATGTCTTTTAAGTATTGATTTATTAAGTAGATTGGAATTTCTATTCATTTTGTTTATATAGACTTTTATACGTTTTTGTAAATAATTATATATATATATATATTATATATATATATACATATATATTATATATATTACATTCTATATAAATCTATATATTTTTTCATAGTGATAATATGTGTATAATAACTATAAATTCGTAAATTTATAGTTTTTCAACTTATTTATATTTATCATTCATAGACTAGTATCATCTTTTATTTAAAATTTTCTTAATATTAACAAAACATAAAATGTCATCTATGTGTTTATTTTAAAATGTTTTAAATGACGATTTATTTAACAAGAGATTAAGTTCTATGTTATAGAAGAAAATTCCTGAATATATTTTTTCTACAGCTAATATTTATTATTTGTTTGTATTTATTTGAGGAAAATAATCAGAGAAATTAATTTCTCTTTTACTAGTTCATTAAATTATTTAGTTGAATAAATATACTACAAATTATGAACTGAATCTTATAATGTGATTGAATCTATTAATAATATTAAACTACGAATTACTGAAATCAATGTGAAAATAACAACACAGGATACAAAAAATCATTCAGAATTTTATAACTGAAATCAAAAAAGTTTGAATTTTACTTATTTTCAATTCATTAATTTTTTTTCAATTTAATAACGAAAATTATTTCCTAACTAAATTTGATGTGTTTCGACATTTATTTACTATAAGAATATATAGTATTTTTTTAACCCTACTTAATGAATTGTATAATTAACATATATATTATTTTTTTAATACCCCTACTCACTTTGTTCGTCGACCCCTAAACTTGTTTCTGTTTATTAATGTACAGATTATTATTAATTTATTTCATAAAATTTGTACTTCAATAATTCTCTGAAAACTTTGAAAAAGTTTGAAAACGAAATATTCATATCACGCCGGAATATCATTCCATTTTTAATAAAAAAATATACAATAATTCTAATGATGTATAATTGATATAAAATATATTTCAGTTATATCATTATATATATTTTTTTATTTGCTCGTCGACCCACGAACTTGCTTCTATTTAACAGTATGCATAGCAATGATAATTTATTTTATAAAAATTGTAGTTTGACAATTATCGGAAAACTTCGGGAAAATTTGAAAATTAAATTTTCATATCACGCCAGAACACTATTATTTTTTAAATAAAAAGATAATCTAATAAAAATATTAAAGAGGTATCTCAAATGGGACTAAAGAATAGTAAATTATAGTAAGTAAGTAAATATATGTTTAAATAATTTAAGTTCATTTAAGTCATCCTGTATAAACAAATAATTTATTAAAGAAAAAATCTAAATATTTAATTCATTCTAATTTTATATTTCATATTTTATTTCATGCGTAGATTAGCATATATAAAATTTATTAAAAAAAATGATAGCAGAAATAGAAATATGGATTAAAAATTAATTTATAAAATATGATTTGAAATGGTAAATTTATATAAATAACTTTTACTTTTTGAAATTATATTTATTTCAAGAATAATATTCCTTGAATTGTAAATTTACATAGATTTTTTAATTTTTCCCATGACTCATATTTATATTTGAAATGTTACTTCTTTAGCATTTAGTATACAAATCTATTTAATAATATGCATTCCACTTTACAAATAAGTAGGTTTATTTAACAATTCTTGGAAAATCTCTTACTTTCGATTATATTAGTATAAATGATGTAATTATTACTATTAAAATTTGGATTTTTTTTTTAAAAAAACAAAATATAAAATCGATTTATTTATAATTATGATATATGTCATCATCAACGCCTAAGCTTATATTAACCTACTACTAGACGAAAGTATTATCCAATACCACGAGATTTTTTAAAATATTTTCCTAAGATTGTTGTATTGTTTATTGTCCGCGGTTAATATCATCCAATCTTCACTTCTATTAAACTTTACAATTTCATTCTTCTATCTTTAGTAGGGTCTCTTCTTCAGTCTATTTAAATGTCTTGGTGCCATTTCATAATTATTTTTATTCATCTATTACCTTTTATTTTTTACTATGTGTCCTGTCCATATCAATTTAAATGAATAATTATTCATTTTAACAGTTATTTTTGTCTGATTTCGAATCCATTCACAAGTTTTTCAATATTTTTATAAATTTCATATTTTGTATATATATACATATACGAGGGTCATTTGACAAGTTTGGTAAATTTATTTATTGTTTAATTAAATTAATTAATTAATTTAATTACATTTTTCAATATAGTTTTTCTTACTTTTTTACCATACTTCTCAAACGACCCCTGTATATAAATGTATGTAGGGTATATATATATGAGTGTACAGGGTGGGCTAAAATGAGACTGAAGGTTTTAGACATACATTTATTGGCTTACTATCATTTAATATTCTTTACTCTTCTTCAGTATCATTTAAACTACCCTATATATCATCAATATTAACTTTTCTATTTATTACTAAATGAAGAACTCGCACAAAATTTCCATTTCAAGAGATCTAGTGTCTTTTTCTTTTAATCTATTTTAATAAATTTTCAGACATCTGTACCTTATCTATCCATAGGTTTTTTCCTTAGCTTTTTTTTACTGACATATTTAAAGTAATATATATAATGTATTATATATATATATATATATATATATATAATGTATTTTAAGACATTTCAATATAAAAATAGTTTTTAGAATAAATTATTTAATTTAATAAAAGTGCATTTTCATATAATATTTATATATAATTTTTGTTATATATATTTAATAAATATTTTTTTTTTAGTTCGGATAATCAAAAATATATGAATTACATTTTGAAATTTATAATAAAATTTATATTAAACTGTTATTTTTAAATTATTTTTTTTCTGAAATTATTTGTTAATAATAATTTTATATATCTAACAAATTAATAAATTAAAATACACTTAGTATTATTAAATTTACTTAAATATCCATTAAATATATAATTAAGCTTATTCTGTAAATAATTATGCATAAAAAGTAATCAAAATAAAAATACTAAAAAATATTTTTTTACACAACTAGAAATATAAGGTTGCCCAAATGAGACTGAATGATAAATATAATTTGCAGTTACGGTTACAATGTTTACTCTCATTTAGGCTACTTATATTATCTTAAAATTCAAAATATAAACCTCAATTTAAAATCATGGTTTAAATATATAAATGTATATATATATTTTAAGATATTATTTTAAATATTTCTTATCCTCAATTTTGATATTTTAAAATAAGAAATAGTAACGGAAGTATTATACTTATTGAAAACAGAAAAATATACTAATTATATATTTATACATTTACATTATAAAATTTGCAAATTAAGATTCAATACCATTTAATATTACTTTTTATTCTGAGTATTTAAAAATTATATTCAAAAAATTTACTTGAATTTTTTGGAATTTATCACATCCATGTATTTATTTTGTGATTAAATTTAATATTATATATATATATATAGTCGGTATATATATATATATATATATATATATATATATATATATATATATATATATATATATATATATATGATCATCCAAATATGATGCCTAAATTTGTGTTTTAATTAAAAGAAACATGTGTATAGTTTCTTTTTAATAAAACACAAATCTAGGTATCATATTTGGAAAACTCTCTATATGTATATTTATATATATATATATATATATGTATGTATGTATGTATGTATGTATGTATGTATATTAAAACAGCTATCACTAATTCTTTAGTAAAAATGTATTAAATAAATATTTCACTTTCTCCAATTAACGTTAATATCTTTGCGAGGAGAATATTAATATCAGTTTATTAGCATAAACTATTCCAAATTAAAAATATCGAGTATTGTATTTCATAGTTGACTGTAATAATAAGCATGCTTACAGTTAAGCAGCAAACTACTTATAAATAAACATATGTCAATATAAATACGTATGAATTCATTAAAAAAATCATATTTACAGAAAATTAAACATCGATGAGCATGAGTATATTAAATCAGTAGGGCGAGTTCCAGCACCCACACAACATGTCTTTACCAATTATACTGGCCATTAAGTCTTCGTGCTGCCCACATATGTGTAGTAATTAACGTAGATTTATATTTTTACAATTTATTAGGAAATGTTGAACGGCATCCGACTACGGATCTTTCTGATAACGCGGCGTCATCCCACATTGACATGTTGAAACGTACCTCTTTGAATACGTATGTTTATAAAAGGCGAACTAGAAGTGTGTGCAACATGCTTATGTTTAACAATCAAGAAACACTTTATGTCATTATTTTATACTCGGTGTAGTTGCAAATAGCGTTATTTTGTCGATTCCGTCATTGAATAAGTATTACTAATACCGGAGTTTAATATATTATGTGCGTATGGATATCGTTAAATAAACACGTTTATACTATAATTAAATTAATATAAATATACGAGATTTAAAACAGAAATAACACTCATTCATATACTACGTTAATTGAATATAGAACACTATTTACAAATTAGTTTTATTTTTTTTTTAAATATTTACATTTTTTAATTTTAATTGTATATGAGTAGAAACGAAAAAAATCTGAAAATAAATATTTTTTAATAAAGTACAATTATAAAAAAAATCATATTAAGAACAGTTTCAGTTTGTAAATTTGTTTTTTTTAAATATTAGTAACATTAAAATTTCGAAAAATCGATATGTTTATTAAAATATTTTTTTAATGAAAATAGGCTTTTTAACACATCGTATGCGGGAAATGCGTCTCGACGACGTTTTTCGCGCTCTAGTAATAGTATGCAAAAGACGTCGTCGAGACGTTGTCCGCATACAATGTGTTAATATATATTTTAATAATTTTTTTATAACATGTTACTTTTCTTAAAAAGATAGTTGGTAATAAAACCATTTACAAATAAAATTTATTATATCTTATATAAATTTTGACTACGTTTTTAAATAATATTTCCATTTTATATTTTGTTATTTTAGTTTTGTTATTATAAATTAGTTAAAAATATTTTTATTTTACAACTTTAAATAAATAATGGCAGCATATTTATAAATGTTTTTGTAAGCGTGA
Source organism: Neoneuromus ignobilis (assembly GCA_029203775.1). Taxonomy (NCBI): domain Eukaryota; kingdom Metazoa; phylum Arthropoda; class Insecta; order Megaloptera; family Corydalidae; genus Neoneuromus; species Neoneuromus ignobilis. The sequence continues at coordinate 44,602,052 of CP092090.1, forward strand.
TAGAACTTTAAATTGAATCCTAATCAAAAATTCTATCTAACCTAAAAAATATCCCTCCCTCTTTTATATATATATATATATATATATATATATATATATATATGTATGTATGTTTATATAAAGGTATGATCAAGAGTGTTTTCAGGTTAGTTAAAACTTTCAATAGAGATTCAATTTCAAGTTCTACCACGCTTAAAAACAATCTATACATACAGTTAACCACCGTATGACTTAATCGTTATGTTCCTAAAAAATGCTGTGTTATGCAAATTATTGTTATGTATACGAAATAAAGTACTAACTTAAAAATCAGGGGTGGTACAAAAATTAAAAAAAAACTAATTTTTTATAATTAAGAAAATATGTTTATTAAAAAATAATTAATAAAAATATTATATATTAATATTATTATATAATGTTTTATTTTTAATCACTGCTAAACCATATTAAAGGAGGGCTTTTTCTTTTTGTCAAAATATCGTCATCTTACAAGCTTTTTTTTTGCAGCATCTTCATTTCTGTGTTCTATTTTTTGCAAAAAAATTCGTTTGTTTGTTTTTATTTGAGAGATTTTTATAAATTTTCTTGTATGATGTTTAGAATTTGTAAAATTGTCTCTCAAATTTTGTGCTTCTTATTATTTGTCATATAGATTTCTAATTGTATGGCTAAGTTTAGCCCTTTTTATGCTTTTTAGAGTAAAATTTTGAACTTCTGCTTTTCCACCTGTGCTATCGTTCTTTGAATTAATTTGATTTATCTCAAATGTCATTTCCACAAATTTATTTCGTCTCCTTATCCCACCAGTAATTCTTGAATATCTTCAAGATTTATATCATCAAAACCTTCCCCTTCTAGAAATTTAGCAAGTTCTACTCCTCAAATCTTAAACCGCGTTATAGTAATGTCATGTTATATAGGGGTTATTTGTATATATATATATGTGTGTGTGTGTGTGTATATATCATATGGTTTTCTAAATAAATAAGCATCTATTAATACAAAAATAAACTATAACCTAGTTAACCCCAAAAAGATTTAATAACATTTTTAAATTGAAGGAAAATTTTTAGTTATAATAAAATGAATTTAAATAAAATTTATAATCATTATTTTGTACGAATTATTAAATATCTCATGACTTTTGTAGGATTGATTTTTTTTACTTTCATTAAATATTAAAATACATTTAAAAAATAAATTTTATTATCTTTTAAAATGCATTTATATTCCATATATCTGATAAACAGTCTGTCACAAAACTATCTGAATATAATAATCAAATTTTTGATTTTATATTTATAATTATCATTATTGATTATTAAAATTTTTATTTAAAAAACACTATTTTAACATCGACTATACAATTTTTGAAACCATTTCTAGTATTTTTCTTTCAAAATGACTGCAATGGTATCGGTCTAAGTCTTTTGAATTTCTGAAATACTATTAAATGTCATTCCTTTTAGCTTCACGTTAAGTTTTTAAAACAGAAAATAGTTTCAAGATGTTAAATCAGTCGAATAAGTTGGATGAATAAGCATAAGATATTTTTTGATGCTAAAAAGTTACGGACACTGATGGATCTGTTCACAACAAAACTTAAGTAGACTATTTTGTGAAAAATACTTGATTAAAATGATATAAATTTGTGATTTAATATCTATGATATTATTCAATTTTCCAAACATGCAGTGATCATTTTCAGTTCATTCGTGAATTTTTGACTGGTTGAAAAATGTCCGATGTGTTCATCGTCTAGCAATTTTTTATATTTTTTTAAATTTTCTTTATCAGTTACAATTGTTATGTGGGATAAAGCTTTTTCTTCATAAATATCATTCAACATTTGATTCAATTCTGTAAATGTTGTTTTTAATTTTGATTTTTAGTTCCATACTAAATTTTGATAAGAATTAAAACTTACTGTCGTATTTAGTATCATTTAATTTATTTTACTGTAATTACAACGATCTATTTATAAATACAATTCCTCTCATTTCTATATATATAATGTATCACCGCACTATAACAGAGAGGCTGTTTAAAAAACTGTTCACATACATTTATTACCATATTGTTCTTGTTTTCTTCCCATCAAGTTAAACTTGATAGGACCTTATATATATTAAAAAAAACATATTTTCAATCATTTAAACTGGAATTAGTATTTCTAATTTTTTTCTTTACTAGTTTATTCAGTGAAGGCTTTGCATGGTTTAATAGGATTTTAATTCCAGATTATTCAGGCGTCACTGTACTACCCACACACTTACTGATAATGAACTCTTGTTTCAAAGGTACACATAAAAAATTCTGAAGTAAATATGTCTTGATATTACAAACTCTTTTTCTCTTCTCTATCTTCATATACATACATATATATATATATATATATATATATATATATATATATATATATATATATATATGTGTGTGTGTGTGTGTGTGTGTGTGTGTGTGTGTGTGTGTATTTATATATAATTAGTTAAATATATATTCTATGTTCAAATTTGAATTCAACATATTTCTTCGTATTTTCTAATTATATTTAACTATTTAAAATAGTTTATTTTTGATTCACTTTATCTTATTTGATTAAATATTCCTTTAAAATTATTTTATTGTTCTTTCATTTACAGTTCATATTAAAATTTGTGATAATTTTCTGTTAAGTTATTTAAAAACTAAATAATTCAACTGAAAAAGAATTGTGTTAATTAGTTATTTTATCTAAAATAATTAAATATCTTAGTGAGTTATTAATATCTAACAGAAAAATATTTGTATTTTTTTTTAAATATTTAATATAAATATGACTTAATAGATATATGAACAGTGAGATAATTTCAAATGAAATTGTTTAATTTTAAGAAAATAATTTGTCGGTTATTGTAAGTGCATAATTAATTTTGTTGTTTTTAAAAAGCTATATTTATTACTACTATATGTATTGTTCATACCATTATCACTAAATGTTAAAATTATTCTTTTTTTATATTTAATATAATATAACATAATATTTTATTTACAACATTTTAAGTAATTTTCATTTTAATAAACTGTATTATTTGAAAAATTCGCAATTTTATTTTAATGTGGAAAAACAATTTCACGTCATACAATATTATTTTTAATAAAACACATTAAGTAATAACAATGAATAATAAAATTTAATGGAAATATTTTTTAAAAAAATATTGAAATTTCTTTACTGCTAAAAGTAATGAAATTCTGTTCAAAAAATAATGAAATGTAATAAATTATGTAATAAATATTATACGTACTTATATAAATCAATCTATCTAAAAGAACTTCTACAACTGAAAACAAATATTGAAAAATACGTGGTCTTTGCCAAGTATTTAAAAAGTTGCATACTGAACAATGGGTCATAAATTAGAATCTGAACTTATACATGTGTAATCTTGGATTAAGAAAGTAATTGTTCTCAAAGTTTATTTATACTCAAATTTTAAGTAGAAATGTTTATCTCTCTAGCATTCAGTTGAAAAATAAAATATTAATAAAATCGGCATAAATTATTTTGGTAGTATATTTATTACTTAAAATTAATTTTTTGTATTGTAAAAACTCAATTTTATTAAACATTTATTAAATAATATTAATATATATATTTATTAAGTTTAGTTATTAGTTAATTTTTACATACCTTATAATTGTTCATTTTATTAAAAAAATCTTCAATTAATCATTACAATAGTCATGATTAATTTTCTTATTACCTGAAATAAATATTATAAATGCTTTTTATATTTATTTGACTATATTTTTAAGTTTATTAAATTATATTTTCTTAAAAAATAGAACTTTTAGTTGTTTATCAAAATATTTCTTGTTTTTTTCTTCCACTGCATATTTTTCTTTAACATTAATATCATTTTCATCAGAAAATTTGGATTGAAGGTGATTTTCAACTTCATTCCTTAGGTGGGCTTATAGGTTATCTTTTGACTATCACCTTTAAGTTTTTTGTTATTTGTAATATTATTTTATCTGACATTTTTGCGACTTAAGTTTCCTATTATTTACATTTTCGTTTAATAAATTTGACTATAACTTGTATATAACACTCTATTCGTATTTCTTTATTAAATATTTTATCTCATAATGCAAGACCTCTTATTTATGTGTGTTCTTATTTTCATTAAGTATACTATGTTTTGTTTTTCTAATTTTTCTTTTCTACTGCGTGAGTAATGACAGATCTAACTACACTTTTAAAATTTTAAATTTATTCTCGATGCTTATAGAGTCATCCAAATGTGACGTCTAGATTTGTGTGTTATTAAAAATAAACATGTGTATAGGGTGGTGTATAGGGAAACATCTGTATAGTTTCTTTTTAATAAAACACACATCTAGGCGTCACATTTGGATAACTCTATATATTATAATAATAGAAGCAGCTGAAAGTAAAATTCATTCAAAAACAAACACATTGTTTAAAAAATGAAATAAAATCTTTCTTTTTCGTAATAATGGAAATTGTTGCCTCATTTGGTCTAATTTTAGAATATTGCTTAATTTTTATTCTATTCATTTTGTTTAAAGCAGAGTTAACTTTAAAATCATAATTTAGTAATTTTAAGGAAATAAAAGAAACATATCAATGATTTCATTCCTTCGAAAGATGTCAAAAAGAAATACAGTGTTGAAAAATATTCTGATCAAAATATTGTTTTATTGTTGAAAAAATAACAAAGATAAATTTTTAAATACGTTAGAAACTTTTACATATTTCTTATATTAAATATTTTCCATGATATGTACATTTTGTACATCAAGAAAAATTGTTAATTTTCTATAAAAATGTTAGTAATTGAAATAAAATAAATTAAATTTCATCAAATATAGACTACCAATTATCTTAATTAGCAATTAATATTAAATTAATTCCGCGCACGCTATTTTATGATTCTCTTTTGACACATAAAGAGTTAGAACGCTCTATTTTTTTTTTATTTCATCTTTTTCACACAATTTATTATTGCTATATTTCTATCAATAAATCTGTAATTTAAATACACTTATTTGCTTTCTCTCCTTAATATTCTTGTCTATTTTATATTTTATATTTGGCTGTATATATATATATATATATATATATATATATATATATATATATATATATATATATATATTTATTGATATGTTAGTTTGTACCATCATATATCACGCCGAATAAATTTGTTGAGAATTTTCATTGAAATTCATGAATGTAAATAGTGACAATATCTCTAGATCATTAATTTTTATGAAAATCACACACATTATTCTTATACTTCGGTAAAAACATTTCTTAGAATATTTAAAATGGTAAAAGTGTCACAGAATATTCCATAAATTTATAACTTAGTAAAACTGAAGTATTTTTCTATCTTGAAAATCATCATATCAAATTATTTACACAGACGCATCGAAGCATACAGAACTGTATTCAAAATTCTATATTTCAAATAATGTATTTTCGATATTACTTAGTTCTTGATTTAGTCAACACTGTTTTCGTTTAAAATAATTTAGAAATATTATTTTCAAACACATATTAAAAGGTGATAGTCAGTTATACATTGATTTTTTTTATTGTTTTCGTTCTACTTAACAGCAGTGTATTCGTTTTGAAATTTCTTAAAATAAATAAGTGCTATATTAAATTTTATTATTATAATTTACTATATTTTCCTTGGACTCGTGACATTTTTAATTTTAATATTTATTTTTACGAGCAATTTTATTATTATCGTATATTATATATATATATATATATATATATATATATATATATATATATATATATATATTGTAATTATATGAGGGTGTATTATTATATAAAAAAATTGACTAGACAAATTTATCATGTCACATAAAATATGACAAGAGAGGTTGCTTAAAAAACTATTTAAAATATTAATTTATAGCTGTAATAAAACTACATATTTCTCAATTTTTAGCTACATTTACCGAAGTATAGACAAGGAGAGAACTATATATTATTTTTAAACTAGGAAATTGAATCCAAACATATTAATTTTATTGAATTTTAAATACGATATACTTTTATAATAAACACGAATTAACTTGTTTGTGAAAACAAAATTTGGCTATAAAATATAGTTGATTGCAAAAGTATCCGATTATATATTATATCCATTAAATTTTGCTACCTAAAAAATTAAAGTAAAAAGAAATAAATTAAATATTTCAATTGTGGTTTAGAAGTGGAGTTCAAAATGTTATTTCTAAATTAAAACAGATAAGAAATTGAAGAAAAAATAAACATTTTTAACTTAACTTGTTTTATTTATACACACAAAATTATATAATTAATATTTTTTAAAAAAATAATTAAAATTTCAAAAATCAATATTTGGTAGGATGTTATTTAGGTTTTTGAACAAGTGTTAATCTATTAGACATGGATTCTATCAATTTAACTTATTTCGGTTTATTTTTCTTTATTTCATCTGAAATTTAGTTTATAGCATTTATTCAATAAAATTATAATAGCTACTTAAAGATCTCTTCAACTTTCTCCATAAATATTTTATAGAATTAAATTTTGATGATTAAGGGAGTTTTCTAGTGTGAAAAAATTTAAATACATCAATTATCGTTTTGTAATGTAAATACTTCAAAATATTATTTCCAGATTTCACACAAAATTATGTAATTATTAATAATGCTCTAAAAAACAATAATATTTTTGAAACATAATATTTGATGATGTGTTATTTAGATTTCAAAATTTTAATTTATTAGGTATGGATTCCTTAAGATTATTTTATTAAATCGAGATTGATTTTATTTCATATGAAATTTTATTTTAGCATTTATTCATTAAAATTATAATGGTGACTTAAAGATTCTTCAATTTTCTCCATAAATGTTTTATAGATTAAAATCTGATGACTGACGAAATTTCCTAGTGTGAGAAAATTAAATATTTTAATTATCGTTTATTAATGTACTTCAAAATATTATTTCTAAATCACACAAAATTATCCTAGTTAATAATAACGCTTTAAAAATAATTACATTTTTAAAAAATAATATATTATACGATGTCATTTAAATTTCAAAATAAATTTTAATTTATTAGGCATGGATTCCTTATTTTTTTTTTATTAAATCTGAGTTTATTTAATTTTATTTCATCTTAAATTTTATTTTTAGCATTTATTCACTAAAATTATAATAATTATTTAAAGAACTCTTCATTTTTCTCCATAAATGTTTTATAGAACTAAAATCTGATGATTGGGGAAGTGTTCTAGTATGAAAAAATTATATATTTTAATTATCGTTTAGAAATATACTTCAAAATGCTATTTACAAATTATACACAAAATAATCCTATTATTAATGATGCTCTATTAATGATGCTCTATTAATGATGCTCTATTAATGATGCTCTATTAATGATGCTCTATTAATGATGCTCTATTAATGATGCTCTATTAATGATGCTCTATTAATGATGTTCTATTAATGATGTCTACTATTAATGATCCTATTACTAATTATTTTTTGAAAGGAGAAAGGAAGCAAAATTTAAAGGAGAATTAAAAAAAATGCTTAGCTTATTATAAAGAGATTTTAGTAGAATTACAAAATGAAACTACATTTGTAAACGATATGCAAAGTGAGAGGACATTTGGCCCATTAAAGTAAGAAGGGTTAGGCCACTATCTGACAGTGTTTATGAATGTTAATATGAAGATCGTTTGATTTCAAGCTTAAGTTAATTGTTTTTGTTGGAAAATAGCTTCTTAGTTCATTTTTTATTTATATTTCACTTTGTTTTTTATTATTTTTTTAATTCTTGAATTCAATAAAAATAATTTGAGTATGTAAATATATATTTATTGCTTTTTGCATCTATAAAATTTTATTTCACAACCGTATTTATCATAATATTATATAATACTTTTAGAATGCAGTTTTATATTGTATAACGCAGAACGAATTATGATAACTTAATTAAAATATGCGGTTTCCATATAACCGCAATACAAATTAATATAGTTTGTACTAATTACACCCGTCCCTCAATTTACGCGGGACTTTTTTTACGCGGCAAATTATACCTCTATTTACGCGGGACTTTTTATTTCACAACCGTATTTATTTTAGAATGCAGTTTTATATTGCGATATAATACAAATTTTACGCTTGACTTTTTTTACGCGGCAAATTATACCTCTATTTACGCGGGACTTTTTCTACGCGATATAATTTACGCGGCACTTTTTATACGCGGTCAGATAGATTTCATTTTATATAATTTTTCATGGAATTTATTATATATCAGAGTGACGCAAATTCTTACTTGAACGTATAAAAGCACAATATAAATATATAAAAGGTTGATTGTTTTGAATTACAGTAGCGATAGTGACACCGAATAAAATTTATCTACTTTTTTTTCTAAAACGTCATTATTTTTTTGTTAAGTTATATGAAATAAATATGTGTTTCTACAACTTTACTAGCTTTTATTCCCAATATGTTTTCTATTGTACTGACAGACTAAATTTACGCGATTTTCATTCACGTAAAACAAATCCACGTGGAACGGATACTCCGCGTAAATTGAGGGACGGGTGTATGGGTTTTTATAACGCGATTTTTATATAACATAGTATGTGGTTTACACAAATGAATTTTCACTCCTACACCACAATAATTTAAAGTGTTCAATAATCACTTATTGTTCACTTGTTTTTTATAATTATATAATTTATAATTATATAATTATATCGGCTGATGCATTTCGATGGCGATGCCATCACAGAAAGGCTTTGACAATGATGGCATCGCTATCGAAATGCATCAGCCGATATAATTATATAATTATAAATTATATAATTATAAAAAACAAGTGAACAATAAGTGATTATTGAAAACTTTAAATTATTGTGGTGTAGGGGTGAAAATTCATTTGTGTAAAGTGAATCAGCCACAGTTCTAAAACAACTAATATACAGTATGTGGTTTTCATATAACGCGGTACAAATTACTCTCGTTATAGGAGGGTTGACTGTATAATAAAAATTAGTAAATGTTAATGAGACAAAAAAATGCATGTCTAAATCCTTCACTCTCATTTAAGCCACATTTTGTAAGTATGTATATATGTCTCTCTCTCTCTCTGCGTGCGTGTTCGTGCGTGCGTGTGCGTGCGTGCGTGCGTGTGCGCTTGTGCACGTGTGTGTGTGTGTAAAGTAGTCCAAATGGGACTGAAGGGTTTAAAAATACAATTACTTGGTTACTACCATTTACTACTGTTTACAATTTTTCAGTTACATTTAGGCTTCCCTATATACATATATACATATACATATATATATATATATATATATATATATATATATATATATATATATATGAATGTAAGAACTTAATATGTGGACAAACACATATTTGTACTTATAATTGAGATATAAGTAACTTTAAATAAACACAAATACTCCAATATAAAATGTATTAGTTCAATTTACAAACAATAAAAAAGACATAACTAATGATTTGTGATATAAGTATTAAGTATTATTTATAGACTATATATAACAGAAAACATAAAACGTGATACGAAAGAAAACAGTTAATTTCATCACATACGACATCATTTTTAGTTTTATTGGAATCATTTGAATGTTATTGTAAACAAGGAATGATGTTTACGATAATCTTTTTTTTATTTTTATTGGAATTAATAAATAAAAACATTATTTTTAATATACCAATCATAATGTCGTTTACTACAAAATTTAGGTTAAATACAATATACAATATATATATATATATATATATATATATATATATATATATATATGAATGTGTGTATGTGTGTGTATGTGTGTGTATGTGTATACAGTATTGCTTAAAAATATTGGGACAAGCAAGAATTTAAAAACAAATTTATGTGTTTTAATTAAAGAATAATTTATTTTAATTTTTTTTATTACATTACTTAAATTCTCTAGTTAATATAATGAATTTATTTAAATAGTTGAAAAAATTGATTTTTCATAAATAAACTATCACTCCAACTCCATCAAATATTGATAAAATATTCAATAATATTTTATTGTTCATTTATTTATAAACTAATATGGATTTTAATTGCAATGCAATCAACGATATTTTATAACGCAACTCTCTGATGACAAATAGTGATATAGATTTTATTTTAATAACTTATCTATATGACCTTTTAATTGGATTACTCTGAAATATATTTTTTATATTCTATGTGATAATTTGTGAATCAAAATATGTAGAATTTCTATCTTGTATTAATTTTTTTTTACATATTTTCTACGTTGTTAGAACGTTTTTCTGAATGCTTTATCTAGTATATACCAAATTATTTCTGTAGGACAACGAATCAGACAATTGTGATGGATAAATCATACATTTCAGTAAACATGTCCATTTTACATCCATCAGATATGTCTATATAACTTAATAAACATAACTTTCAATGTCTCTAACGATAGAACATTTTAATAACTTAATATAAGGTACTGTGGCTAAATTAACATTTGCAAAATAATCCCTGTGTTAGAGTAATAGTCTTTATTAAAATAAATATATTTTTTTTACACAAATGAATTTTATCCCCAACACCACAATAATTAAATTTTCAATAATCAATTATTGTTCACTTATTTATAATTATATAATCTATAATTATATCGGCTGATGCATTTTGATGGCGACGCCATCATCGTCAGAGCCTTTCTATATAAGTGAACAATAAGTGATTATTGAACACTTTAAATTATTGTGGTGTTGGGGTTAAAATTCATTTGTGTAAAGTGAATTAGCCACAGTTCCAAAACAACAATTTTTTTTTTATTTTTAACTTCGATTATTTTTTTTATTCAAATGACCTATCACCCTCATCACTACTAAATATTAAAATGAGTTCAGTAACCACTTATTGTTTATTTTTTTGATTACAACAACAGTGAGCTAATGCGCATTTCGAAGACGATGTCATCATCATCAGAGAATTGTGTTATAAAACCTTCGATGGATTATTTTTAATTCTTTTATACTGTAACAAAAATTGTATTATCATCGAAATATAATTAGCGATTAAAGAAGTTAATTAACAATTTTAAAATATTTTAATAAAGGTTCATATTGTAATTGGAGTAATATTCAATTTTTTAAAGAAAAATTATGTACTTTTAATAAAAAAATAATAATGCCGATGAAAATATCAGTTTTATTGTATTAGTATTATTTTCAGTTATTTTTATAATAAATCTAGAAATATTAAAAATATGAATATACAATGTAATTTATTTCGAAAACTATCTAACAATATATATTTCATTATTCTTCTTACTATCATTTGTAACAATATTTTAATTTTATTAATACTTTACAATTGATTTAAAATAAATACTAGAATTTAAAAGTTATGTGTCAAATTTGGAATGATTTGATAAGTTTTTTTCATAGCAATATTTTCTCTCTCTCTCTCTCTCTCTTTATATATATATATATATATATATATATACAATTTCATAATCTGTTTCAATCGATAGTTTAGAAGATGTTAGTAATTGGGAAACTAGTTTAAAACTAGTTCCAATAAAACTAGTTTGAATGTTATAAAATTTTATTGTTTATACTATATAAAAATAAAATAAGCGAGAAAATTCGAACGATTGAATGAGGCATGAAATTGTTTAGTATTTGTAATATACAAAAGCAGTAACCTGAATATAAAGAAAAACACCCTTAAATTTTATTGAAATAAAAAAAAAACACATATACAAACACAAACATAATCACATGATTTGAAACATCATATAAAAAATGTATACAGTGCAGGAAAATTCACATAGAAGAAAAATAAACAAGATCTTACTCCCAACTAAAAAATAAAAACTGTCATAATACCTAGCGAACCACGCAAGAATAATGGAAAGGACTTCGCTTCTACACAATGCACAGTATCCGTCATGTTAGATGAACACAACTTCAACAATAAAACATTCCGACCTTGACATTTGATAACGCTTGATTGAATTTTCGGTGTTATTAGTCGGTGTATGATGTTTTTCGTATTTTCCGGTTCACGGAATGCGATCGTTTTTCTCAGATTCACGATTGTTTTTGCGAGATTGTTTACGGCAAATGGGAGATAATTTATTGTCGATCTTGTTTTTGATCTGCCTTTTTCATATGGAATAAGTTTCCAGTTCATCGTTGTTTTATTGAAGTGAACGCATAAATTATATATTATAAGGGTTTTGGACACATTAAAAACTCTTGTTTTGCGGGTGAGAAATGATCTATTTGTTTTTATGTACACTAGGTGTTCAAATTCAGTTAATAGTCAACAAACCCTCAAATACAATCAAATAAATATCGAACTTTTAACATTGAAAGACATCCTTTCACAAAAATTCTGTTTTCTAAATATTATTTATTTTTTTCATATATATATATATATATATATATATATTTATATTTATATATTTATATTTATATATACGAGGGTCATTTGATAATTATGGTAAATTTATTTATTGTTTAATTTAATTAAAATTTTCAATTTAATTTTTTTTACTTTTTTACCATACTTATCAAACGATCCTTGTATATTTATATATTTATATATTGATATATATATATATATATATATATATATATATATATATATATATATATATATATATATATATATATATATATATATATATATATATATATATATATATAAATTATTTGTCATTATTAGCTTCTTTCTGTCCACACTCTCAACTGTGCAACGCATTTCTCTTCAATTTCATATCAATAAATTTTCTCATGTTGTTATTTCATTTTTCCACTGAACTCTTCTTAGATCTTTTTTTTCTGAGTCCTCAATCAGTAATTTTTGTTATCCATCCATGATCTTTTTGCGCTATATGACTGCTAAATTTCCATTTTTTTAAACCCTTATTAATGTTTAAAATATTGGTTTTCTTTCCATCAGATCTTTTGGCTCTTCCACAATCTACCAATTTCTTTATTCTGTCTCAATGATTTATTCCTAATTTGTATCTTTTCACGATTCTTGTTTAATTTGAAGCATATAAATAATTCTATCATTTAAGACTAATGTTGGGAAACTGTAAATAAATTAAGGTAAATTTATTAATCAATTTACTTTTTTTAAAAAATTGAAGAATATGAACTTTGTCATAAATTTCTCATAAATAGACACTTCTTAATATAAAAAGATATAAAGTAAAACTGGATTTTTATACCAAATAGATATTTTATAATAAATTAAATCTGAATATATGTTGAAAATAGGATAAAAAATTATTTTAATTTGTTTATTAAAATCAATTATGGGGTAGACATATATATATATATATATATATATATATATATATATATGTAATTTTTTAAGTATGTATATATGAATTACTAATACTTTTAAAAAACAATTTAATTGCATATTAAAAAATATTTCATATTTTATAAAATAGTCTTTTAATTATTCTTAAAGCATTAGATTCCTCTAATAGAATGAGAGAACGAATTACCATTCTTTGTAAAAATTATTATTATATTAATATCTGTTTTTATAAACAATGGTATATAACATTTTATTACATTTAAATAATATTATAATTTCGAAAATGATTATTATTAAAAATTAATTTTATTTATCTTAAAGAAAAAGAAATTAATTTCCTTCTAAACTAAAACTTGATTTAAAGTTATTATTTCAAGATTAACTATTAGTAGTTAATTTATTAGATGAAATTAGAAAGTATTATATGTATTTTTATCTCAGTAATTCAACCTATCATATACCTTTTCTTTTTTATAAATAAAATTTACTTTTAGAAAAATAAAATACTTTTGCATTAAAATCTTATTATCATCAGTTAATGTTTTACTTCAAAATTACTCTTATTTCATAATATTAATTCAATTTCAATGATAATATTAATATTTGTAATCAGCATTTTGAACTATTAAAAAAATACCTTAATTGAAATTGAGAATGTTGAAATAAATAATGATTTATAGGTAAATATTAAACAAGAATTATATCATTTAATTTTAACAAAATTTAACTTAATATGTAATATATAATTTTAATTTATTCAGAATCTACGAGGTTTAAAAAAAAAACTAATAATTTTTATCAAAGTAAATATTGAATATTATATTTAATTCAGTTATTGAAAATAATCCAAATTGTAATTTTATATTTGTTATTTTTATACCATATTATTATATGTGTATATAAGTCACTATAAGAATATTAGATATTAAATTATCAGAATATTGGCAAGCATTATTGTGCAAACAAAATAAACACATTTTAACAATGAGTGTTTATTTTATCTGACATTCTACCTTAGATTTTTAGAAGCCATCTAAAATACATTAAATTTATTATACTTTTTTCATAACAAATAATAGAGTATATCGTATCATGTGTATATATAAATATATATATATATATATATATATATATATATATATATATATATATATATGACATTATATGGTATTTTTCTTGTTGAAGTATTGATTATTTTTAGTCAGTATAAGATTTCAATAATGCTACTTCTACTTGTCAATTTATTCTCTGTAATAACGATGTTTCCATGTTTCATTCGATATAAATATTTTGGCACGATATTTTATGTTCGTGCATATAGTTTAATAAAAACAATGGATATTTTTATTACTTTGTGCATTATTGACATACACGTAACGATTACTGATTAGTGACTAATGTTTAGAGTTAATATTTAATCAATATAGTAAATTAAAATTCTTAAAAAAAATATCAAAAGAAACATTAAGAATAATAAAAAAACAATTTTCTTACCAGTGATCCTCATATATATAAAAACGAAAATGATATACGTTATAATAAAAATAAGTTGTTTAAAATGAAAATGAACCGATCATATACCAAGAAAAGATTGACAGTGCATTCGTTTAGTCCAAGTGTTAGTCATTCTTTCATATATTTGTGATCCAATTTCATGAATTATAGATCAAATGTTTATTTTTAATCCTTCTGTTATTTGTGTTTATCAGCATAAATCAATTTTTTCACATAACTCCATAGAAAATAATTTAATGGAGTTAGATCATATGATTTTAGTGGCCTATTGATGGGTCCATTTCATGAAATAATGGACTCATTAAACTTTTGTTTCAATAAGTCTATTAAAGTTTTTACAATTTCTAAGCATTGTTAAAGTGTTAAATGTTCTATAATAATTTGACAAATTGTACTGAGTTAAAATGTGAAAATGAACTTAAAAAAACTCAAACATGACTGCCATCAACTGTCAAAGTTCTAACATTCTTATTGTAAAACCATATATATTTATATATATACATAAATAAATAAATATATATATATTTACATATAAAAGGGTCATTTGATAAGTATGGTAAAAAAATAAGAAAAACTAAATTGAATAATTTAATTAAATTAATTAATTAATTAAATTAAACAATAAATAAATTTACCATACTTATCGAACGATTATTTATATATATATATATATATATATATATATATATATATATATATATAAAATTGGAACATTACCGTGAATTAAAAAGATAATTCTCTATTTATATTTGTCCGCTACAAACTATTAACGATTAAAAATAATAAATTATAACATATTAAAAATATGGTTAATATGTTCAATTTTTTTATAAAGAAATATTTTATCAGGATTTCTTTTTAGCTGCTTCATTCACTAAATTTTTTATAAAATCAATAATTTTTATTTTGATTATCATAATTATTAGAAGATATAATTAATTATGTAAAACATTTTAGATATAATAATTTAATATTAAACATTAATAAATAATTTAGAATTACTTAATTTATTAAAAATAAGTATAGAATATAATATTATTCATAAAAAATGTGTAGAAATCAATATTTTCATATATACATACACACACACACACACACACACACACACATATATATATATATATATATATATATATATATATATATATATATAATGTATTCATAAAAAATGTTAAAAAGTGATTTGAATAAATACATAATTTAAATAATTTCGTTGAAAATGAATATGCAAATGATGACTCTTAATGAAATTTTAAATGTCCACTATTTATTATAAATTATTTTAAAAATTACTAATCACACAAAATTCTTAGGATATTAGGGCACGCCGCAATCTAAACACAATATACCGTATAAAGTGTGTATTCAAAAAGGAAGCTTGTTTTGAAGTGTTCGCCTACTGCTGTGTATGCATTTGTATACATGTTCGAATGTATTTGTATACATTTTTTGCTTTTTTTCCAATCGACGTAAAAAAAAACAACTCCATCCTACGTCCATCTTCGACCGAGTGTCAATTGAGAAAGACTGAGTCAACTACGCTCATTATATGTACACTTGTACACACGTAGGTATATCGGCGCGCCATGAAAATAATAACCACAAGTGCCCGTAAAAATATTAACAAGCCAATATTGATTAATTTATGTGTTTTACTGTTTATCTCTGTGTACTAAATGACGACTGTTGATCTGATTCAATTCAATACGTGATTGATTGACGCAGCTATTGCTGTCGTCTCATCCCACATAAAACAGTGATTGATGCCGTTGAAACGTTATTACTTTTGGAAATTTTTTCATATATATTTTTTTAGTTTTCCACGAAACTATCGAATTCTTCACATACTAATAAATATCTATTTTGAAGCGAAAACGTATACTTTTTATATCATTCTTTTATATACAAGCAAATGTAATAAAAACATGATATCACTGTTTTTTGTAACAAAATTGAACATTGAACAAAGAAAAACAATAATAAATTATTTCCTGATGATTTTATTATATATATATATATATATATATATATATATATATATATATAAGTATATATTATAACATAAAATACGTACTTGTATAATTATTATCATATTAATCTAATTACTTACATGCTAAATTAAGATTTTATATTTGTACAAGTGTAATTAGATTGGCATGTGAATTTTTTTATTCAATATATGTAGCGTAGTAAGACGTCAAAAATGAATTTATAGAAATATAAAATTATAAATGCTTTGTAAGAGGAGGTGTTAATATCACCTGAGACGTATTATTTATTCATAAAGTAACGAGTGACAATTTTATCTGAATTTTATATCCGACAAACTTGTTATGATTACTTCCAGGTCTGAAAATAAAATTATATTGATTTTACCACACATTTTCTGATTGCAATAATTTTATGCTAAGTAACATAACTGCGAAATAAATAGCTCATATAATAAATGAAACTGAATAATTATGATGCATATAAATGTATATATTTTTTTTAATTTAAAACGATTTCTTCATTTATGATGATAAAATAGTAATATATTTAATAGTATAAAATATATTAGGTCTACCGAAAAGTTCTATTCGTTTTTTAAATAAAATAAAATATGAAATTTTTATACAATTTATTAACATTTAATTATCAATGCAATTTACATTAAATAGCTTCTTTCCATTTTGATAGAAGCTTTTAAATTTTTCCTCTATAAATTACTCGCCTTCAAAAGCTAAAAATTCATTTAGTGTTTTTTTCATACCTCTATCTTCATTATTTTTTTATTTTAAAATGTCGAACAAAAAATAAATGGTAGTTATAAAATGTTATGTCTAGAGAATATGCTGGGTGACTTAAAATCTCTCAACCAAGTTTCGTTATTTTTTCTGGGTTCCTAAAGAAGCATACGGCGTTGCTATGAAATAAATTGCTTTTTATTAACAAGAATAGAACGTTTTTTTAAGTTTATTGTTGAATTATCCAACCGTTGACAATATTTTTCAGAATTTAAGAAAATTGATAGTTTTTTTAGTTTTAGAAATTAATAATAAATTGGTATTCTCATATTCCACCAGATAAATAACATTCTCTTTTCCAAATTTAAACTCTATTTAGATGTTATTGTATCAGGTTGTCCAGCTTTGCATTATGCTATTTTCTTTACTACTCATTTCTTTACTACTTATTTTCTTTACTTTCATTTGTAATTCACTTATTACCTCCAATTAAGAAACGTTCTAAAAGTGATTTATTTTTATTTCATGAAATTAGAGACGAGTAAACAGTTACATAATCCTACTCCATTCCAACAGTCAAATTATATGGTACCCATCTTGCATATTTGAACACAAATCCAAGTTGTTGTGATTTGAAACTGTTTGTAGGGCTTTATTGATTTTTTTGCTATCTATGATGTAGATATAATAGGTCTTTTTCCAAAATGTAAAGAATGCCATCATTGATGACGGAAGATTTTTTAGAACGTGGTTCATCTGTAAAGTTAAAATTTCCATTCGTAAATTTCTCGAATTATCTTCTACATGTCCTTTCAGATATTCCGCTTTCTTCAAAAACTTTTAACAAATTTCTATATTCTTCTATAGCATTCTTCCTTGTTAACATTCATAAAGTATACAGTGCCATAAATCATTCCTTCTCTATTTATTGGTAAATACTGATGATAAAATATTTATTTCAGTATATGTTGTAGAGCATCGATTATAAAATAACACAGTAAAAAAATGAGTCGTATACATTTGATTAAAACACTTTTCTACATATTTAAATAATTTGTGTGATAAACGGACAGAACTTTTTGGTAGTTTTAATTTAAAAAAAATATATTTTATAGTACTTTAAACCTGTTCTTATATTTTTTTATAAAAATAAAATCAAAAAACTGGACATTTCATAATTGCAATAAAATAGAATATCTAATATTTTATAAGGACATATAAAAAATAAATATATCCAATTTAATATTCTTAAGAATAAATATAAGTAATATTATAATTTAATTTTCATTTGACATTAAGAATAAATTTACTTTCACAAATGAATTAACATCCTTAATACCACACACGTTTTTTGTTTAAAATTCACAATAATTAATGATTGTCTGTTTTGAATTTCAAATAATGTAGATTACGATAACAGTATATTAATGGGTTGCATTTTATATCAATAACAACTTTTAAAATAAGTAGAGAAAAAATGTTTCTATTAAAATCCTTATTTATATATCAAAATACACAACTATTAATTATTAATATTTGTAACAAAAATGCAGTAGAAATTTGTCAAAACTTAATATTTTATATAGTTTATTGCTAATAATTAATATTTTAATATTATATTTAAACAATAATTCATTCATTTTTTATGATTAAAATGTTTCTATGATCTCTAAGAATAAATTATATATATATATATATATATATATATATATATATATATATATATATATATAAGGGTTTTTTTAAGCGTGATAAAACCTAAATTGTATCCCTATCGGAAATTCTATCTAACCTAAAAAATCTTTATCATATCTTTATATATACATACTCACACATACATATACACACACATGTATATATAAAGTGTGTGTTTTTTATACACATGTATATTATATATGACGTAAAAAAAATTAATATATCTATCATTAAAAATTATTTTCGATTATTCTTTAACTTATTCATTACTAACAAATACTATAGCAGCTCATTGCAAAACGATCTTTAGATATCAAGAGCAACTTTAATAAATTGCAGACTAAAGTTCCTCTTGGTATCCAAAAAGAATTTTACCAGCAGCAGTCACTATTATTTCTTTTCAGTATGAATAAATAAACAGATAATTGCGAATTTTCTTTACTGATATTCGTACTGTACATTCAGTTTTAAGAAATAATTATACAACTATTTAGGACTGTAATTCCGATAGCAAGAATTCCTATTTTGAAACAAACTTTATATTATACTTTGGCCGTTTTAATTTTATTTATTATATTATTAGCTGAAAATAACTAGAATGAATAGTACTTTAAGCTTGAGTAATTCTATGAAAAACTGAATTTTCCACAACCTTTTTTTTGTAATTTCATAATTTCATTTTTAGAATATTATAATTTTTATCACAAAAACAAGAAATTATTCTATGAATAAAACTCTCCTAAACAGATTGTTTCATGAAAGTGTCAAACAAAGTTCCACCGATTTTCTAAACTTGCCTATTCGAACTGCTTTAAGAATAAACATTCTGAAATATTTATTTTGTACCAAAGGAAAAGTTTTTATTTAAATTATTTTATTTCTGTTTTTTGTTACTGAATATGAATTTAATACACTGCAATAGTTCTCAAGTAAATAATTAATTAAAGTCAAGTATGTTTTTTTATTTTATTAAAGATAGTACTTCATCTCTTAGATATTTGTTTTTTTTATAAAATTTATATTGTTGTGATCTTTTCTTACAATATTTAAAAAATATCTCATGATAAAGATAGGAAAAATGTGCTCCTGAAATATTTACATAATCCATTTAAAATAATTTCTACTTCATGGACAGAGAAGGATTAATGGATAATATTTTTATCTATTAATAAATCAAATTAGAGTAATTTTTGAATGATTTATTTCATACCATTGTACTTCATCCAGTTAATAAATTAATTTACATCAAATTATAAGTATCAAGAATCTAATTTTGACAACATTTCCTTGCATATAAAGTAGTTATTGACAAAAGTATAATTTTTGAATTTGTAATTTCATCCAAAATATTAGTAATAAAAATATCAAATATAAAAGAAGCAATTAAAATACTTCTGAGTGCAATAATATTTCATCTAGAAGATTTTTTCAATTTCGACCCTTTGATTTCTATTTAAAATTTCTATTGAATTTATTGAATAATTATATTATCAAAACTTATATAAAATAATATTATTAAGAAATAAAGGCCTTATAAAAATTCAATCATTATCCAAAATCAAACATAATAAAAAAGTTATATCTATTTGAAACAACTTATAATATACAATAATTATAAGTGAAATCTAAAGAAATGTTAGTGAGTATTTTTATATAATTAAGTAAATAAAAACAAAAAAATAATTTTTCTAGTAAATGTTTAATTTTTCTAGTAACTCTTTTTGCACCTTGTCTTAACAAAATTGACTTATAAGATACAAAAATAATAATTCTTTATAAAGTGAATAATAAGAATTGCTGACACTAATATTTCGTAATATTTAATTGTGTTAAAACCAATTTTTTCTGTTAGTATATTCACAGCTGACAATATAAAACACTAAAGGTTTATAACAAATTAAATCTCTGTAGTTATGTTATCCCTGTTCTATTGTAGATAATATTTTTTTTCAAAACAATACTAAATATTCCTTTAAGTTGAATTTTATTTTATTTCAAATCGTTTTAAGATGCAGTTAAATTAAAAAATATATTGAAAACAATTTTTTTATTTTTTTTTAAAAAAAAGTTTTTATTAAAATTTGTTCTTAAATCACAAACAAAGTGTATGGAAATTAACATAATTAAATTAAAATTTAATCATTTTTTTAAGTATTAAGATGTCTTCTAGTAAACTGCATTGATCATATTAAAAATAATATTATTACATCTTCTAAAAAATACATTTAAATAAGTAATATAGAATTTATATTCCTTTAAAATATTTTATTGAATATATTTTTTTATTAAATTAATTTTAATAAAATGAAATTCTATGTAATTATGTAAATGAAATATCATTTCTGCATACCATAATTCAATTCTTTATTAATATTTATAGTTCTTTTAAAAGAAAAATTATTGGTGTATTCACAAGACAGACAAAAAAATGTTGCCGTCTACCTATCATTAATTATTTGAGAGAATTTTTTTAAAACATAATTATTTCCAGGCACTAATTTCCGTAGTAAATTCGATCAAATAGTTCTACTTACTCAACAGTCGTAAGTTTATTCGAAACTTTGACATATTTTCATTACGTGTATTTAAAATTAAAATATTCAAACAAAAGCGTTTTCATTTCCCGTTACAAATGCGATGTAAATTACAGCTCTTAGCAAAACACATTTTTCTAACCGGCGTGATAAATCATTTTGTGTTCCGGCGTTCAATGTTGCCAACGAACAACGAGGTACATATACAGTAACTGTAGTAGAAGTAGTAGTAGTAGTTCGTAGTGGGAAAGAGTAGAGCTGAAAAACTTAACCGTTTTATCTGTTGTTGGCCACAGATTTCGCTTGTATCATCAAAATTACATTGGCTTATTTTCTAGAACTAGATATTCTCTCTACAAAACATGTTTATCATTCGTCGAAATATTATTCCTGAGGAAATCATAATTCGTCTGAAACTTTTCATTATGATGACCTTTTTCTTTTCATAGTCGGTATAAATTATGTCTGATTAAATTATTAATCATATATATATATATATATATATATATATATATATATATATATATATATATATATATGTATATAGAAACATACATGTGATATTTATTTAACGGTTATCAAAAACTAAAAAAAAATGTTACAAAAACTGTAATACAAAAAATAACTGTTCATTAAATAACTAATATTAAGAGTAATAAATAAGAAAATGTAAAAAAATTATACTATAAAACATGTTTATAGAAAAATAAGCTTCATGATAAAAATATATTGTATATTAAATTTGCAATTTAATTTATTTACTTAATTTTTATATTAATACGGCATAAAAATGGACATTTATTATTAATATACCATCATATATATATATATATAGAGTTCTTTTTTATAATAATTAATACATAGGTGTTTTTTTAAGCGTGATAGAACTTTAAATTGAGTCCCTATCGAAAGTTCCATTTAACCTAAAACTCTCTCTCTCTCTCTCTCTCTCTCTCTCTCTATATATATATATATATATATATATATATATATATATATATATATATATATATATATACGAGGGTCGTTTAGTATGGTATATATATGTTCAATTTAATTAAGGCGTTTAAATTTTTTATTTAAAGTTTTTACCATGGTAAATGAACTTATTTAATATTAATTTAATTTCCGTGGTGAATATTAATTAAATTTTTCAATGGCCATGATGATGATGATGATATATATATATCCAAGTCACTTATTAGTGACTTACTGTTTACCAACTTATAATTAAATGACCTTATCCACAAATATTAAAGTATTTCAAGTCCTATTGATAGGAAAATTTCTCACCATTCGGCCAACAAAGCTCCAAGTCACTCATAAAAGTGACTTATTACTGGACAAGTTGTTGAAGTGACTTTAATGTTTACATTGACTCATGTCGGATTTCTGCAGAGATGCAGAAGACAGAGCCACTTGTACTCGTCGACAAGGTGGAAATATATATATTATATATATATATAATTAGCTTCACATATAATACTATTCTAGTCCCAGGCGTCTCTGTCAATATCAGCTCACTAGAGCCTTTTTTGTCAAAGCTTTTCTACATATATTTTTTTACAGGACTAGGTAGTCAACCTTATGGTTAATACTCGAAAATGAGGCATTCTTCGACTGTGAATCGAATTCAGAATATTTCTTATCTTTCACATAAAAACCATCAACTACTTAGAAATCTTCTAAACCAAAATTAATAATACTAATCGATGCTTATTTCTCCCCATAAATCTCATAAATTGTTTTATGTACCTTTATAACGCTTTTCTTTAATTTAATATTTATTGCACTAAAAGAAGGATAATTTCAGCAAAAGTTATGTCTAATTTTGTTTTACTTACAAATGATAACCAATGTCTTTCTATTTAAAAAAGATTAGAGCTCTGTCTTTGGTATGATGTCAAAATATGCAGAATGGTTTGAAAATTTAATTTCCAAACTTTCTCCAAGTTTTGCAAGATTTATCGAACTACAGATTTTATGAAATAACAAAGAATGGAAAAAAGATACATTTTCAGGTAGACTTTAAAATAGGTTTTTGGACAGAATAAATTTCAATTATATTGACATTAAATTTAAATGCACATCAAACTACCAATATATAATAAATATCGTCTATACCACAGGTAATCAACCTTTTTATACCTACCGTCCACTTTTGTATCTTTATTAATAATAAAATTTTCTTACCACCCACCTATTCCGCAGTAACTTAATTTAACGCAACTGCAAAGTACTCGTAATTTTTGAGTGGAAGTTTAGTAAAAATGTGTAGTTAAATTTATCTTTTTATTTATACTTTGCGTATGTTTATAATACACAGAAAACTTAATTTGATGCTGCATTTCTGCATCTTCATCGATGTAGCACCTACTAGTGCGGAAGCTGCTTAAATTGAAGAAAAAGAAAATTAAATATAAAAACTATAAAGTATATCCAAATTACCTTTAATTAACCCTTCTTTGCATGAAATTGTGAAAAAAAAGCCAAAATTAATTTAATAGATCGACCTTGCATAAACTATAAAGTATATCCAAATTACCTTTAATTAATTATTAATGAGATCCTCGAGGCTGATGCTGCGAAACTAAATATTTGATATCTGGTTCAATTTTCGTAACAGTGCAGTACAAACTGCTCTGTCAGTGAGTCTTAGATGCGCAGTGATAACGGAAAGTAGCTTCAGCATCGGACAAAACCCCTACAACCCATCAAGAAAGCTTGAATCGCATACAAGTGGGCGGTAGGAACCAGTTTAACTGCCTTTGATCTATACAGAAGCATTAACATAGTTTTTTTACATATTTTATTTTTCCTAACTTATTTATATTTTAAACAAAAGCATGTTTGGGGGTCAGTAAATAAAGCAAGTAAGGGGTGGAGTTACCTAGTTGCAAAAAAATGTAATGAAAAGAAATTTTAAATATATACTATTTTTTATAATTATACTATTTTTAAAATTTTTATTGGTTTGCGAGACTATTTTGAGTAGATACTCCTAATATGACATAAATATATACAATACATACATATATTTCTCTCTCTCTCTCTCTCTCTCTCTCTCTCTCTCTATATATATATATTTATATATATATATATGTGATGAGAAAGGGAGAAAAAGTAGCTTAAATGGGACTGAATGATGTAATATGTAAATGTGTGTTTAAATCTTCAGTTTCATTTGAGTCATCTTATATATACTCACAAATACATATAATATTATCACCATCAGATTCTTTATATCCACTGCTAGATGAAGTTTTCTTCCAAAACTTTTTTTTCAACCAATCCACTGGTTTTTTTCTTTTTGTCTATTTCGATAAATTTTTATAATTCTCATCTGTTCATAGATTTCTTCTTAGATCTTTTTTTATATCAAAGTTCCTATTCAGTTATGTCTCTTATCTATCAGTGATTTTCTCTTTATATATATATATATATATATATATATATATATATATATATATATATGTATATATAGATTATATTGTAGGTAATAAAATATATAATTATTAATAAATACAATTTCGTTTATTAGGCATAAAAAGCGTAATAATAATTTTGTTCTTTTATCTAATACTTCCTAAACTTTTATATCTTTTTAGTAAAATTTATGTTCTTCGGAATATTTTTGAAAAACAATCTATCTATAATGATTTTCAGTTATACAATATAGATTACTTATAGAAAATATATGATTTAAAAAAATATATCTAAATTTTTTTCGGCTGCTTTGTAACAAGTTCAGAACTACTGTTCAAGAGAATGTTTTGTTATTTATACGAATTACTCAAATCATTGTGGACGAATTGAAGGCGTAAATATGTAAATAGGAATTGATGAGATGGATACATATGCTCTTGATTAGGTCACTTTGCTGTTCATTTTTCAATGATCTGTTATAAATAACAATGCACGAGTATTACTATTGTGCTTTATCATTCAATATGTTATTGTATAAACAAACACAATATGCTAATTATAAAATAAATGCACGCGTGAACTAAGCTGCCGTGAATCATTTCCATATTTAAAAAATACTGGATACTAAAGTAGCATTTTCGCGTGTTGTTTTGCGTCCTGCTTACAAATCTAGCGATGTCATTTCGCCAATGTAGTTTTGTTTTATACCAATATTCTGTAGACAACCTGATATCATCGTGTATTGTACGTGCTAGAGAAAATTTACCATTGAAACAGGAAAACTCATTTCAGCACGATACGAATTTATATTCTAAATACGAATTGTTGTTCTCGACAAATGTATTAATTTTGTTCTGTCATTTAAAATTATTACTTTGAAAATGATATATTGTAACGAATATGTCGGATTTGTTCGACTGGTTCTTTTACGTAAATTAAAATACTGTAGAATTTAGGTTACACTGATCATATTATACAGATTAATTGTGTTAAAATGATATCTGGATATCCCGTTAATCCACTCTGCATATTAATTATAGGTTCAGATATTCCATTGACTCCAGTTATAAATTGTAGTGTCATATAAAATCTGAAATTTATTCTGTTTATAGTCAAAGAATAACTGATTTTATATTGATAAAATTTATTATATCAATATATAGTTAATGATAATTATTGTGGATTATATATATTAAGTTGTCCCAAAAGTTTCTTTCGCAA
>CP092090.1:44633567-44653567 GCA_029203775.1 Neoneuromus ignobilis
GTATTCCATTATTAATGCCATAAAATATGCTTAAAAAAATAACTAATTAATAAAATGCTTTTTCTTTATTTCGATTCAAATTTCTAAAGCATTTATTAGAAAATCTTATATTATTTATTTATATATATATATATATATATATATATACACTCGTCCCTCAATTTACAAGGAGTATCCGTTCTACGTGGATTTGTTTAACGCGAATGAAAATCGCGTAAATTGAGTCTGTCAGTACAATAAATAAAATATTGGAAATAAAAGCTACTAAAGTTGTAGAAACACATATTTATTTGACATAACTTAACAAAAAAATAATGACGTTTTAGAAAACAATAGTAGATAAATTTTATTCGGTGTCACTATCGCTACTGTAATTCAAAACAATCAACATTTTATGTATTTATATCGTAATTTTTTACGTTCAAGTAAAAATTTGCGTCACTCTGATATATAATAAATTCCATGAAAAATTATATAAAATGAAATCTTTCTGACCGCCTATAAAAAGTGCCACGTAAATCAATACTGCGTAAAAAAATCCCGCATAAATATAGGTATAATTTGCCGCGTAAAAGAAACTCGCGTAAAAAAATTCGCGGAAAAAAGTCTCGCGTGAATTTAGGGACGGGTATATATATATATATATATATATATATATATATAGAACACAAAGGAGTATAAAAAAATGCAAATTTGAAATAAAACATGAAGATAAGAAAAATGAATAGATTCAATAGCAAACAAGTTATGAATTTAAAGTCGAAGCAAAAATGAAAAATGCAAATATCCTAATTATATAGCAAGGAAAAATATTATTGACTGAAAACAGACATTATTCAATGGGAATTCAGAAATAAAATGGAAAAAGATAAGATGGATTATAAATGGAATCTATCTTGAGGACCTTGTTTTTATAAAAACAATTAGTTGTGTTTTTTAAAAGTAATTTTCATTGTATATATAATAAAGTATTTATATTTTTGTTTCCCATTTTTGTAGTTATCTTATATGTATGTATGTATAATTACATTATAATGGTAAAATTATAACAGAATATTATTTTATTTTAAAATAAAATACGTTTAATTTACTTGTATTTATAATTACCCTGCTTATTTCTTATATATATATATATATATATATATATATATATATATATATATATATAAATACATATATACATATTCGTTAACGTTCGTTAATGGAAGGTAAACCTTTGCCCTTCCGTACCTCAATGTCAAAACGCCTAAATGACAAATACTGTCAATAGTAATACATGATCTATATATTGGTGGAGCGTCGAACCGTTAAAATGTCACACCGGCAAAGCTGACCTACGCTAACCGCCGTGTCAGAAATGTCAGACAGAGCGTCGCGGCGCCGTCCGTCATCACCTGACGCCAGCCCGCCGGCCGCGGGGTTAACCCCAGTTCGTTTTGTGTCACATCTCCCAAACTCGGGCAGGAAGGACATCGTAAAAACATATACGAAAGGTATATTATGTGAAGAGACAAATTTATTTGACTCGAGGCAATCTTCAGTATCGTGGTGTTTATAAGCTTTATGATGCATTGAAGCGATTATAACGGACACAGGGGATTTAGAGAGATACTCGGAACTACAAGTTCTGAGACGTATTTGTACGAAACTTTATTACGATTTTTTTATTAAGACGAAATCTCGTTTTATTATTAAGATTTTACTGGATATGTATGGATCAATCGGATTTTTTTTATTAATTTTATTTTAATTTTAAACATGTGATATTTATGTCTCTTGATATGTTCAAAGAAGTTTTTATTATATATTGTTTGTAGAAATGTTATCTGTGCAATTGAATGTAGGTTATTATTGAACAAAGAACAGTTTTAGAAAATACTGAATATTTTATACGTCCGTGAAGTAAAATTTGCACTTTTTAAAGAAATGTATAAAGTTTCGTATTTGATATTCAGAGTATAACATTTCTGTGACATACATAGAAGAAACGGTAAAAAATAGAGCAATGTATTTTACACAGTACCATTTTATATGTCATATATTTTAATATTATATTATATAATACAATTCACTATAGTTATATCATTAATCTTATTTTTATTTGTCAACAACTTAACTTCTGCTACAAAAAATTGTTTATTTCCAAGTAAATTTGTAAATATAAGTCATTTTATATCACATCAAGATAAATTCAATTAATATTTATCATTTTTCTAGATATTTTTAATTAATTTCAAAATATACACCATTTTACAAATTGTTTATTTCTAAGTAATTTTACTTTTTTACATATTGTAGGATTTTCCAATAAGCGTTTCAGAAGTTTAGAAGTATTTAATTAATTAGTTTCTTTTTTTATTATTATTTTAATCATATGACCAACACGACTTTATTTACATTCGTTAATTCTAATTTTTAGTCACTCTTTCACATAATTGTGGTCCAATTTTATGAACTACAAGTTCAATGTTTAGTTTTAATATTTCTGTTCTTTGTAGTCTATCAGCACAAACCAATGATTTTACATAACCCCACAGAAAATAATGTAATGGAGTTAGATTAAATGATCTCATTCGCCAATTGATGGGTCCATTTCGTTAAATAATGGACTCATTAAACTTTTATTTCAATAAGTCTATTGAAGTTTTTATAATTTCTAAACGTTGTTAAAGTGTTAAACGTTCCATGATAATTTGACAAACTATATTGAGTTGAAATGTCAAAATGAGGTTAAAAAAATTAAACATAGCTGCCACCAGCTGTCAAAATTATGACATTCTTGTTGGAAAATTCTATATATTAAGGGGACCGGAAAGCAATGTCGTTTCTGCGCATGTCGATATTCGTTAGTCATTTATCAACTCATTGTGTACTTCAAAATCATGCCAAAGACATTTTAAGGTTAGAGTGACTTGTTTACTCGTAAATAATAAAATCTGAAATTTTTTTGCAATTTATGGTGAAATGGCCAGCCAAATACCAAAAGAGGTACATATCCGACATTGTATGCTTTTTGAGTTTCACAAGGGTAGTCACGCAACGATTGCTACCAAAAACATTTGCGGTGTTTATCCAAACGTATTAGACGTTCGTAAATGCCAAAGGTGGTTTTCTAAGTTCAAATCCGGTAATTTCGATCTTTCCGACTTGTACCGATCAGGAATACTAACAACTTTAGATAATGACATGTTAAGGGCGGAAGTGGAAGCAAATCCGTGTCAGATAATCGAGGAACTGTCAAACACTCTTAACCAACCTTGGTCGACCATCCAAGAACATTTGCAGCATATTGGTAATGTAAGCAGAGCAGGTGTTTGGGTCCCGCATAATCTGTCCGAAGAAAACAAAGCTAACCGATCCCCCACATGAAACTTATTGCTTCAGCGGCACAATACAGAAGCGTTTTTTGATCGCTTGATCACTGGAGATGAAAATGGTCCTCAAAACGCAAAGGACAGTGGCTCTCTCCAAATGAATCGCCACAAAGTACAGCTAAGCCAGGTTTACACCCCAAAAAGGCGCTTTTGTGTGTGTGGTGGAGTATTCACGGAGTCGTTCATTTTGAAGTGCTGAAACCTGGACAAATTGTGAATGCTGACCTTTACTGTGAACAATTGGATCGAGTAAATCAATCTTTAATTGAAAAATACCCAGCGATTTTCAACATAAAAGGTGTTATTCTGCAACACGATAATGCAAGACCGCACTGCGCAAGATGAACCCTAGAAAAAATTAATGAATTGGGATGGGAGGTATTGCCTCACCCACCATACTCGCCCGATATTGCGCCATCGGATTTCCATTTATTCCGATCGCTACAACATTTTCTAAGTGGCAAAAAATTTTAAAATTCGGATGATGTCCAAAATACCATCTCCAGATATTTTGCTCAAAAACCAATTGATTTTTATCGATCCGGCATTGAAAATTTGAACACTAGATGGCAAAATATTGTTGATAACGAGGGTGATTACATTATTGATTAAAAATAAAAACTTGGTAAAAATTTATCTGTTTGAATTTAATGTAGAAAAACGACATTACTTTCCAGTCCCCCTAATACGTATATATTTCCATCGCAAAATTAATGTTATTAATGCTCACACTACTCCGAATGTGAACGATTACTTCCGCAGATTAACGATTGCAATTGCAAAGTGATGTGAAAATTTCAACGCACATCACTCCGCAATTTCAATCGTTAATTTTCGGAGGTAATCGTTCACGATCGGAGTAAATTAATGATATTAATTTTGCTATGAAACTATTTTATATATACATACATATATATATATATATATATATATATATATATATATATATATATAAATATATATATATATACGAATTCATATTAACACTAGAACTACCGGCAGTTGAACAAAGCTACTTCTACCAAAATTAGTCAAAATGACTAGTCTTTAAAAAAACACTTAATAATAGAATATTTTTATATTTATTGATTTAGTACTTTCTTACAAAGGAATTCCATGTTATTAAGTATATTTTTGACTTTGTTATTAAGTATATTATTAACTCATTTGGGACCATGATCCTTTAATGAAGATTGGCACATTTTAGCATTTACACATCAATAAAAATAATAAGTATAATAAAGAATATATGCTTTGGTAAAAAGAATTAAAATAAATTTCCATTTCAAAGTTAAGTTATTCTTATAGTATAAAGCAGTAATTCTTAAACTTTTTAGTGATCGGCACCCCCTTGAATCTAAAAATAAGTTCTCGCACCCCTTCAATAAATGTGTTTCTATTTCTTTATTTAGGAAATTACATCTAATGCAAGATATTTTTTTTATTGAAATATAAACACATACATTTACATAAACATACAAAACAATATCTCAGTTTTTAATGGCTATGTTGTTGTTTATTCATAATAATACTTTTGAATAATAATAATTTAGAAACTTCTCTCACACCCCTGGAAATGCTTTCTCGCACCCCCAGGGGTACACACACTCCAGTTTAAGAATCACTGGTATAAAGTAAATTATTGGGTATAAAAATTTGTAATTTATCACATTTCTTACAAACATAGTTTTCTTCTGAGTGCATTTTCCTCATACATGTTTTTTACAGGTATTGCAAATGGTGGTAGTCCTATTATTATAATAGTACCCTATTTTACACCATTTGCGTGAACAAAGTGAGCCTTTGGAAGTTGTTTGTACATTAGCTTCTCGTGATTCCATACCTGTTTTTATATTTTCAGCGGCAAGTTCATCTGCTAGTTGAAACATAAAATATTTTCTGGATATTTTTTTAGATGTTATTTCTTTATGTAAGATCCAGGTATTTATACCAACTAGATCTAAAATGTTGAAAAATACTTAAAGTGGTCATCTTCTTGATTCTGATTTGACGCTATATTTCTTTGCCATCTGGTCTGCAATGTCTACGCCAATTTAGTCTTATAAAATTAAATTTTTTTCAGGTAAGCGCTTATTATTACTTTTCTCAATTCTGACGGATTTATGTTTCGAACTCAATAAAACAACTTATTTCTTCAGCTTACTTTTGTAAATTATAAGAACACACCTATTTGATTTATAAAGTAATAATGAAAAACGAACCATAGTATCCTTTGTTTCACAAATTTTTGGCAGTTCCCTTTTGTTCCCGCGTTTCGTTCCGTTTTTGCAATAATTTAGAGGTTTTTAATCGTTTTGTCATTTTCATAAAATAAAAATAAATAAAATAAACCTAGTGACTATATAAAATTTATAATTATATTCATTTTTCTCATCTCACACTAAATGAAATAATATATCGTTTATTATATATTTATGTAATTATTTTTTTTTTCATTATTTATTATAATATATAATATGAGTGAAACATATATAAAAAAAATTCAATTCACATTCTATGTCTCCAGATCTAAATAAACGACTAAATATATTTTCGAATGAATGCATTATTTTTGCATTAGCATTATGATCGATTCGGAATTTTCCTGATAATTAGCACCTTCATATTGAATAATACACAGTAAAAATTCTAAAAACGTGTGAGAAGTTGTACAAAACAAGAAAACTGGGAAATTCGGATTCGGTAAACAGATTGCAGGACCCTTTTACCCTTTGACAAGTGCCAGTAATTTTGACTGTATTGGTATAAGTGCCATGATACAAAATTATATTGTTTGAATAAAAAAAAATAAAATAAAATCCATTATATTATTTATTTAGTTATCTCTGCAAAAGTGATGACATCATTTCAGAAAAAAAAATGTAATATAAAGTAGGAATTTTAAAATAAAATTTTAACATCAGTCATTTTGACTGGTTGGTAGTTCTAGTGTTGTCACCTCTACATGCCTTTTTGTTACATATTACTACAACTCTTTTCAATATATAATCACCATTTTTAGGTAATTCTAATTAGTAAAATTGCAAAAGTTATTTTAAGTTAATTTTAATTAAAATTCTAAAGTTTAAATTGTACGTTAACTGTTTTTCGCTAAAATAAAAATAAGTTTATCTAAATTAACCGTAATAGGAATTAAAAAACAATATATATTATATATAGGATGAAAATTAACTATTTAAACAATTTAATAAAATTGATTCATATAGTAAAATAATACATCATTTGTAAACTAATTTAAATTTATTTTAATTGTACAAAATAAAAAAAAATACATCTGGGTCTGTTCTTATCCGGTAGATACATTTCACAGAAAACCGCATTAAAAAAAATCGCACAAAAGAAGACTTAATTTACATTGAAAAATTAAGGATACGTTCCTTAATTTTCAAAAACCGCATAAAACCAAAGCAACAAAGTGAAATTACTCTAAAATTCGCATAAAAAAATCAGGAAATAAAGAATGTCTAAAAAAAAATTTCAAATATCTGAATAAAATTGATACAAAACATAACTTTTTTACTTTATTTTTTTATTAACTATTTAATTTCATTCAAAGCACTATGTACATATGTGTCATTTATTTTACATTTTTTCATACATATTTGAAAATATGCAGGTTCGTTTGTGAACTGGTGTAAAATCACATTCATCACTAGAGGAAACACAAACAGAATTAGCGCCGACTTCTGTCTCGTTCTGTGTTAATTTTTCTGGCGACAATGTAAGAATCAGTGATTAAACTTTGAAACGATGATTTTACTAATTGTTTATGAAGCTCGCGATATTCAGACATACAATTATTTAGCTGTCGTTGGAATTTAAAAGCTCATTCAGAAATCGTATCATTAACAAGAAAATGATTTTCCAATTGATTACAAAGTTGAAGACCTTCTCAAATCACTTTTGCAGTGTAGGGAAGATTCTGCTTCTGTTTCATTATCTTTTTCTAAACCTTCTACGGTATCTAAACTTATTGCAATAATATCATTGTCACTTAAAGCATTAACCATTCTTTGCTTGCCGAAAATTCCTTATCAGTTTGAGAAACGGAAGTAAATGGCTCTGATTTCTTCATAAAACTGAAGTGCTTTTCGTTGAATTAGATAACTGCTTAAAGGAATTTTTAAAAAAATTTGCATAAAAAATATTAAGAAGAAATATGAATCGCATAACTTCAAAATCGCATTAAAATAATCCGCACAAAAACAGACCCAGTTGTATATATATATATATATATATATATATATATATAAGAAGCACATAATATAAGTAAATAAAATTCATAATGAGACCAAATTATTATAATATATAATAACATTTGTGGTTATACACAATGAATACAAAAATTAAATACTATTTAATTTTTTTATATACACGTACATACTGACAACACAAATAAACTATATATTGATATATAAAAATATATTTAATGAAATTTATTTTGATGACGAGAAAATAAAAATATATCTTCTGAAGATTGTGGGCAGTTCATTGGTTTCTTATGCGAAGATTTCATTACTTCAAACACTTTATAATCTAAATAATCTGTAATGCGTACCAGCGCGTATCTTACATCCAACGGTTGAATACTTGTCGTATCTCCAATATTTTCAAATTGACATCTTTTCCTGTTTACACTTCCTTCGATCGATTCTTCACTCTTTTGATCAGATTTTAACGTTCTTTTACTTGGATGACGATGAATCGTAACATGTTTGTGTTTAATAGGAAGATTTCTTGACGAGCTAGATGACACAGTTTTGTTCACTTTATTATTACTAATATTTTCATTAGCAAATTTACACTGCACCGAACAACTTCTCTTTGTAATAACAGGAATTTCTATATTTATTGTATTTGATTCCTTCGTACTTTTTTTTACATTCGTTTTTGATGACTGAGGAATTTTTTCAATACGTCTTTCTTGATTAATCTCTTTAGCAGTATTTATTTTTGGATTAGTTATATATATTTCAGTAGGGTTTCCATCAATATTTTCTTTGATAATAGTAGTGACGCTTTCTTTAAAAATAGTTTACATTAAAATAACTATTAAAATTGAAAAATAATATTTAAATTAATATATTTGATTTTAAAATTATTTTATCAGTATTCATTTTTTTTATCTAAATTATATATATATATATATATACATATATATATATATATATATATATATATATATATATATATATATATATATATATATATATTCATTCATATTCATATATACAGAATGGCACAAATAAGTCTTAAAAGTTCATAACTTTGTTGTTTCTAATTATTTTCCTTTTTTAGCCTGATGTAAAACATAGTATAGAAATTTACAACGACTACAAATGATATGCAGTAACGGGTAAAAACTATTGAATTTTCTAATTTTATTCAACGGTTTCTTATTTTAACTCAATAAAAATACTGTCAACGTTCTAATATCTGAACAGCTCCTAGTGACATCATGATTAAGAACTTAATCTCCCGGTTTCAGAAGCAAGGGTCGGCCTTAAATGTTCTGAAAAAAATGCTCATTGTTCTGTATACATTAAAACAGTAGTGGAGACTGTGCTTCAGAATGTAAATAATAATCCATCTGTCTCTATTCGTCATCGTTCCACCTAATTTATAATTTCAAGAGAATAGAATACAGCTACAATAGAATACAGAATTTGAAAGTGTATCTTAAAATGTTTCCATATAAAATTCAAATGATACAGGATTTACTATTTTAGGATTCTCAACAACATCTGCGATGTACCTTTCTTTTTGTGTAGATAGTCAGAGAAAATACAACTTTTAAAAACCTTTTCTTAAAAAAACTTTTTAAACAACCTTATCGACTCATATTTTTTTAAGAATGAGGAAGGTCATACAGAAACTATCACCAGGACTCTATGTAGGATTACAATTGATAATTTTTTGCATTTGGCAGTTCAAAATAGTCCTGATATATGATTACAAGAGAATAGAGTCATTGCGCATATAGAAAAATCGACAATAAAGCATATTCATAAATTATTTGGTCAACACTTTTTTTTAAATAATTTTGATTTTATTTGATTTCCTCTTTTACAAAATTTAATGCTTCCTTAACTTTTATGAGGCTATTTGAAGCAGTGGATGTATGTCAACAACCTCTAAACCATTCATGAATTCAAAAACGATATTCATGACGAAATAAGAAATTTAGAACCCAAAATCTTACATTTAGTAATGGAAGATGCTCTGGAGAGAGCTATATTTGTTAACAAGAAGATGGGGGATATTTGATAGATATATAGTTTTTAATAAATCAATGAAATATTTTTTTAATAAAATGAAAAAAAATATTTGCGACATTTATTTGTATTTTACACATTTCAGTTCTATTTGAGCATCTCTCTCTCTCTCTCTCTCTATCTATATATATATATTATATATATATATATATATATATATATATATATATATATATATATAAAATTTATACTTACGACTTATAACACTTTCATGCCTTTCTAATTGTCCATTGGAATCTATTTGAAAAGAGACTGTTTTAAATATTTTTTCACTTTCTGCATCGATAAGACAGTGGTGGTCGTCTGATGTTTTAACCGATTTCGTAAGACATTTTGTCTGAATATAATCATTATTATTCATAGTTTCTAATAGATTATGATTATTAGCAGGGTCTTTGTGAAATGCTTTCGCTCTAAGTAATGTGTAAGGTATCTTTTCTGGACAAACACATTCTAATTTCTCAACTTGTTGTACATTTCTTTCATTATTTAAATATTTTTGAACTTTTTGTACTTCCATAATTTTTTGTTTCATCTGCTCAATATCATCTAAAAT
Organism: Neoneuromus ignobilis; assembly: GCA_029203775.1. Lineage (NCBI taxonomy): Eukaryota > Metazoa > Arthropoda > Insecta > Megaloptera > Corydalidae > Neoneuromus > Neoneuromus ignobilis. The sequence goes on from CP092090.1 coordinate 44,643,794, forward strand.
ACGACTTTTTGTTGTTGATGCTTTTAGAGAGAAATCACATGGTTTACAAATATCACAGAGAACAGGTTGAGTTGTAAGAGATTTTGATGTAGCGTTATTTAAATATTTATTTTTATTCTCAAAACTTGTTGTTGTAGATATGGTTTGTTTCACGTACATATTTTTGTTACTAGATGTTGGTATCGTTGTTTTTTTCAAATAATTTTTGTTAAAATATTCTATTTCATTTTCAGAATTGTTGTTGGATGCATTATATAATTCTTCAGTAAATTGTTCTATATACGCATTATCGGAAGGAGATGTTGATTGATCATTACTTGATTCTTCATTAGCAATTATATTTGAATTTTCATAATCTACTGTTGTCAGCAATTTTTCTTCTTTTTTTGCACAACTGCACTAAAATTAAAAAGAAACTAATAGGAAATTATTTTCTTATAACTATTATCATTGACAGCGCGTGCACACACACATACACACACACACACACATACGGAGATACAAATACATATATATATATATACACAAATACATATATATATAGAGAGAGAGAGAGAGAAAATAAGAGAGAGAGAGAGAGAAAATAAGAGAGAGAGAGAGTGAGAAAAAATAGAGAGAGAAAAATCAGTTGAGGTAAATATAAAATCATTAGGCAATTATATAAATAAATTTTCAGTAATAAGAAAAAATTATTCGTTTTAAGTAAAATAAGTTCATTCGTTTACACTGTGTACCATATTTTTAGAGGATTATAGACTGTTAAATTAAATAAGAGTTTAGATATAAGTATATAAAACGCCATATTATTAAATTCAAAAAAATACCATGCAAAGTTATTATGAGATATACTCGTACAAATCTTAAAAAAATATCTACCAAAAAAAAAACAATAGCCAAAAATTAAAAATTCGAAAAAATTATAAAATTGTACGTCAAGAATAAAAATAATGAAGAATAAATAAATTTGAAAACGAAAATATTTTACATAAAATGAAGAATAAGATGCTTACGTGATATGGATGCATAAAAAAAAGCAGAAAACAGGTGAGTAAAAAAGATATTTGAATAGATGTGTGAAGATAAACATAAAACAGGAAGATAGTATATGGATACGAGTGAAATTTTGATACAAAAAAAGAAATACAAGAAGTATGGAGAATTATAAAAATTGGTATTTTGAAACTAATACAGTTGCAGTCATAACAAAACTAGATTTACATTGCACATTTCTTTTATAAAGTGGGTATAAAATTGTAAATATTATATTATACGTCTAATTTATTTAAATGTATTTTAAACTATTGTTTGTTCTTATAAATAAACTATATCAAATTTATTAATTATATTTCAAATCAAAATACTGTCCTAAAATTCATATAAATTTTAATAGATTATCGATTTGACAAAAAAGAATTCTTTTTTATGTCAAATAATTATAATAAATGAAATTCATACTTACACTTTTCTTTAATTTATGATATTTAGTAGGAGCACTTTTCGTTTTTCTTAAAGGATTCGAATATCCTTCAATTTGTCGTTTTTGTTCAACAAATTCCGAAAGACAATCAAGAAGATATTTTCTTGCTCCGAGTTGTTCTCCTTTTTGTATCTTACATCTCTGTGAACATCTCTGAGCATTATAAATATCGTTAGCCAATTTTTCGTATTCTTGTTGAAGCCATTTTGCCAATTCAAATGTATCAGGTGCTGTTTTTATTTTTGATGCACATTTTTGTGCTACACATTTATCTTGAATCCGTTCATGATCACCTGACCAATTCATGAGTGTTAGTATTTGTTGAAAACCAGCTAATAACGTTTCATCAATCGATGGTCCAAATAGAATTCTATATAAATCACCATTTCCTTGATAGTGTCTAGATTGAACTAATTCTATTTCTTTCATACTTTTACTGCTTTTACAACAGCAAGGATATAAGTTAAGTAGTTCAATAATAGCATTATTTAGGTTTGTTTTCGCACTTAAGGAATTACAACTTGCATTTTCCTTAAAATCCTTCCTTATCTGTTTTAAACGATTTTCTAAGTAACTTGGTTGTATTGGTTGCTTTGATGTATTTTCGCTGATTTTCTCAATAGGAGAACTGCTTTTCTGAAAACTATCATTAATACTTGGTCTATTAAAAAGTTCCCCACTGGAGCTGTTAGAGGATTCATTTGAAATATTCTGTTGACTGTCTTTGATTATAAATCTGATTTTCATTGAATTATCAGAAGGAGCATCTATAACTATAGAAACAGAACTTCCACTTTCTTGATTATTAATGTAAGACTGACGCAATACAGGATCATTGAATAATAACGTATTTACAGCTTCTTGACATGTAGAAAAAGGATTATCATAACAACGACTCGCTGGATAACATATCCTTTTATCCACTACTGTAAACATTTATTTATATAAATATATTCATATATACATATATATATATATATATATATATATATATATATATATATATACTCAGTAAACAATAACAAATTGGTACATCAAAGGATTTTTATAAAATCATTCACAACTCCCATAAAAATTATTAAGTTTTATAAATTTCATTAAAACTATATTTTACATTTAAAAACTTTTATCTCATTTTGAAAAATAATAAAAATTAATAAATAAAAATATTAAAATAATAAATTTAAACAAAAATTATAAATTCTTATACGACATAAGTCATAGCACAAATAAAGAATTTCACATTATATGTATTTAACATTTTTGTACCAGTACTTTTTGGCTAAACTTAGTTCAGTTCCCGCTGCATTTTGTCTGAATTAAAAATATATATTTTTTTAATAATACTCTCATGAACAATATATATATATATATATATATATATATATATATATATATATTTAGAGAGAGAGAGAGAGAGAGAGAGAGAGAGCTGGAAATAATTATAGACATGTGTTTTTTGGAAAAAAATATTCAATTAATGTACGAGTATTTATAACATTCCAAAAATTGTCTGCAACAAAACTCAATGATTTAATTTAATCCATTTTACTGTTTACATATTTTGTCTTTAAGGATTGAGTGAAACTGAACTAATTTATATGGATGTTTAAAATTGTATAAATCAAATTTATAAATAATATAATAAAGAAAATATATGTAATTCTCTATCAAAAATGTTTATTGTAGTTTTTCTTTGAAGACAAAAATAATTTTGAAATTATTATTTTTGGAATATCTTATAAAATACTTCTCTTCTCAAACTCAGATAACTATTTTAAAATTCTATATGCTTTTATACTTTTTGTTGCCAGTTTTGTTTCCTTCTGAATCTATTTACAATTTTTAAATTATAAATCGACTTCTATTTTAAATACAGTTTGGAATTTTGTTAAAATTTGTGTCTTTTAAACAAATTAGTAATAATTTTTCTTTTAATTTGTTCAGATATTTTTCCAATTAAATGACAACGTTTTACTGTTATACCAATAAATTGTTTGCATATGAGATAAAATATTTTTTCATACACTTTTAAATAAAAATAAACATGTTACTTCATGTTTAGAAGATATTTGTTTAACTGTACAAAGAATTTTGTAGCTTTTGTTGAATTTTTTAATCGTATTAAATATCTTTTGCTTTCTTGATACTGTTCACATGCTTATAAATGTAAAAGATTCAATCGAATTTATAAAAATCTATTATTATTTACGAAAATTATGAATGATTTTAATAAAAATAATTAATTTTCTAAAACTTTTATTAGATATCATAAACACACACACACACACACATATATATATATATATAGGGTGTTTCACTTCTATCAGGAGCGCATACTCATCATTATTCAAAAAAAATATCACTCACACAAAAAAAGATGCGTTTTTTTCAAAAATTAAGTTGTGCGCTCCTGATAGAACCCCTTATATATTATTTATTTATATATATATATATATATATATAAATGAATTGATTGTTTGTAAATATGTGTGTATGATAAATTAATAATTATTACCTTGCGGAGACACACTAGGCTGTTTTATGTTATTAAATAATGTTTTATCGAAGTGTACCACAGGTTTATTGTTCTTCCGTTTTCTTGTTCTCGAACTAGATTTTTCAGCCACTGATTTATTATTTCTGAAGGAAAACATTACATACCTATAAATTTATACTTTCAGGAATTTGCAGGTGTTTTGTATTCAAAACTAACAATAAATTTTAAATATTTAAAAATTACCCATTTCTAATTTTGACAATACAAAATGATTTTAATTCAAAATTAAGAAAACAAACATTTGAAATATTATATAAACATTTCTATGACTACTTTGATATGAAAATATTTATGGTATCAATTAATTTTTATGATTTATATCTATTAGTGTGTTGAAACATTATATTTAATTGATAGATTATTGTAATAATAATTCTTAAATTAATTATGTTTAAGTAAAATTCATTTGAAAAAATACAAATAGAGATAAATAATATAAATTTTTATTTAAAATATAATTAATTTTTACATAAAAATTATTAGAAGAAATAATAATATATTTTTTAAACACATTCAAATTTATATAAATCAAAAAATAAATTGAACAAAGAGGTATTAGGATTATATAAAAAAAATCAGCACTTTTATATCATCATTTTTTAAAAAAATATTAATAACGTAATGTTTATAAAATAATAATAAAACAGTTAGTTTATTTTTCATACTAATAAAAAAATATTAACATCATTTTTTAACTCTAGTGAGTTTTTAAAACAAGATAAGAAAAATACGTATCTACATGAAAATTATTCGAAGAGAAAGATTTCTAATAGAATTTTCGTTGTATGAGATGAGTTAATTTGATTTTATTGTTAATTAGTTCGAAAACAATATATAAATTTTTCCAACAACTAAAGTAAATACAACACTTTGTCTTCTTCGTGTCAATATGGAATTAAGTCGATTCTACTTTACCAATATTTATAGTTTGTGTTATGTATTAAGCATACACTTTGAAACGATCTTATCGAAGTTTAGCGAATCGTGTATTGGACAAGTGTGTCGACAATGAAAAAAGAATACATATATATATATATATATATATATATATATATATATATATATATATGTATGTATGTATGAATGTATGTATTTCACAGTGACACTCTTTAGCAAAGTTTTGTCGCACACGAATAGACAATATTCTTTATGTTATTGACATCAATATGGAAGCGCTTTGAAATTTATGAGTTTTCTTGAACTCAGACGAACAGGCGACTGTCTGCTTGATTTTGTAGATCGCATTTCGTGTTTAACCTTTTACCGAAATGAAATCTGCACAAACGATTGAACAGATTCGTTGTTATCTATCAAAAAACTGTTTCTAACATATCAAGTTGTGATTTATTCGCGTCAGACGTTTTATTTCTATTTGAGTTGTGAACGTGCGCTTTATCATATTTCTTCCGCAGATGATGAATTGATTGGGGCATACATAAGAAAACTACATTGTCATACATTTTATTAGATTGTTTGTTATAACAGTACAGGTTTTGCAATTCGTTTATACAGCTCGTAACTTTACAATATTACACAAATTTATAGACCATATAAAACACAATCTGTAGTTTTCTTCAGAAACGTGTGTGCGTTTGAGTGATATATATATATATATATATATATATATATATATGTATATATGTATTTGTATGTGTGTGTGTATGTATTTATGTATGTATATATGTATAAAAGTATAAGTTACAACGTTTACGACAAAGACATAAAGTAACTAATTTCTTAATACAAAACATTATATTAAATAGTCATATCGTAAATTAATATTTCTCTTCTTATTAAAATCTTAGAAATTTATAAAAAAATAAAAAAGATATAAAATACATTAAGTTAGTTTTATGAATTTTATTATACAGTAAGTGTAAATAATATGGAATATCTATTTCAAATTACTTATTCATTGTATGGAATTCTAATAATTTATAAATTTATATAGGGTTATCCAAATGTGAAACATAGATTTATGTTTTATTGAAAACAAACTATACACACGTTTCTTTTTAATAAAACACAAATCTATGCGTCACATTTGGATGACTCTGTATAAATGTTCGGTTAATGTAAAAATGACATGTTTCAATAAAAAATTCAAGCAAAAACTCTTCTCTTTCAGTTTTCAAATATTTGTTTATGTATCATACATCATTCAAAGATATTTTTTTATTATAATAAATGAAATTTTGTTTATGTACAATTAATTTTTTTGGTATATATAATCACACTCAACCGTTCTATCCTTGTAGGGTCTTGACCTCTTAGATAATACTAACCCAGTAAAGTTTTTCTTGTCAGAGCTTTGTAATAGTTGTTTTTTTACAGATAAAGTTATGAACTCCATGCTCAACCCCTAAGTCGGGATAATATATATATATATATATATATAGGGAGAAAGACCGAGAGAGAGAGAGAGAGTGAAAAAGATTTTATAGGTTTTTAATCGATGCAACGTAATTTTTTTATTACAATATATTACTTATAGTTGGAAAAATAGTACCAACAGTTATTAAGAAAATAAAGTGATTTGATTCAAGTAAATCAAATTGCTTTAAATTAAAATTGAAAATTATTGTAAAAAAAACTTCTGTCATATATAATAATAAGGTATTAGTTTTGAAAAAATACTAACATTTATACGTTTAGAAAAAGTTTTATATAGATTTCAATCGTGAAAGATCGTTAATTGAAAGTAAATTTGATTTTTATCAAAACGATAAGCTATTAATTTGACGTCCTTTTAATATTAATAAAAATAAAATTAAAAGGACAATTTTTAAAATTGATTTTAATAATTATATGCAGTTTGATCTAAACGCACTACCAAATGTTTGAGAAGCTAAAAATTTATAGATTAACTACATTTTGAGATTTGAAAGAACTTGAATATCTTTAAATTCAAGTTCGAGTACCCCATTAATTAATAAAAAAAAACAAAATGAATTAAATATCTACATACATTTATTTGCCTAATCAGTTAAATATCAGATCTTTTCAGAATAATTCTTATTCACTGAAAATGAAAATTTGATCTTGAATAAAAACATAGGCAAACGGATTTGGAGTGAATCAAATTAAAGCATATATAATACACAAAATATCTGTTGTTGTCCTCAGAATGTGATACTTAAAATAGGTAGTTAATTATTTTTAATGTTTTGTGAATTCTTTTTAATTTTAATTATAACCTAACTCATTTTAAAATATTTTTTATTGAACAACAATTCAAAAATAGTGATTTTCTTTTAAATATCTCGAAAACTTTTGGTTGTATTTACAGGTTCAATGAATATTTGTTTCTTAATAATTGACTTTAGTTTATGTTAAAGATGTTTAATTAATTTAAATGACTAGGTAATTGCAAAATATTGTCTCTGATTTCTGAACAACATAAAAATGATCTTATCAGAAGATTATGACTGACAGCATAATATTAACTAAGTTTTATAGATGAGAAATCGTTCAATATAGAGTTGTAATTTTGACTGTTCTTTTTTCTCGCAAACACCTATTTTTTATTTGACGTAACCGTATACTTCCATAATTATATTGCTGCCTCTTCCAAACTTCATCATAAGACAATGTCTGATGGGATATTAAGTTTGGAAAATCTTCAATACACATACATAATTCCAAAGATATTAATTAATTGTTTGATAAAAGATAATAAAACGTTTCAAGTTTAAAATTAATATTGCCGAATACATTTCAATTACCCTTTTGTTAATATTTGTTAAGATGCTATGGAAAACTCACTTTAAAGTAAATGAATCACTCACTCCAACACTACACAATTTTATAAGTATTTAATAATTACTCATTAATCATTTTATTTGGTGGTACGAATTTTAATATCTATTTTATAGGTTTTTCCAATAAACGCTTCAGAAGTTTAAATGGAAATAAAACAAAAATTATTTAATTAATTAGTTATTTTTTTTACTTTCAGGTATATTCTATAGTATTAATGATGGAACACAATTTCATTCAAATGACCACCACGACTTCGTTTGACATAGTGCATTCATTTAGTCCAATTTTATTTACTCTTTCACATAATTCTGGTCCAATGTTATAAATTATATGTTGAATGTTAATTTTTAATGCTTCTGTTATTTGTGGTATATCAGCATAAACCAATTATTTCGTATAACTACACAGAAAATTATCAAATAGAATTAAATCACATGATCTTGATGGCCAATTTATGGGTCCATTTCATAAAATAATGGACTCATTAAACTTTTGTTTCAATAAGTCCATTGAAGTTTTTATAATTTCTAAGTGTTGTTGAAATGTTAAACATACCATGATAATTTGACAAACTATACTGAGTTAAAATGTTAAAATGAGATTAAAAAAAATTCAAACATGACCATCACCAGCTGTCAAAATTTTGACATTTTTATTGAAAAACTTTATGTCATCATTATTTCACTGCATTATAATATTATATTTAATAAAGTAACGTTCGGTAATAATGAATTGGCAGTTGAAATATAATCTAACAAATGAAACGAATAATAAGAAATTATTGATTATATAATAAAATATTGTAACGTTGAGAGAAAGATTAGTGACTCGTCTGTATTGAATATAATTTAAAAAAAGTAAATCTTATTTTAATCCTAATATCACTAAATTATAAAAATAAGCATTGTTCAATATTTTTATAATTTGTCTTATTACAATTATTTTTTGTTTACTTCACTGGACAACGAATTTTTTACTTTGTAATTTGTCAGTCTAATTTTCAACATATCATATCTGACGATTTTTTCATTTTTTATGAACAAATAATCAGAAAATCGAGTATAATAAATTTCTAGAAAATATAATTTTTAATCAGTAAAAATAAGTTACCATCACCGCAGATGATTATTTTGAAACAAATCATAATAGCTCAAAAAATCTCTATAACTCGAAAACTCTTAAGAAATATATGCATAACGTTAAAAAATTTAAAATGCATAATATTCTAACAAATTTTTGATGTAAATATACGAGGGTCGTTTGATAAGTATGGTAAATTTAGTTATTGTTTAATTTAATTAATTAAATTAAAATTTTCAATTTAGTTTTTCTTACTTTTTTACCTTACTTATCAAACTACCCTCGTATATATATATATATATATATATATATATATAAAAGGATACGTAAATAAATATATTATATATACGTTAAATTAAGTATTTTCGTTTTGTGAAAATCAAATACTTATACAAGAAATCATGTTTAAAAGTTGTAAACATTGAATATGAATTTATCTACATTTCCTACCAAACAACCAAACCAGGATGAAAGCAGCAATATCATACTTAATGGAAAATCAATAAAATTCTGGATTCTAACCACTAGTGAAGCAGGAAAACTGTAATATAGTTGATATCCATACCAACAGATGAACATAGAAAATTATTAATAACCAATATTATGCAAATATATTCATCTCAGATTGTCAATAAAAAGTATATTATACTCAATTCCTTGTTTTTAGTATAAAATAATATTTATAACAATTAAAAATATATAATCCCACAAACAAACCCAAAAAAAATTTAAATGAAAATATATTTAAAGAAATAAAGATAAATAATCACTACTAAATTAGAATAGATTTTTTTTATTATTTTTAAAAACAATATTTATACTGTGTTTATTATTTCAAGAAAAAATTATATTGTAAACTTGATAAAATTATTCAATAGATTTAAGTTAAAATTTT
>CP092090.1:44656067-44693567 GCA_029203775.1 Neoneuromus ignobilis
CAGTCGTAGTGGAATAAAAAGAAATAAATAATACAATTGTATATACTATATATATATATGCTGATTTGAAAATAAATTATAGTCTATAAAACCTTAATTATATAACGTTTTTTTTAAAAAAATAATATCTTCATATATGTACGTATAAGTAACATTTTTTCAATTCGTATACAAATAAAGCTTTAAAATTTATTCTCTAAACGAATCTATCTACTAGTTTAATTAAATAAATATTTAAATTATAATTTTACCGATTTCACTCAAATAAATATAATTATAATGTTTCAATTTATTCATATATTAAATGTCTTGTTTCTTGAAAAACTTGTATTCTCAAGACAGGTTAATATATAACTATAAAATATGACATCGTATCACATAATTAATCATTTCAAAAATATACGTTTTTATATTACATTTGTACATATATACATACATACATATATATATATGTATATGTATATATATATATATATATATATATATATATATATATATATATATATATATATATATATATATATATATATATATATATATATAGGGTCATCTAAATGTGACGCCTAAATTTGTGTTTTAATAAAAAGAAACTATATTTTTTTCATCATACACCACCCTATACACATGTTTCTTTTTAATAAAACACAATCTTAGACGTCATATTTGGATGACCCCTTTAAATACATACATACACACACACACACGCATATATATATATATATATATATATATATATATATATATACATACATACTAAAGAATTGTTTTTATTTTCGTATGATAACAGGTTAAAATATCGATTCGGAATAGTCTCATGCTTTATATTATGGCGTCAAACTTAATTGCGAGTTGATGTAGTCTACCGGTGCGATATAGCTCTATCCCCATAGAACCTCACGTTTTGGAGCGCACAAGTGTTTCAATATTGACAATGCTCGCCCGCGAGAAAGTGATGAGCGAGATTATGTTTGCTCACAGCTTTGACTCGTCCATTAAGTGTCTTTAGCTCCCCATTGACTCTGATTTTCGACAGTATTGAACCAAACTATACTTTAGTCAGTATAAGAATAGCTATTTAAATGAAAATTTAAATTTTAATCATTATCTCTAAATAAAAATTAAAATATTACTGATCATACCATTTATTAACATACTATTTATTATCCATAAATAAATTTTAAATAATAATTTTAATTGCAAGTTCGAGTATTTCAGTAAAATAAATTCAATTCTAAATATACTACAAAATTTAAAGTATTTGGAATATAAAAACTTTTATATCAATCAGTGATTTAGTGATTTAAGAATAAATATTTTTTATCACTTATTTTACATTGTTGTATATTAATTCATGTTTAATACACAGAAAATATAACTGAATAATAAACACTCGACCAACACTATTCGATCACTGATAATCCAGTTCCATCACTAATTCGAAAATAATTGTCTTAAATGTAATTTTTGTATATTTTCTTATCTTTATTTAATACATCTTCAAATAATGATGAAACCTTTCTTTTTTATTTTATTAAGTATATTTAAAATCTCTCCGTATATGTTTGTGTTATGTAAGAATTCTATCACTTTTAAATGAAGAGATGTTTTTTGTTGTTTTTTTACATGATTCGTGTATTGAAATCGTATCCCTTTTTTAAACAAAAAATAAATAAATTGGAGTATAGCCATTGCATATTTCCTTCACTCAAAAGTATTTGAAATGTCAACAATTTGTGGGGTCTGTTTGAGATGGATTGAATATCTGCATACATTACGTTTTTGTATTTCTTATTTCTTTGTTAGAGTAGGGTGTTTTGATTTTATACATCTTCCCCCATATACCATTATCATTCGCATGTTTTATAATTTATTTTTTAAAATATTATTTTCGGCAGGACAAAAGGCTGAACAAACTCGAGGTCATTGAACCGTTGTCTGAGTTTATTAAACACAATTTATTTTTAAAAATTTTAATATTCACTGTTGGGTAACCTATATGTACTAATATAATCATTTATGAGTACTAATATAGTATTTTTACTAATATAACCATTTATGAGTACTAATATACAATTTATGACAATCGACTATACATATTTTCTTTAATTCGCTTTTTGTTGTTTTCATTATATTTTATATAAAAAAAACATGTTATAAAATTCAATGAAAATTACACAATTCTTACGTTTTCCTCTAAAATAAAATTAAATTTTATATATATTATAGAAAATAGGTTTTTTTAAAAATGATATAAATCTTTCTTTTTTTATAAAAATAGTGCTGCGTCTCCGCCTTCTGGTTGATGTGAATATTTAGTTTCTAAACTTTCAGTTTTCTAAAAATTACCGAAGTACAAATTTTATGAAATATTAATATTAACAAAAAATGAAAAAAATAGATTTCCAGGCAAGTTATTTGAACAGATTTTCAAATAAAATAAATTTTAATTGTATTGCTATTATATATATATATATATATATAACATATATATTATAATAAACATTGTCTACACCAGGCCCATGCAACCTTTTAAGCGAAAGGACCAATTAAACATTTTTTGAAATCTTAGTGGACCTTCTATCAAGGGCAAGGATTATGGTGTTCCTTAGATGTGGTGAATCCAGAAATATTTTGAATAGTTAAATGCAAATATGTTAATTTTGAGATTTTTTATTATTTTATAGAAAAAATTATAAAAAAAACACTTCTTTGTTAAAAACATTGTACAAAAACGTCATTATTAAACACTTGTTCGTGTAAAAATAAATAAAAATCTACTATTTAAAAACACAAATTATTGCATATTTTTTTTAAATTTTCATTTATGTGTCGCGGACCACACAAAAATGTCAAAGGGGTCGAGTGTTGCATGGGCCTGGTATATACAGAAGCATTGACGTAGCTTTCTAAACATTTTATTTTTTATAACTTACTTACAATATTAAATAGAAACAAATTCAGGGGTCGATAGTCAAAGCGAGTAGGGGTGCAGATCCCTCTGAAAAAAACAATGAAATCTGTATTAATTTTAACAATAGACTTTGATTTTTTAAAAGATTCTTAGAAAACACTCAACAAGACATTGTTTTATATAAACATTAAATATACTATCTTAAATTTTATAAAATATTTTTATAAATATTTCTTAGTAAACATACTCGTACATACAAAATATTTTATTTTGATTTAATACTTGACTGAAATCTAGAGACTTGTTTTGCGAGCTATAAAATATGAATACAAGTTTAAAAATATTTATAAATGCAGTTTTTTGTATAAAAAAAATGTATAAGCCTTACATATAACATTCAGTTTTCCACTCCGTTTATCAAAACAAGCATACCTACATGTATACTTATTCATAGAATAATGACATTTACTTACACAATCATGAAAGCATATATACGTATGTATATATATATATATATATATATATATATATGTGTGTGTGTATGTATGTATGTATGTATGTAATACGTATAATTTTTTGTTTGTATGTGAATATATTTTTATTTATGAGAAAAGTAGAAAATTTCGTCCAGACTTGCAAAAAAGATATGAAAAGAGACATTCAGAATTAATATATAGCAATCGTTAATAGTTTTTTATCATTCTTTATTGTATATATATATATATATATATATATTTATATATATATATATATATATTTGTGTGTGTGTGTGTAAAAATTGTGTAAACAAGTCGCTATCATTGTATTTTTTCATATTTATTTTACATACTTTTCTGTGAGACACTTCATTTATCTATGTAGCTGTCTAGTAAATATTTGTTGACTGATGAATAAAGGTTTCAGAATTTGATACAAAAAAGTGTTTTCAACAAGCTATTTAAACAGAATTATATTAAATTCGCAATTTTATTATTAATGAATTCGAGATAAATGAATCATACAATTGACGTCAATTATAAAAAACAATACTTTTTCACACTGCTGTGTAGAAAAACATTGTGTAGGTTTATGTATTTGTATACATTATTTGATTTGATACTTTTAAATATTGATTTATTCATTCATTCTTTTATATCGATTTACAAAAATATAATATAATAATTAATACTGTATATTTTCAGGTTGAATTTATTTTTTATTCTTGAATTTCAAGCATTGTATTATCTTTTATTTAAAATATTTGAAAATTTAACAATTATAATAAACAACATATTGTTTAAAAATTTACATATTCAAATGCAGTATAAATCTAATAATTTTGTAATTGATAAATTTACTGTAAAGAAAATACTCTATAATAATGAAAAGAAATTAATGTTTTTTTCATTTTTTATATGTATTAATTCTTATAAATAGATTTTAGGTTTGAGACGAATAAATTATCACCTCCAACACCACAAGATATTAAAAAGGATTCAATAATCACTTATTGTTCATTTTTTTATTTTAAACAAAAATAATCTAATGCGCATTTCGATGGCAATGTCATCATCATCAGAGCTTTGTATTGTAAATCAGAAATACAAGTTAGCTTATTGTTATTATAAACAAACAAAATGAACAATAAGTAACTATTGAAAACTTTCTAATATCTTGTAGTATTGGAGATGATAATTCATTTGTGTGAAAGTAAATTCACCACAGTTTTAAAACAAATAGATTTGATGTTATTTTTATTTTATAGATATTTCTTCTTTCACGAGAGTTAACTTCTTGTATTGGTAAGTCTAAATTTTTTATATTTTTAGATAGTAAAAAATAGTTTTATATGCATTTAGAAAGAATCAATTTGAGTTAAAAAATCAAAAAATTGTAATTTTAAATATATTACTCCGATTACGAAAAAGTTACTCGGTATTTTTTAAATAAAGATTTATTACTATTTTCTATATTCATACAATAATGTAATATAAATTTTATTAGTTTTTTATTCAAAAATACCTAAACAAAACATGAAAATAGACATTTCTTCTTCATTTTACAATCCTAAGATTGGTTTACAGCAGTTCTCCAGTTTGTTATTTATATTTTTCCTTTCAATTTTTAGTAACTCTCTCAGTTCTGGTTTTGCATAATCTGTTTTATGTATTACAGGCTTGGTTTGCCTCTGTATTTTTTTTCTATACAGCCTTTGTAATGGTTTTCAACATTTTATTTCTTAGTATATATCTAACTAGTTTATTTCTCTTTACTATATGTTTTTATAAATATTTTCTTTTCTCTCGTAAAAATCTCCTCCTTGGTCAATTTTTTACATCTTTTTGTATGATCTCTTTCCGGTGATTATTTTTTTTCTGCAGTTGCAATTGTCTAAATTGTTCCATTCGTGTAACGCTATGCCCTAAACATCTTAAAAACTTCCTCTTACTTTTATACTGATACTGTTTGAAATGAAAATACGTTTTTTTCTATTAAAAGCATTTTCAATTATTGACTTTAGTGATTATTTCTTCATTGTTTCTATAATCTTTGATTATTTTTCTCTCTAGATACACAATCTCATTTACTTCTTTATCTGGTTGTTCAATTTCACCTTCAAGAGATAATTCTTGTTGCTATTTGTTACTAAATAACAATTAAGTCTTAATTTTATTGAACTATATTTTATATGGAGTGGGTAGAATTGCTTTCAATTATCCAATATTTCCTAAGTCTTTTTGGCTTCTATTATAATATAAATATCATCAGTAAATTTAATTTTGTTTTCTTTCATATTTTATATTTGAATTCCTACTTCGATATTTGTATTATCTTTGAATTATAGTAGTATACCCTCTATCATAATATACTTAAATTGTAACTCAACAATATTTCCACAGATTTCCTTAAAATGATTCACATTCTTCTTATACTAGTTTTATTTACCTCCATCTTAGTGTCAATTAATAATCATCAAACTAAAAATTTTCCAATTGTGGTTAGCTCATTTTTAAGACTCCTAAGATATAAATATTGAGCTTTTTTATCTCTAACTTAAGAAAGTTTGAAAAGCGGAAAGTTTAAATTCACATGAGCTAGTCATATTGCATAAAGAGGAGATCACTGATTATTAAGGCAATTTATTTATTTGGTACTTATATATATATATATATATATATATATATATATATATATATATATATATATATATATATATATGTATAAAGACCGAGGAAGAAATCAATTTATAAATGAAACAGACACGAAAAATTGTCAAAATAGACTGAAGAAAAGAAAATTGGATTGAAAATATCTAATTTTTAGGAAAAACTTTCATCCAACTTTAAATAGAAAAAGATTTAAAATGATTCTCTCTCTCTCTTTCTCTCTCTCCTTCTCTCTCTCTCTATATATATATATATATATATATATATATATATATATATATATATATATATATATTGGAAAATTTATATCTATTCATGAATATTTTCTATGTTTTTTATATATCTAAATTCTCAATCAATATTTTTTTCTGTACATTGATACCTTTCTTTTTTCTATATATATACATGTTTTTAAGCGTGATAGAACTTTAAATTGAATCCTTATCGAAATTTCTATGTAACCTTAAAAAGATCTTTATCATACCATTATATATACATAAACATACACACACAAACATATATGTATATATATATATATATTCGTATATATATATATATATATATATATATATATGTATATATATATATATATATATATATATATATATATATATATATATAGTATGACGCAAATGAAATTAAAGGATAGATACCTAAACAAAAGGTTATATACTTCAGTTTTATTTCGTCCACCTATATATTCACTAAATGTTGCTATAAACTTAACAAATTATTTAATATTAATAAAACAGAGAGTAAAGAGAGAGGAAATATATGAAAAGGCAAATTACAGTAAATTATGTGTAATTATTTATTTATTAAAATTTAAAGTGAAAACAGTAGCATATATACATATATGCTTATCTGGTATATATATATATATATATATATATATATATATATATATATATATATATATATATATATATATATATATATATATATATATATATATAAATATATGTTTGAGTGCTTGTATATACATGTATTCGTACAAGTTCTTCATTGAAAACAAATCTTCTATATTAAGTACACAGTATTAATTTATAATATATATTTACATATATTAACTTTTACTTTTAAATAAATCCATTATACCATTTATATTCAAATGAGAGATTTGTCAGTTGAAGCAGCAATTGGTAACTGTACAGTGGTGAAGGAAATAAATAATTTATATATAGATTAATTCGTTTTTTATATAAAACAGAAACATACATTGTGAATAAAATTAAAATAAACTTTTCAAGTAAAAAGTCACTGAAGGGAAAGAATTGTATAAAATTAAGTCTGAAACTATTTATGTTACTAAACGTTAGGCATTAGAAGCGATGAAAGTGCAAATTTCTATTATTGTATTGTTCGAGCGCATGTCTATTAGTTGTTACAATTCGAGTAGGATATGCAGTAGCGTCAGTAATTAAATCCCCAGAGTCTGATTTAATCTACGTTAATCTTCTCATTAATTCAGATGGATTCTTCGAGTAGCTCGGTTTTCTCGTTTACTCTTTCTCTATCTACTTGTCTTCACCCTTTTTACGGTATTAAATGTTTTAATATTATTTCATTCAGTCTCAAATCAGTTTATATAACTTTTTATTTAAACAGATTTTGTCAATAAGTTTTACTCTTAAATACTATAATGAATTTGTATATATGTATGTATATATATATATAATAATTTATATTTCCTTAAATCTCTTACTGTTCCATATAAATAAATTTATTAGATTAAATTTCATTAATAAGTTCAATTAAAATAATAACTGTTATACTATTATTAAGAAGGAAATTATAAAAAAAAATTTTAAATATATTTTCAACATATGAGAATGAAAAATTATTATTTATTTCAATTTTTAAATAATATTAATAAAAACCTACATAAATTTATTAAATGGATATTATTGAACATGCAAAATATATTAATACTTGTAACAATAAAGATATTAAAGTATACTTTTATATCCTATTTTTTTGTTAAAATAATATTTTTATAACTTCTTTTCTTTTAGTATTACAACCTAGATTTAATTTTGGTTTGTTTACTCTTTTTTTCGTGTAGTACAGAAGATTACCAATTCATTTCAAATTTCGTAATTCCATTCTTTTAGAATTATATTCAACACTACGTATTTTTTTCATCCATTTTTATATAGAGTGGTACAAATTAGACTAAAGGATAGTAAAGAATAGTAAATGATAGTAAACAGGTAAATGTATGTTTATTTGGACCACTCAATATAACTCGTATTTAACAATTTTAAAGAATTAAAAATATATTTGAATAATTTATAAATGAAATTGCAGACAATTAAATAAAATTATTTATTTTGAAAATTATATATCATTACTTTTTGTACTAGTTTAAATCCATCATTGCTTATTTAATTGTTAAAACGGTTTGAATGTGCAAATACAAACATAAACTCGTACATTCATACAAACACACACACACACACACACACATATATATATATATATATATATATATTTATATATATATATATATGTATATATATATATAATACAGTGAAATTCGAATATTTAAACCTTCCATTATCTGACTTTCTGCTTAATTTAACATGTTTGTTTCATGAATGAACTAACACGATAACTTATTTTTTTAAATAATAATGTCTTTTACCAATATTAATTTTACATTTATTTACGGTAAATTTACTATAAAATAATTAAAATAAAATTAATATCGTTTTAATATTACTTGTCAACTTTTATTTTTTTGTCAATTTAATGTAATATTTTCAGTAATTCGACCACTTCTTAATTTTATTTAGATAAGGTTTCAAGATTCTTTTAATATATGTTTATGTATATATATATATATATATATATATATATATATATATATATATAATATGCAAAAAAGATGTTAATATGATTTATTTGAAACGATTATATTAAATAAAAGTGAATCTTTAAATATTAATAGCTATTGTATGCATGAATAATATATATTAATAAATCTTCTATACAGATATGTTTGTTTAGTATATTTTAAAATAACTATTACTTTTTTGCATTGAATAGAAGTATATATTATTCTCTGGCATGTTACTGCTGAATATTTAAAAAATATGCAATATTTTAATTTCTATGAAGATATTATAACTTATTAATTAAATGAGTAAAAAATATGATAATTTGCAATTACATAATTTCAAAAATAATTTTTAATATGGAAAATTATTGAATATAAATTGTCAAACTTTTATATGAAACAAAATGTGCTTCTACTAAATATGTAATAAAAAACGACCATAATCTATAGATCCTAATAATCAATCTGTATTTCAGTTGAATGAAATATGTCAGTATTTAGAGTTAATATTTTTGATCTATTTCTTTTAAATATTTTTTTCTGGTTGAATTATCGAGAAAAGAATAAAAAAATGATATATAGGTATACAATGTTTAAAGGTTTGGTGTAAATTTTTATGGTACAAATATATCGTTAATATTTTTTAAAAGAAATAACTGTCTCAGAGCTTATGTTTAAGCCTAACATTTTGTGTTATAGTTTTAGAGTATCATTCCTTTAAATGTTCTTTACTTTTAATTTAGAAGGAAAATTTTGTACTACAAAATATTTACATTTATTTAGGTTAAAAATAAAATATTATCATACTGACTTTCTAAACTATTATATATATATATATATACTCATATATATAGGGGTTTCCAATAAGAATGTCAAAATTTTGACAGCTGGCAGCTATGTTTGTTTTATATGCTCATTTTGATATTTCAACTTAGTATAGTTTGGCAAATTATCATAGAACGTTTAACACTTTAACAACTCTTAGAAATTGTAAAAACCTAAATAGACTAATCGAAACAAAAGTTAAATGAGTTCATTACTTCAAAAAATGGATTGGCCACCAAGAGTATGTGATCTAACTCCATTGAATTATTTAGTTGGGTTATGTGAAATCATTGGTTTATGCTGATAAACCACAAACAGCAGAAGCATTTAAAATAAACAATGAACGTGTAATTCATGAAATTGGACAAGAATTATGTGATAGAGTGACTAAAGATTAGACTAAACGAATGCACTATGTCTATTTAATCCATAATATATCCATCATAACATAACATCTCCATCATTAATTCCATAGAATATGCTTAAAAATAAAAAAAATACTAATTAATTAAATACTTTTTTTATTTTCATTTAAACGCATGAAGCGCTTATTGAAAAACCCTATATATATATATATATATATATATATATAATTTACAGTATTATTTTATCTGAGTTTGTTACCTAATTTTATACCTGTATAAAAATTAATATCACATAAAAATATTCAAAAAATAAATATTTCATATTTTTTAAAAAAATAATTTTAAACTAAAAAGTAAATTTAAAAATTGAAAAAATGAAAAAAAATGTCATATTTATTCAATTTATCGTAATAGAGATGAAATTATACAGTAGGATCTATTATTAGTGATTTTTATTATGTGTAACTCAAATATTTTTGATTTTTACTCAATGAAAATTTTCAAAAATAAACTCAAACGTTAATATAGCAAAAGATAAGATCTTGATTGATTTTTTGTTCATTTTAAGTTCTAGTATTTTATATATTTAAACACACATACACATGTGTATATATCTATAGTATAGTGAAATGTAAAAAGTTAATTATTTTTTCTGAGTCAAGAAATTTTTCAAAAATTTATTTCATTATATTTCGTATTCATAAAATCATTAATTACATTTTTTAAAGAACGTATTTATAGTTATCTATGTAAATATTCATTTGAATTTGAAAAAATAATTATTAATTACGAAAACAAATTTCCTTGTAAGCATTACAAAATAAAATAAAAAAAATACACATTAAACTTCCGTACTCGTTTGGATCGACAAAAATGGGTATCATATTTCTGTCTGATCAAAAATGATTTACCATCAAGCTAGTCAACCGGTACCGCCATAAAATACAATTTCAGTAAGTAAATTGAAATATTGATTAATTGATACATTAGCAGCGTTCGCGTTGGATTCCGGGACGTAGGTACGGGGTTTATACAGTTCCTTGTCTGCACCGGAGTAGGCGGGTTATGCGCGCAGGTGGTAGGTGAAGCCCCGCCTCTGTTTCCGGTTTACTTGTAACATTGCGGATCTCGCCTCTGACTCCCCCATAGCGTCAACTTCCTAAACACAATTCCGAGTTTTGGCACGAGGACGTCCTGGTCCGCACTAACCCTTCATCGACGACCATGTGACAAGCTCCAACGTGAATCCGTTACAGTGATTGCGTGAGAAAAGACCTGTTCAATAGCGTGTCGTATTTTAGAGATTTAAATTTGTCTTTGGTCATTTTTCCTGTATAAAATACGTGAACTGCTTACAGAACAGATTTTCAAACAGAAGAATAAATAATAGCCACATACATACATATATTCAATTTGAACAATAAATCATACAACCTATAAACCGAAAGCACATTTTGAAACATACATACGTATCTATAATGTAAAGGGTAATCCAAATGTGACACTTAAATTTGTGTTTTATTAAAAAGAATAAAAAAACTATATACATATTTTCCTATACACTACCCTATACACATGTTTCTCTTTAATAAAACACGAATTTATGCGTCACATTTGAATAACCTTTTATATTTATATTTATGTACATACATACACAACATTTGTATATATATATATATATATATATATATATATATATATATATATATAATTGTTATTTATACATAAAAACATACAGTAAATAAAAATATTATGTATAATAGCAATATAAAATATATGAACAACAAATTTTGATGACAGTCTTTATAATATTTTACAAAATTATTTTTTAATTCAACAAGACTTTTTCAATATTTTTGTTTATCTTTTGAGGATGTAGATTTTTCTTTTTGAAATTAAAAAGAGATTTTTACAATATATATTTTATTATTATAAATAGAAAATTGTGTATTGAAAATTGTTATAACATGTATTTTATTTCAAAAATATTCATTTTATACTCTTGAAAATACAAGCACATAAATACAAATACATTCACACGAGTACATACATATATACAAACATACATATATATATATATATATATATATATATATATATATATATACAGGTAACCTTCCTACAACACGATTTCGCTTTAACACGTTAAAAAAATTGCGGAAACTCTTTTATTGAATTGCGAAAACTCTTCTATAAGATTAGATAATATGATTTTTATTATAGATATTTATTAATATTTATTATAGATTATATTATTGATTTTTATTAATATATCAGGAAATTATAAAATAGTAAATAATTACAAAATAACAAGTATTGGCTTCTAGTTTCATATAACACGTTTTCACACAACATGGTATTTTCTAGGAACTTATCTACCGTGTTATAAAAGGGTTATTTGTGTATGTATATATATATATATATATATATATATATATATATATATATATATATATATATATCAACTTATTTAAGCCCATTACTAGGTGAAAGCTTCATTGAACTTTATTATTCACTAATGTTTAATTATATTCATTACTCTAACCAAATGAGTTCGTGAGAATTTTTCATTTACTCCCTTAGTATTATCGCCTTTAGTATGTTTACATAAATATGAAGATTATATTTATAAAAATACTGCAAATAATTGTATTTTATAAAAATAATTATCAATTTATATAAATATCATTAATATCATAATTAATTGGATATCTAATATTTTTATATCTTCCTATTATAGATTTTTTAAGTTTGATGTTTATGTAATATTTCTGTGATTCCATTCTGTGTTAACTGTTATTAAGATCTTAAGACTACTTTTTTAATTGATAACACGTTAAAACTGGTTTGATTAGCTTGTGTTATCTTCAGGTAGTTAAAAATTACTAAGAATAGAATTAATACTAAGAAGAGTAACAATCAACTAGCTGTAGCATGATACCAACAAAGAAGATTTTAACCTAAGATGTCAAACACTTTATTTCTTAAAGCGTTTTATTTCATTTTATGAATTAATAATGTAACTCAAATGAATTGGTGTTACTTTGTTAAGAAAATAATAATGTTCTAAAAATATAATAAAAACTACAGAGAAAATATATCGACTAAAATTATACTTCCGTTGAAAATAATAAATAATAGCCTTTCTTCTAGGAAAAAAACACTTTTATTAACTTTTATTTCTAACTGTGTATTGCAATCTCTACTGTATTTATTTTGAGAATTTTTTAACGAAGACTGACTCAATTACTCTTTATATAAATTCTTTTAATATTTTTAAAAATATGAGCTTAATACCTTTTTCTGTTTTTTCTAATATGCCCAATCATTTATTTTGAAACTATGACGAATTTTATTTTTATACAAATGGATTATCACCCACATATTTTATAACACAACACTCTGACGATGACGATATCGTCATCGAAATGGATATTAGCTTATTGTTGTTATAAACAAAGTCAGCTAGATGTACAATAATTATTGTGCTGAGGGTGGTAATTTATTTATCTGAAAATTTTCAATCATATATTCTACTTATTAGGATAAACAAATATATTTAATAAATGGTTTTAAACATTATCATAGTAATTTTTGCAATATTACAAAGCTATTATTAAAAACATTGATGATATCAATTTTTGGCGAGTACACAATTATTAAATATTATCGTAAAATCTTATATAGATATTTTTAAAAATATTAAATATTCTTGCAATATTATGTAAAAGACTATAAAAAATATTAAGGAAACTAGATAATTGTAATCAAAATCATTATTACCTCTTTTTAAACAAACTATTTCATTTTTATTGTAATTAATTAATTAATATTGTATATGAAACACAGTAATACTTAAATAATTATTTACAATAAATGCGAAAAATTATTTGGCAAGTATAAAAGCATATGTACTAAAACATTGTATGTACAAGAAGTAGTGAATACAAAATCGTAATTTGCATATAACGACATACTTTTTAAGTTATTTTGGTTTTGAATAAAACTGAACCTAAGCCAAAATGCATACTAAATTTATTATACATAAATTGAACAGTATAAAGCAATATTTTTTGGAATTTATTAATAATTTTATGAAAAGTTACAACAATATTTCAAGAATTAATAAATAATCATAGTATATAATAAAAATATTAAATTTATAGTCACATATTTTGTGCATATAGTCCACCAAAAAAAATCATTTAATAAATAATCTTATAACAAAAATATTTGATTTCTTTTTATTTGTGAATAATACTAAGAATTATTTAATGATAAAAAGACGTCATGCTCTGTTTCAAAGTGGTATACATGCATATATTTATATATATATATATTTATATATATATATATATATATATATATATATAAAAGAATATTTTCATTAAATTAATACTAATTTGATACCAGGATAAAAACAACAATTTATTTATTTAATATTTAATTATAGAATGGTAGTTTTTTCAAATATTTATCAAGTGGTGATTATAAAGTTTGTATATCTAGACTGGCCAATAATTAATTTTATTTATAAAAAACATTATATATATATATATATATATATATATATATATATATATATATATATATATATAAACTCAAAATCAATTTTTCAAAAATTATAAATCAAAGAATTATAGAATAAATTGCTAAACGTTGTAGTTTATATATTTATTCTATTATAGAATATCTCTATTTTTTTTAATGAATTTAATTTTTTTTTACATCACACAAATTTATAGATTGATCTGTAGAAGTAACAAATTTAAATTTTCAAACACTGACCCTAGACTAAAATTTCAATATCTGTGTTTTAAAAACAATTTTCGTACTAAATATTTTTTTAACTACATATCTAAATATATTTTTAAAATATGTTTACAGACATTTGTAAAAGAAATAGCATTAAAAAAATCCTTATGGTAACTCAGTATTCATTTTTGTCAATCTAGTTAAGTAAAATTATTATTTATGCTTTTTATAAAATATTTACTTCTAAGCATCTTTGAAAATACAAATCTAAATTCAAATAAATACTTCTTCGAAAATACTTGTACACAACCAACATCTTATAATTAAATTTTCTTTAGAACAATGCATTCCTCTATAAAAAGCTAAAAAAATTAAGCTGAAGAGTTTAGACATACATTCACTTATTTGCAATTATTTTTCTTACTTCTTTTCAGTTTCATTTAAACCATTCTGTATTTATTTAATAAATTAAATTTTATTGCCATTAAACTAAATAATATTTACTTTCATCTAGTGGCTTTTATATCAAATTATTAAAGTGTTAAAAAACTAAATTATTACTATTTTTATTATTTCAAAAATACGTAATTTAAAATTATAGAATATTAAAATGTTCAAAATACATAGCTAATAAATTTATTGATAAATTAAAAATAATTATTAGCTGATGATTAGTATAACATAAATGATATTAACTTTCATGCCTTCTTTTAATAAAAAATAATAAATTTAAAATAAAATCATGTAATATTCTTTTATTATTTATTTAATTATGAAATAATATTTATATTATCATGAATATATATATATATATATATATATATATATATCTATATATATATATATATATATATATATATATATATATATATATATATATAATGTTTCTTAAGCATGATAGAACTTAAAATTGAATCCCTATTGAAAGTTCTATCTAACCTAAAAAACATATGTATGTATGTGTGTATATATGTATAAATAATTTTAATCAATTATAAATTATATATATATATATGTATATATATATATATATATATATATATATATATATATATATATATATATATATATATATATATATATATATATATATATATATATATATATATATATGTATGTATATAGAAAAAGAGAGAGTGTTTTTAGGTTAGGTAGAAATTTCGGTTGGGATTCAATTTAAATTTCTATCACGCTTAAAAACATCCTATGTGTAATATTAAACAGTTATAACAAAAAGTAATTAAAATTAATTAGAAATAAGTAAAAACTAAAGTACATTTTAATTATGAAATAATTTTAATCAATTTTAAATTAACTTAGTTTCCTACTTTTATGAATACCAATATTTAATTAAGAATAAATTTTAATTAATAATTTGTCTTTAATTTCAAGATTTTTGATATATAATTAAAAATATATATTCAATATTTTTTTATTCCAAATTCAAAAATACCTTATTTCGTTTCTTCTTTCCATGAATATATATATATATACATATACAAGTTTTTACTTATTTAAAAAAAGGAAATAAAACAATTTCAATTGTCAAGAATGCATTATCATTATATTATATTCCAAAATTTATATCGACTTTCTCAGAAATAAGCAAAGCATGTTAATGAATAGAAGATGTACCTACCGCTGAAAATGATAAATAAATGATTCACACATTTTGTAAATTATTTGTTCATTATATAGTATTAAAGAAATGTTGATATTTCTTTCATGAATAATTTATCAATTCTTCTTAACACTTATGGCCGGATGAGCAGGCGTACTAAATTTGATTTTTGGACAGAGTAATTGTTGCTTGACTTCTGAATAAATGTTATTTTAAAACGGATGTACATATTTATTACGTTAGACATAATTGACAAATATTTAAGAAACAGAAAATCGTCAGTTTATTTAGTCACTTTATGTAATGAGGACATATATATATATATATATATATATATATAAATATATATAATATATATATATATATATATATATATATATATATATATATATATATATATATATATATATATATATATATATATATATATATATATATATATATATATATATATATATATATATATATATATATATATATATATATATATATATATATATATATATAAGAAAATCACACCTTAGTGTTTCCTTATAATATTTCTCTCACTCATTTATAATGTCAATAGTAATTATCAAATTAATGAATATTAAATTTGAAATTTAATTTATTTCTTTTGGAAATTATTAAATTTTTAGTACTTCATTTATCATTCTTTATTTATGAGAATAATGAATTTTTTAAGTATTACGAATTATAATATAAAATCTTTTCATATATTATAATTTTTATGAGGTATTCAGTTTCAATATTTGGCATACATATATAAATTTTATAGGTATTAAAAATATCAAAAAAAATCACGCGTTATTAAAAAATGAAAAAGACGAATATTTTATTAAAAAACTCTCGAACAATAAACACCCTATGATTAAAAAATTATACCCGTACATATTAACTTCCTAGTTATAATGTTCGTTTGCTCGATTAACTTTCAAGTGACTTCATTTCTAGTATTGAAAATGAAATGGGTTGCCTAGTAACTGTTAAGGAGGCATCTCTTCATAAAAGCATTCTAACTTCACCTTGACAACGTTAATTAGCTGAGCCAATGTGGCGTTTCAGTCGACTAAATAGCTAACTTGTTTATTGAATACCTTCCAAATATCTCTTCCCCTAACCATAACTTTAGTCACTGGCATGGATCCAATTCAACAGAGATGACTACACGTACTGCTTACCGTAACATATTTTTCATCTTTTATTTACATCCATCCATTTTACTCTACAAAAGCATATTCGTCAAATAAAAAAAGAGAGGTATAGTAATATCAGTATACATTCATTTATTTGTTTCATTTTGGTATTAACTCGAATGTATGTAGAAATCTTTTGAAAATTTGTTTGACTATACAGCAACTCTGCAGATGTAGTGCTTCAAAGAAAATTGAATACTTGAGATGAAATATTAAAATTTCGAATTTCTTTGATTTCTTTTCATTCGTGTTATATTCTATTTGATGACATATATCATATCAAATTTATTTATTTTCAAATAAAAAAAATCAGTGTTTGTGTCATAATTATTATACATAGATATTGACAAGTTGAAATATTGGAAAAAGTATAATATTAATATACATATATATATATATATATATATATATATATATATATATATATATATATTTATTATATATTATATTATACTTCATTATATATTATACCTTTTTAAATTTTATACTAGAAAAGTATTTTTTTTGAAATTAGAAATAATGAACTTGACAACTATAATTACTTTAAATATTTAGAAGTATTTAAACTCAAAAATAAATTTTTAAACCTATTTAGAAAAATATATCCACTAAATACATACATTTCACTGTTGATAATATAGATGGTTTATTTAATATTTTTATTTTTTTCTATAAAGACTTAACTAGATTAGTATTTCAAAAATGAAATAAAATATTACTTTTAACACTATGGTAAGTTCATTTTAACATCAATAAATCATTCGCCCAACAACATAAGATTTTATAAAAGTGTCCAATAATCAAGTATTGTGTACACTTTATTCGCTTAAAAGCTAATGCGCGTTTTGACGGCCATGCTTTCATCATTAGAGTTGTATTACAAAATGTAGACTAGATTTTGATTAGGATTTATTAATTTTTTTTATTTTACTTGTCTTTAATTTTTATAATGTAGCTCTCTGATAATAATAGCATGTTTATCGAAATAAATATTAGTTTCTATCCGAATAAACTGAACAGTATATGATTATTGGACACTTAAAAAATATTATCATGTTAAAAATAAAGGAATCATTTCTGTTAAACAAATATTTAAAAAAATGAAATATAAAAATAAATTTTAATATAATTAATAATATTTTAAAATGTCTAACCAATATGTTGAAAATAATTATAATATTAATTAACTTTTTTTTATTATTTTAAGATATTTAAATAATATATTGAATGCTCATCATTTCAACTCTGTTTTACCTGATTGAATTATCTCTCTCTCTCTCTCTCTCTCTCTCTCTCTCTCTCTCCATACATATACATGTATATATATATATATATATATATATATATATGTATGTATGTATGTATGTATGTATGTATGTATGTATGTAGGAAGATGTGTATATGTATGTATGTATGTATGTATGTATGTATGTATGTATGTATGTATGTATGTATGTATGTATGTATGTATGTATGTATGTATGTATGTATGTATGTATGTATGTATGTATGTATGTATGTATGTATGTATGTATGTATGTATGTATGTATGTATGTATGTATGTATGTATGTATGTATGTATGTATGTATGTATGTATGTATGTATGTATGTATGTATGTATGTATGTATGTATGTATGTATGTATGTATGTATGTATGTATGTATGTATGTATGTATGTGTGTGTGTATGTATGATGACTTAAATGAAACTAAAGAGTTTAGACATATATTTATTTGATTATTACTATTTATTGTCCATCAGTCTCATTTGAACAATCGTCTCTCTCTCTCCCTCTCCCTCTCCCTCTCTCTCTCTCTATATATATATATATATGTATATATATATATATATATATAATATATGTTCATCCATTTGTGACGCACAGATTTATGTTTTATTAAAAGAAACATGTGTATAGGGTGATGTATAAGGAAACATCTGTATTGTTTCTTTTTAATAAATCACAAATCTAGGCGTTACATTAGGATGATCGTATATATCAAAGGACAAAAATATATATCAAGCAAATTCTCAGTTTTAGAACAAAAATACAATTACTATTTATTGTACTTTCTTTTCATTTACTTAATTATTGTATCTGTCCTACATGAAGTAAGCCAATTTGTCAGTTACTTACAAGTTATCTGTTACTCTTTTTGAACTAATGCATTTAATTGCACTTCGTATAATGTGAAATTGTACTTTAAATGATATGT
This sequence comes from Neoneuromus ignobilis, assembly GCA_029203775.1. Taxonomy (NCBI): domain Eukaryota; kingdom Metazoa; phylum Arthropoda; class Insecta; order Megaloptera; family Corydalidae; genus Neoneuromus; species Neoneuromus ignobilis. The sequence goes on from CP092090.1 coordinate 44,675,948, forward strand.
AATAAATTATATAGATGTCAATGAAATTTGGATCTGAAGATTAGAGTAGTATTTTAACAAACGAGAGGTTTCATTAAAAAAATATATTAATGTATTCTTGGGGTTGAAATTTTGTTAACAGTAATGATATTTCCTAAACACAATTTTTGTGTAATATTATAAGTTAAAAAAAAATTCTTTACAAATATATTGTTATAATTTCCAAAACTGTTATCAAATATCATATCATGTTACTATTAATCTTATGTTATTATTATTTAAATATTATTGGTCGTTTAATTATTATATTTGTGTGTATACATTTAACAACAAAATTTCAAATTTTATGTATGATTCAATATATGATGCCAATATACTTATAAGAAATTCAAACAATGTTATTTGTTGTAATTTTATAATTTATGCAATACGAAATTATTAACTTCGTGCTAAGAAATAAAATTCATTAATTTTCTGAATAAATATTTCAATAATTCCTCGAATAGATATTAATTCATCTGTTAAACATTATACTTGTTTATTCAGTTAGAATAATCTTCTATGAATGCTGTTCTTATAATATTGTAAAGTAATTAAATGAGTATCTTTCCAAAATTAAAACTCTAGTTAAATAAAATATACAGTAAATATAAATTACATTTGTATTCATATATATATATATATATATATATATATATATATATATATATATATATATATATATATATATATATATATATATATATATATATATATATATATATATATATATATATATATATATATATATATATATATATATACATACATACATACATACATACATACATACATACATACATACATACATACATACATACATACATACATACATACATACATACATACATACATACATACATACATACATACATACATACATACATACATACATACATACATACATACATACATACATACATACATATATGCATATTATTTTTATTTCTCAAACCAATAATTTTATTTCTGAATATTGTAGTTAAATCCAAAATAATCAATACTATTTCCAAAATGTACTCTTGTTGCCAAAAAAACTAAAAGCATAAATAAATAAATATTATCAATTATAAAATATGTATCATGATCACAAAATAGTAAGTATAAACACAAAAATATTTATGAATGCTCTCAATAACAAAATTTAGATGAAAAATATTATTAAATGGACATTTTTTGGAGTTGAGTTTGGCAAAACTTTTGATTAGGAATGGATCTGTTATGTTATGAATATAAATATATATTGTAAAAGTCGTTTCAACAAATGACATTTGTTATAAATTATATAAATATATTGTGTTTGAATACGTCTCCAAACTTTTGTTCATCTTTAATAATTAAACAAAATTTTCAAGATAAAGATAATAAGTATATATATATATATATATATATATACGTATGTATGTTTGTATGTGTATATGATAATACAGATAAAGAGAGCGAAAGACAAAGATATTTGATTAATTTTTTAATGAATTTATAATCACATTTATAAGATATTAGTAATTATTTTTTAATGTTTATATGCATTTTTTTATATTTCGAAATATAACTTATTTTTCCATTAAATAAATAATTTCATTCTCTATATACCGTTTATGTTTTCAAAGAAACAATTACAGTGTATAACATAATATTAAAAAGAAATAAATTTTAAATTACCTATTAATGAAAGTATAGTTTTAGTAATAAAAAAATTAGAATAATATAATATAGAAGAAATTACTTATATATATATATATATATATATATATATATATATATATATATATATATATATAAATAAGATGTTAGCACTCTAATTTTTGTTGTATATATGATAATTTTATGGGCTTTCAATAATTTTATAGTTTTTATATTCGAAATTTTTTTATATCACTTTTGACGAAATAAACAAAATAATTATTTATAACAATACCAAAAAGCTTTCAAAAAATACTTTGTGTGGTAAAACGTTATAATATAAACTGAAATATTAATTTTAAAATAAATAAATAAAACTTTAAAGTAATTGTATAAGTCTGCATCATTACCTTGATAATAATCTTTTATATACATATATATATATATATATATATATATATATATATATATATATATAATAAAAATATTATATTTTATATCACAATTGTAATTAGAGTTACAATAGTATTTTCACTAAAAGTATCCAAATATCTTAACTGGATGGCGCCAAACATAGAAGAGTCGGTGTCCTCCAACCAGCCAGCCTCCGTTCGTCCCCAGAGAATCAATACCAGTGTTTTCCTCGCCATCCTCTTCCTCACCCGTCCCTTCAACGAGCTCTGTCACTGTAAAGTGTCACCCACGCAGTACACCCACTGATGGCGTCCTCCAGTCTAGGCCGCTTGAGTATCAACAAACACAACTGAAACGTTTTTTTGCTCTTTTGTAATATACATACATGGCAAAGCAACTATCTCAATGTTATTTTTTTCGAAATAATTTTGTCATTTCAAACTACTGAATAATAATATTTTATTGCTGTCTGGAATTTTTTTCAATTTACCTACAATTGATTTTAACCCTTCAATGAAGTATATATATATATATATATATATATATATATATATAATTTTAATTTGTATTAAAACAAATATTTATTCAAAAACATAAAATACTTTTAAACACCGTTAATTTATTAGTTGCTTAGTAAATCAGTATTTATATATAAATAACTCCACATATTCAAAAATTTGCTTTGTTAAAATAAATTCCCTATTATATTTTTAGATTTTTTAAAAAAATATTTACATTAAAACTCGTATTTAATTCAATTCCTTGCATTAAAAAAGTGTAAATTATTAAAAAACAATATTAAATAATAATTATTTTTTACAAAAATATAACCGTTTTCATAATTGTCATATTTAATAAACATTTTACTAAATTATAAAGTATAAAATTATTAAATCGTCATTTTAAAAAATATGTTTATTATAATATAATGTGTCAACTAATATAATACAAATTATATCATTGATATTTTAATTTATAGATATTTATATTAGTAAAAATCGTTAAACGGACAAACAGATTTAACAAGATTTAATACACATACAGTTTATGTATTAAATGTAAAATAAATATATTTTAAATGAATAATAATATTCAGATTGAGTATCTTACACATATAACATTGATATATAGGGTCATCTAAATGTGACGTCTAGATTTGTGTTTTATTAAAAAGAAACTATACACATGTTTCCTTATACACCACCCTTATACACAGATTTTTTTTAGTAAAACACAATTCTAGGCGTTACACTTAGATGACCGTATATAATAGTATTAATGCCAAAAGAAGAGAACGAGATATTCTTATTATATAAAAAAATAAATTTCTAAATTTTGTATTTACAATTTAGTTTTTCGTATTTTTACATTTTTCGTTTAAAAATATTAGTTTATTATATTCAATATATACATTTTAATTAATTCTTATTAATAAATTTCAAAATTGTACGTTTTTTTTAAAAAAATGTAAAATTAATTCAATAATTTTTATATTAAACCCACCTTGTTATATTCTCTATTAATGTATATTTTTGAATACTTCTTATAAATACTAGATTTTTTGAATTAATAAATCAATATGTATAGGGTCATACAAATGTGAAACCTAGATTTGTGTTTTATTAAAAATAAACTCTATACATGTTTCCTTATACACCATTTCCATTTCCTTATACACATATTTTTTTCAATAAAACATAATTTTAGGCTTCACATTTGGATGACCCTATACGAGTATTTTTAAAAATTAAAATTAGCATATGATAATATTTCTAAGTTCTAGAAAAATAAAGATAATTTGTTTTGCTACTCAGGAAAATATAATTTTCATATTATATATATATATATATATATATATATATATATATATATATATATATATATATATATATATATATATATATATATATATATATATATATATATATATATATATATATATATATATATATATATATATATATATATATATATATATATATATATATATATATATATATATATATATATATATATATATATATATATATATATATATATATATATATATATGTATATATATATATATATATATATATATATATATATATATATATATATATATATATATATATATATATATAAATGACTGTGTGTGTATACATATTTTTTAAGAAATTTAATTTAGTTGCATTCGAATAATTTATGTCTTATATTTAATAATGTATTGATATATTAAATATTAACAAGTTGTATTTTGCATAGAATAATTTTTTTTTAAATAATCCAAAATAGAATAGAATAATTATGAAGAATACTTATTTGTTGTTTTGGAACTGTGACTGATTCACTTTACACAAATGAATTTTAACTCCAACACCACAATAATTTAAAGTGTTCAATAATCACTTATTGTTCACTTATTATTTATAATTATATAATCTATAATTATATCGCGATATAATTATAGATATAATAACGATATAATTATAGATTATAAAGATTCTGACGATGATGGCGTCGCCATCGAAATGCATCAACCGATATAATTATAGATTATATAATTATAAATAATAAGTGAACAATAAGTGATTATTGAACACTTTAAATTATTGTGGTGTTGGGGTTAAAATTCATTTGTGTAAAATGAAGAATACCTATTAAAATTAATTTTTTAAAAAGGTTTTTTTCATTTAAACTCAAATACTGAATAAACATATTCGCTTATACAAATATTTTTTACATTATTAAAATAAAAAAAATATTGATACAACATAGAATGAATTTTCAAAAGTAAAATTATATTAAATTATTTAGAATAAATGTTTATTATCAATGAAGATTTAAATTATTTTTATATTAACTAAACTGTTTATGTTTCATTAGATATATATATATATATATATATATATATATATATATATATATATATATATATATATATATATATATATATATATATATGTATATGTATATACACACACACAATGTATAAATTATATGCATAAATTTTCCGTACACGAACATCGTTTTTGTCTTCTTTTAGACCAGGTATAATATATGATAATGCTTTCAACATACATTTAACTGTAACATAATAGTATGGCAGTAACTTATGATGACACGAAATTAATTTAATATTCGTCAAGTTTTACCATATAACAAAATTAAACTTTAGGTTTCTTGAAAAGAATTCATAATGTGTTTCTTTCTATTTTTTTTTATTGTTGCCTTTTACATTCTTGGAAAAGAAATATGTTTTTAATGATACATTAGTACGTTTTTATATCCTTGAGAAATATTTTATAATGTATTTTGAAAATCTTTTTAATATATATATATATATATATATATATATATATATATATATATATATATATATATATATATATATATATATAGAATAATCCAAATGTAACGCCTATATTTGTGTTTTATTAAAAATAAACATTTGTATAGTATGGTATATAAGAAGATATATGTATAGTTTCGTTTTAATAAAACATAAATCTAGGTGTCGCATTTGGATGACCCTATATTATTTATTGGTTAATCATATTTCTACGATAATATTAATAAACAGAAAAGAGCAAATTATTAATTTGGTTACATTCTTTTCATGACTAAGAAGATGTCAAAATTGAGTAATTTGGATTAAAATGGTATTCTATTTACAAATATTATTATTAAACCACTTTCCACATTAAATATTTTACAGTTGAATAGATGTACTTTATTCATTACATTTTAAATCATCTGTATATACATATACAAATACATATAATATCAGCTTATGTCAGCCCACAGCTGGGTGAAAACCACAATGAATGTTACCATTCATGATATTTAGCCATACTCACCACACGAGTTGGTAAGGAATTTTTATTCAAGGATTACTCCTTAAGTAAGTGACTTCACTAAAGCTACTAATCCCCACCTGCTATATACTCGTATTTCCAACTGAGATTCGAACACATTTCACTCGCAAGACAAACGGTAATGTTTACTATTTTACTACCAATCGATTATACTCGTACATATATAATATATATATATATATATATATATATATATATATATATATATATAGAGAGAGAGAGAGAGAGAGAGAGAGTAAAAGAGAAGGTCATCCAAATGTGATGCCTAGATTTGTGTTTTATTAAAAAGAAACATGTGTATAGTTTATTTTTAACAAAACACAAATCTAAACGTTATATTTGATTGATTTTATATATATATATATATATATATATATATATAAAATATTATGTATATATGTATACATAATATGTGTATATATTTAGACAAATGTTACATTGATATAAATAGGTTTCGAAACCATTAAAAAAATTGTTAGTTCAAAGAGAATGTAATTAAATCTATTAATAAATTCCTAAATCAATAGCAGTTTGAGCACATATAGGTACATGTATATATATGTATATATATATATATATATATATATATATATATATATATATATATTTATATATATATATATATATATATTTGTGTGTGCGTGTGTGTATATATATAGGTGGTTTAAATTTAGTTTTTTAAAGCACTATATGAAATATAGTATTTTAAATTTTAATGAAAATCTGAAAATCATAAAAAAATAAAATGATATTTTGACTGAAGACTTTACAGTTATTTTATAATTAGTGTATTATAATTGTATTTATTTTTCTGTAGCTATATATATATATATATATTTATATATATATATATATATATAACACTGTTTTAATGTTTTAAGATTTGATTTGTAAAAAAACATTTCAATATATATCTTCGCTTGATTGCTATTTTCACGTCGAAGAATAAAGATGTGTATAACGAGGGCATCGTGAAAATAGAAGGAATTGGAGGGAGTGCATTGTTCAAGAGTTAATCTAAAATCTAAAGACTAAAGTACCCAGAACGGCCACTGAACGTGAATCTGTCTGCGCTACTGTCGCAAGGGGGACTTTTAAGCGAACTCATCAGTTTTCCACCGATTTTCAAATGAACGACTCCCTTTTTTTCTCTTTAAATGCGTATGTATGAGATAAGAAAGATCGTATTGTTTTGATTTTTTTATTTACCATTTCGTTATATTGATTCAATCTCTTTTTAATACAATTTTATGTATAGTGTCTAGTGTTTCTTTTACATGTCAGAAGTTTTTAGTATACTTTTTCAAGTTTATATAAATGTTTCTTTAAACAAAAATAAATGTAAAGTGTAAATTATTTTCGTAACTCTATCTTTCATGATAATTACTTTTGACAAAACATAAATATAATATGATAACTAACATAAAATAAATTCATAAAAAAACTAGGTGTAAACTTTCATTATAATAAATAAATTTCATTAAAAAATATAATACTTTAATTAAATTTCTCTTGACTTTAGATGTATTCTTATATAAATTTTATATAATTTTCATTGAAGTTAATGGAATCATTTATTTAATATAAGTAATGATATATATATATATATATATTAGGTTGGCAAATATCTCCCTTCCGCCTTTTGGTCTTTTGAATTTCGCAGCTATGTACCAAAAAAAAAAAAAAAAGCGGAAGGGAGATATTTGCCAACCTAATATATAGGTGGCACTAATAAGTCTTAAGGATTAGACATATTTATATTTACTTGGTTATTATTATTTATAATTTTTCACTCTCCTTCAGTCTTATTTTAACTCCCTATATAAAAATCGAAAAACAGGAAAAAATGAAAATTATTGTTTTAATTATAAGTAAGAAAATAAAAAATATTTGTAATTAATGTTTAATAAATAGTTAAATAATAGAGATTTTTCTAAAAAAATATTTTTATTTATAAATATATATACATATATATGTATATATATTTACACACGAATATATAATGATAATAATTTTAACAATTTCATTTTGAAAATTGTCACGCATAATATTCTATCTCTATGTCTTTTCTGAAAGTATATTATATAGTTGATTACACTCGTCTTTTTAAATTGCTTAAAAGTGGTAAAATAACACGTTCAGTTTTCAAGATAGAACACTGTGTTGTGAAATATTTATTTCAATTATTTACATCTGCGCTATATATATATATATATATATATATATATATATATATATATATATATATATATATATATATAAAATGGTCATCATCATTATTATTTACTTCCTACTACTGAATGAAGGTCTATCCTTAAATCTTTCCACTTCGATCATTTTAATGCCTTTTTCTTCCAATCCATTTCGACGAATTTTCTTGTGTCCATCCCTATATATTCATACGTTTTTTCTTGGGACTTTTTATTAAGCTACGCTCCCAACCAATGATTTCTCTAAACCATTAGTGGTATCCGTTAGTCTTGCTGCTGTTATTAAGCATTTTCATTTAAATTTCTTACTTTTGCTATTAAGTTTTTGTTATTAACTTTTAGTTTCTTTTTAATCTACGTAGTTCTTTTTCTGTCTCTACGTGTTATTTGCAACATATATTCTTCATGCTTCCTTGTATTGCCAAGAAGCGTTGAATTATATATATATATAAATATTTATTATTGACTCCACAGACTATTACTATCTCAAATCATTCTTACAACACCAGCTTAATAGAGTATTTGTTGTTAAAGCTTTCTGACAGTTTTTTTTTACAAAATGAGGTTGTCAGCCTCATGCTCAACTCTCGAAAATGAAGGACTTTCCGACTTGGAATCGAACTCAATCTCCCGCATGACAAATGGTGATACAAGTAACTATGCTACCCATTCAATATATATATATATATATATATATATATATATATATATATATATATATATATTGAAAGCATATATTATCCTTTTCCTTATTCAAATGTGATTAGATCTTCCTAACAATTTTCACAAAATTCTTTCATTATTTCCCATTTTAGCTATCTATACATTTTAATAGGTTCTCTTTGTTCACCTTTTTTTGTTTCTTAGTGCCAGTCTATAATGACTATTTACCTATTTATTGCATTTAATCTATTTGTTCTCTTACTATGTGTCCTCCTAAAGCCCATTTTATCGATTTTAATTGTTTTATTTTATCAGTTATCATTTATATATATATATATATATATATATATATATATATATATATATATATCACACATTATAAACCCCATATCAATCCACTATTGGACGAAAGCCTCAATGAATGCTAACATTCACTGGTATTTGGTCGTATTCACCTCGTTGACCAGGCGGATTGATGAAGATTTTTTATTCCGGGTTTACTCCCTTTACTTTTCGACAGTTATTTTTTTTACAAGATGAGGCTGTCGGCCTTCATACCCAACTCTCGAAAGTGAGGGACTCTCCGACTGGGAATCGAACACAATCTCTATTACAGACATTTTTCTATTATAGACATTTTAATCCTTTTAAAATGTTTTAAATTTTCTAGCATTTGTATTTATATATATATATATATATATATATATATATATATATACATGTATGTATGTATATGTAAAGTACAATATATTTCAGTAAAAAAATTGTAATCAACATGTAACGAAATCGAAATCTGGTTATAAATGTTAATAAAACGATCGTTTCAGTCCGGTTTGTATCGCATGACAGTGGAAAATGGAAATAGGTTCCGTCATGGGCGCGTGAACAGCACTTGTAGAACCCCCTGGTGTTACTTTCGCCCTTGGGGACGTTTGTCGTTATCCAACGTTAGCGGTAGTGGAAAGAGGCAAACGACACGGGGGTGTGCAAACGCCGGAGCTAATGTTCAACGCGAGCTGAGGTGTAACGGCGTGGAAATTATCGTGGACGATAAGTCATATTACGGCTTTATATCAACCGAAAGTTATAAACTGCATGCTAGTAGATGGAGTTAGTCCGGTGTAACATTCACCGCAGGGCTAATACGTTCATCGGATTTCTTTTTTTTCGTTCAATATATACAAATTTTAGATATATCCGCAAATTATATATATATATATATATATATATATATTTATATAAGTTTATGTGTGTGTGTATGTATGTGTGTGTGAGTGTGTAATTAACTTATATCTTCTAATTAATGAACATATTTTGACAAAACTAATAATAGATGAAATTAAATTAATATTTTATAGAATGAAAAATTAAACAAAAATGTATTTAACAGTGAATAACTATACAACAATAAGAAAATATTTACAATGTTATATATAAATTATTATATTAATGACAATTTCCTACCTAAATCTAAAATAACAATATTTTTGGTAATATAAAATAAATTATTTATAATAATTGCAACCCAACAATTTAAGCCTACCAGTATATAAGTAGGTATATACACATACAAACACACACACACATGTATATATATATATATATATATATATATATATATATATATATATATATCGTTATCATCATCACCATTGATGCTATAGTCACTGGACTTTGGTAGTATTAGTCCATTAAGGTTTTCCCTACCAAAATATCATAACAATTATGTTATTCACGAGATGAAATTCCCATCCTTTTAGCAATAAATTAAAAGGGTTTTATATATATATATATATATATATTAGGTTGGCAAGTATCTCCCTTCCGCTTTTTTTTTTTTTTTTTTTTTTTTTTTTTTTTTTTTTTTTTTTTTGTACCGTGCTGCGAAATTCAAAAGACCAGAAGGCGGAAGGGAGATATTTGCCAACCTAATATATATATATATATATATATATATATATATATATATTGTGTTGGTAGTGAAGAGTATAAATTAAAATTTTATCAGTTTTCTCATTTCAAAATTGAACATTGACAAAATAAAATGCTTTTTTGAAAAAAGAATATAGGTTATATTCTAAAATTAATCACTGTTAAAATTGTTCTTAATGTATTATATATAAATTAGATATTAAATGTCATATTAAATGTATTCCATTCGTAGATAATTTTTATCACCAATCTAATTAACTCATTATATATATATATATATATATATATATATATATATATATATATATATTTACACATACATACATGTACATATGCACATACAATATTATATCTAAATTATATATATATATATATATATATATATATATATATATATATATATATATGTATATAAATTAGATATATAAAAATCTTAGGAAGAGACCCATGGATAAATGGAACAGAGAAATAAGGAAATTGGTTGAAACAGATTGGAAGAAGAAGGTATTGGATCTGTCGAAGTGACAAATTTTGGGAGATCGCTTCATTCAGTAGTTGATTGAGAAAACCTGATAATAATAATTATATATATATATATATATATAAATATATGTACATACAAACAAATATGCATACATATGATGGTGTATTATAAAAAATATTAATACGAGTATCGTTGCGATACTGTACACCCATGCCTAGTTTACACGTACAATCGCATAGGAAAAGTAATTTATTTTTAGTTAATATATTAAACTGTCAAAAGTCTGAACTTTTAAAAAATTAAATGTGATCTCTCAACAGATGGAACAAATAACTGCATATAATAAAATCCTTTTTTATATATTTTGTACTTATATATATATATATATATATATATATATATATATATATATATATATATATATATATATATATATATATACATATACATATACTTATATACATACATACACACATACATAAAAGTACATATATATATATATATATATATATATATATATATATAAGATTTTATGTATGTATATTTGTGCATTTGTGTATTTTGTATATAAATTATTTCTTATTGTAATATTTATCTAAAATTAATAAAAATAAAATTTATTTCATTGAATATTGTAATGAAGCATCATATTTTTTTAATAGTATGTATAAATTAATCAAAAGACACAATATTTTAAAACTAAATTATTTCCACTAGAAAATCTGATATTAAGTAAATCAACCACATTATATGTACTCGTGTTATTTAGAATTTAGGATAATAATTCATTAAAATAAATAAATGTATACAAATAAAGATAAGACAAACACGTTATAAAAAAGCAATGTGAAGAATATATCATAAAATATTAGACATGTTTTAACTTCATACTTAGACAATTACTGTACTTGAAATATAATGATTCATGCAAATAATTCATTTTTTGGCAAAAGCGATCTGAAGAATTAGTTATTTCATCAAATTTTAAAAGTTTTAAATACACTAAGGCCTTGCAATTCCACCAAAAGTACAGCATCACTTTGTTTTGATGTATTTCAATCTCTTTCGTAGTCAATGGACTTTCAACTTTTATTAACTAATATATTTTTCTCCTTATATTTCTTTCTAAACTCCATTTTATCACCTATCACAACTAGTTTGATAAATGATCAGTTTTTGACAAGAAATAAAACTCTACAAATCTATCAAATTCCTTTTATTAGTTCTTGAGATACACACACATCAAGTTTTAATACTATATTATTTTTTTGATTATATTATTTTCTCGAGAAGTAATAGAAATACTCGATAAAAAAGAAAGAGAAAAATTGAATTGAGAATGTAAAAAAAATGATCTTATGATAAATTTCAGCAAGATAAAAAGATTGTTCAATGAATTTTCAAATCAAAGAAGAATCTAACTAAAATAAAGAGAATAGAATAAGTTGAAAAATATGTATATTTAGAATAACTCATTAACATTTTATAGATAAAGTAAACAGAGAATGAAATTGAAGTGGTGTCATGTTTAAAAAGAAAAGTTTTTGATCAATGTATCCTGCCTATTCTCACCTATGACATTGAAATATGAATTTTGAATATCAAAATAATTCAGTTGCTCTTCATCTAGTAATAAATAAAAGAGGCTGATGATATATATATATATATATATATATATATATATATATATATATATATACATAATTTTATAATTTCTCAAATCTGATGTAATTATCATATAATTTTAAAAATGAAATATACAAAAATAATCTCATAGTTTGATATATACATTTTTACAATTATGAGTGCATAAGTGTATGTATGTATGTATATATATATATATATATATATATATATATATATATATATATATATATTAATCAATATGTAAATGAATTGAAGATCACGAAATGATAACGTCAATCATGTAAATTAAAATAGAACACATTTGTAGAGTCTTGTTTTATTGTTTGTTTTTTTCCTAACTATAATATTCATTAATAGTTTTAATTGACATTATCATCTATATATCTTTATACTTACACAAATATACGTCAACAAGTGGTCAATATTTATGTAAATATATATATTTGTAAAATTGTTTGGTATAAAGTATTCATTTTTCATTCTTGTTTCCAATGAATAAAAACTACTTAATTTATATTCAAACAAAAACAGATATGATAGTAATAATTTATACTTTCATACAACAAGAAATTGAAATGGAAATGTTTTATTAAATTATTGGTGATGTTTTTTTAAGCTGGACATAAATTGAACGAAGGAATATAATTAATGTTGCAAAACAAATCAATGTAAATATTGATGAATCACTTTAGGAAAATTGTAATTTATAAAGCAACATTCACAGCTTTTAAAAAAATAATCAGTGTTATACAAAAATAAATGTTTGTAATTTATAGAACGATTTATACACATAGAGGCTTTTCCGATAAGCGTTTCAGAAGTTTAAATGGAAATAATACAAAAAGTATTCAACTAATTAGTTATGTATTTTTTTATTTTTAAGCATATTTTATGGCAATAATATTCGAACAGGAATTAATTCATATAACCACCATGACTTTGTTTGATATGGTGCATTAGTTTAGTCCAATTTTAGTCAATATTTCACATAACTGTGGTCCAATTTCATGAATTACACTTCAGTGTTTGTTTTTAATACTTCTGTTGTTTGTAGTTGATCAGTATAAATCAATGATTTCACATAACATCACAAAAAAAAAATCCAATGGAGTTAGATCACATGATCTTGGTGGCCAATTAATGGGTTCATTTTATAAAATAATGGACTCATTAAACTCTTATTTCAATAAGTCTATTAAAGTTTTTACAATTTCAAAGCGTTTGAAGTATTAAACGTTCAATGATAATTTGCCAAACTATACTGAGTTGAAATATCAAATGAGCTTAAAAAAATTCCAAGTGTTAAATTTCTCACATTCCTATTTGAAAACCCTTTATTTATTTTCTTACTATTATTTGTAATTGTTTATTGTCCTTCAATCTCATTTGGACCACTTTATATAAAGTTTATTGTGTGTATTTTAAAATATTTCAGATCAAATAATTGTTTGGATTTTTTTTTTAAATTATATATTGGTGCTTTGTAAACCTAAGTTCCTTTTAAAAAATAAAATATATTTTATACAATATTATTTTAACAGTTCATAAATGTTTAATAATATAGAGTCTGTACCAAAAATATCCAAACTTTTATTATACAGATGGTATTGTTAGCGATGTCTTCTGAAAATAATGTTTTTTCTCATTATTATTTAATTTATAACTATGTTTATTTTGATTGAAATTAAATGCTTATGTTATTAGTTTTAATGCTTAATGTGATAGTAACATTTTGACACTCGTAGAAAAATCAATATGGACAAGAGTAAAATTAAAGAAAATATTTATAAAATATCCGAACTTTGATTATACAGACTATATTATTGGTAACATCTTTTCAAATAACGTTTTTCATGTTGACATTTCATTTATAAGTATATTTATTTTGATTGAAATTCAATGCTTCTGCCATTAGTTATGATGCTAAATGTGACAGTAACGTTTTGACACTCGTAGAAAAGTTAATATGGAACAAAGAGAAAAAGAAAAGAAAATATTTACAAAAACACTTTATATGTTAAATGAAGCGTATGAAGAAGAAACTTTATCACACATGACTACGAGTTTACACAATGCTTACAAAAGGTAAAAAGTCTTTTAACCAGTCAAAAGAATTAAATTGTAGAAAAAGTGTATGAATTAATTTTAAATGATCATTGTATAGGTCATCCAAATGTGACGCCTAGATTTGTGTTTTATTAAAAAGAAACAAATGTATAGGGTGGTTTATAGAGAAACATGTGTATAGTTTCTTTTGTTTCTTTTTAATAAAACACAAATCTAAGTGTCACATTTGGATGACCCTATATGTTAATGTTATATGTGTAAGATTAATTATTTATATTAATAAATAGCATTTTTTTAAAGATTTATCACAAAAAAATCAGTAGACTATTTTTTGCATACATTTTTGATAAAAAGGCTACTTTAAAAAACAAGTCATTATTAGATAAAATATAATTATCAAATAAAAAAATCAAAGTTGTAGTTAAACATTATTTCTGTATAGTAATAGAGCTATTAAAAAAATCACAAATATTTTCAGGCAATTTTATTATTCTTAATCAATATTAATATCTATAGATTTTATAACCACAGCTCAAATTTTTTTTTAATTTTTTAAAAATGGCCTTTCAAATCTTAACTACACAATTTTTTTCGTATTTTTGAATAAAAAGATAATTATGTTTCTTTTCCAAAACATTTTTTTTATTAAATCACTAATAATCTGATTTGTTGATCCCAAATGCATTCACATAACATAATTTTTTATGTAACAAAAACATTTATTTTGTAGTTAAAATCTATTTATTAATGTGGAATGACTAAATAATTTATAAAAAAATTAAAAAAAAATATTTAACATTTTATAAATATTTAACTACCACCACGTATTTTCGAACATAAAATATTACAATAATTTATGTATAGAAATATGTGGGGGGTTATTGAAAATCCGTAAAAATTTGAATAAAAATGTGTATAACTCGAAAATAACAATGAATCCAGTTTTAACTGGAACAGTTATCTTGGTATAACCCAAGAGAACCTTGACAATTATCTTCTGGGAGATGTTCAGCAAATTGGCAAGTTGTTACTCCCACGTATATTTTAAAACAATCATCGGTATTAATAAACGATATAAAATAATTTATTGATTCAAAACCACCTGACAAATATCTCAATTTATAATAATTTATATTAAGTAATTGTATAATTTTTAAAAAAGCAATTTAAAAGTATTTTTTATTGATTGATATATATATATATATATATATATATATATATATATATATATATATTTAGTAAATTTATTTTTATATTAAACATAAATGACATTGAGTATTAGTGATGATAAATTATACACTTTATATTGTATTAAATATAAAAGCTTCATTCGATATGCCAATAATATCGATTGAAGAACGCCAGATGTTTGCTAAAATAAAGTTATGATTGAGATTATCGAAACCGACCTATGTTAACCTCTAATGACATTACATATCTCAAATTTGACAGATGAATGAAAATACCGCCTAATGTCAATCTCAGAAAAATTGAACCTACGTTCAATACCAAATAAAATATGTACAATTAAACAATGTGGGCCTTTGATGACGTAGTTAATTCAATGAAACATTTACGAGTGAACATGACTATGTTAGTAAGTGTTTGTAAATAGAGATATATTTTAAAAAGGTATCAATTAAGAATTTGTAACAGAACGAATTATATGAATAATAATTATTTTCTTTGTTACATTAATTTCTTTGTCGTAGTTTAAATCTACATTAAATTCAATAGTATTTTAAAATAAGGTAATTTAGTACTTGGTGTTCTTTGGCAATAAATATATGATAATTTTACTTGTTATTATAATTGTTATATTAATAAGTGGTTTTTAGACACTTTAAAATACCAGATCATACAAATGTGACGCTTAGATGTCAGAACTGTATAATGTTTACACGTCATGTCTTTTAAAATAACATAATAAGCTTTTTTGTTTTAGTAGAAGGTTACAATTTTAACCATGTATAAGTAATTTTGCTAGATGGATTATTGAACAACGAACAATAGATCCATTGTTTTCAAACAAAATTTTGTTTAGTGATGAAGCTAATTTTACCATCGATGGATTTGTTAATAAGTAAAATTGTCGTATCTGGTGTAATGAAAATCCTCGTGCTATTCATGAAAAATTTCTACACCCACAAAAAGTCACTGTTTAGTGTGAATTTTGGGCAAATAAAATCATTGGACCATTTTTCTTTGGAGATAATACTGAAAATGCTATTACTGTGAATTCTGAGCGACTTTTTATGGCCAGAATTGAATGATATTGATGTGTCCGATGTCTGTTTCCAGAAAGACGGTGCTAATATCATACAGCTAGAGGAAACATTCACTTTTTGCGATTGAAATTTTGTCAATGTATAATTTCATGAAATGAAGATTTCAATTGACTTCTAAGATTATGAGATTTAACACCATTAAGTTTTTTTTGTGGAGTTTTTTCAAAAGTCGAGTCTATACTAACAATCCACGAACAATATTCGAGTTACAATTCGTGAAATAAATCAAGCAATATTTCAAAGTCATTGAAAATTTCAATATTCCAATTGATTCCCACAAACGCAATCGTAGTAGACATTTTAACGATATTCTGTTCCACGTATAATTGTAAGAAATCATACTTTCAATAAAAAAACAGCTTTAAAAAATTTCAAATAATTTATGTTTTACTAAGAGGAAACATGTAAGCTCGTTTT
>CP092090.1:44698567-44718567 GCA_029203775.1 Neoneuromus ignobilis
ACATAAAGGTGTTTTTTTAGATTAGATAAAACTTTCGATAAAAATTAAATTTAATGCTTTTTAACGCTTAAAACACAATAATGTTTTATCACGCTTAAAAGCCTATATATATATATATATATATATATATATATATATATATATATATATATAATGTTATAATCAAAAAATTGAATAAAATATTTTTAGCACTCAATTTTTTCCATTTTATTTTTAATGAAGAATTTTGTAAATAATTATTTGTTTCGAATATAATTTTTATTCATTATATATTCTTTTTATTTAGACACACACAAACAGTCACACACACACACACACACACACACACACACATATATATATATATACACACACATACAACCACACACACATACACAGAGTGTATAAGAAAATATTCATACATTTGAACAGCTGATAACTTACTTAATTTTGAATATTAACCATATGTAAATAAACACTGATTTCATAATCATTTAAAGTGTTTATACATTTTATTGGGACATCTGTATATATATATATATACACATATATATATATATATATATATATATATATATATATATATATATATATATATATATATATATATATATATATATATATATATATATATATATATATACACATATATATATATACATATGTATATAAACATCATTACTAGTATTTATTTATTTCTTTTTAATATTTAAAGTGTCCAATTATTAATATTTTTTTAATTAGTGTTAAATAATGTTAGTATATGATATTTTATTAAAAAACAATAAACATAAATTATTACAACACAACATCAAAACAAAATAGCAATTATTTAATTAAATTTGTAGGTGGTATAATTCAATTCCAAGAATAAATTCTCAAACGGTCGAGGTCATATTTCAAAGAAGGATTCCACCATCATATAATATATTGAAATTTATTTGAATCCTTAATGTGTGACAGAGCATACGAATATCATAACCCCTTATATGAGACAGAAATAAACAAAGTTAACAAATATTTTCTTGGATTATTGAAACGAGAAAAAGAATTGTAGATTTTTTTAAAAGAAAAAACAAATATTAAGACTAATTACTTGGTAATGTTTCCCACTTACTTTCAATTATACGTAACGCCTATATAATGTCATTTTTAGGGCGGTTTCACAAATAAAGTCACTAAACTGTAACATAGTCTCTAATCTAATGTATGCGTGCCCGAATCAAATATAAACTGAACAATGTGTCTTTGTTTATCTGGATTATTTATGCGATATAAATGGGAAGATTAGTGTGTAGGCAATTGCATTGCTGTGATATGTCTCAATGCCATTAAAATTCTGGACTCGCCTCCCAGATTTGTTGTTAAATTGTTGTCTTGTGTGCATTGTGAATGTGACATGTTGACTTATGAATTACTAGATGTAAATTTTCGTATTCATGCTTATAGCAAGAAAACACACTGTGCTTTTTATCGAATAACAATATCAAAATTCATGTCAATGCATATTTCGACCGACTGATTTTTTTTATAAAACAACATTAGTTGAATGTACTGTCAGATATATGATTTATTTCTACTTTATTAATATTTATTCAGCATGATTATTAGCATTTATTTAAATTAGGAATATACGTATATATGTATATACATATATATATATATATATATATATATATATATATATATATATATATATATGTCCAATATAATATATATATATATATATATATGTATATATATATATATATATATATATGCTTTACTATTCCATAATTGTATTTTAAAAATTAGTCAAAAGTATTGCAAAATCACTTATATATAATATATGTATATGTATATATATATATATATATATATATATATATATATATATATATATATATATATATATACACGAGTGTATATATATATATATATATATATATATATATATATAAAGAGAGAGAGAGAAAGAAATTTTCATTAGCCTCTTTTTATCGACTGATAAATGAATACCTCTTCCAAATTTTTCTCTTGGACCGATATAATGCCTTTCTCTTCTAGTCGATTTTGAAATATTTTCTTTCATCTTTGTCCTTTATCTTGGTCCTTTCGTAGATCTTTTATATATTTATGTTCCCAATCAATAATTTCTCTTGGCCATTGATAGTCCTTTTCTTGTTTTTAACAATAAATATACCATTAAACTAGAAATTATCATAGCGTTAACCAGTTCTTTCTGTTATATTTACTCTCCTGTCCAGGGAATTCAGATTGATAACGTTATACCCTCTCTCTCATTTTAATTATTTCATTACTATCCAGAAATTAACAGGATTTTTACTGAGATGCTAGGCATTAGGACTGTAAGGTACATAGGTAGAATTTGTAGATAGGGTTAGCTGGTTTTCTGGTGTTGTATCACTTCCTGGAATATATGGAATATATCAGTAGACATATATACAACCACTATCTGTCTTTGATGTAGAATTTTTTTCATGTTTACAAAAAAGGTATTTAAAAATAAGAGCTTTAAATTTGAAAATTTGAATAATATTTCTTTTTCAATATTTTTTTCATTGATAGCGTGGTCCAAATTAGACTAAATGGTATAGGCATGCATTTACTTTCTTAATATCACTATTATCCTTTAATATCATTGCCACCTAATAAAATCAATGAAGTTTTTGGAAGCCTTTAGCTACAATTGAAAAGCTACATACGAGTATAGGTGTTTTTTTTAAAATGTAATAGAACTTTAAATTGAATCCGTATCGAAAGTTCTATCTAACCTAAAAAACATCTTTATCATACCCTTATATATACGTACACACACATGTATATAAATAAATAGTGTTTTTTAGGTTAGATAGAATTTTCGATAGGGATTCAATTTAGAGTTTTATCACGATTAAAAAAAACATTCTATATTTATAAAGCATTATTTCCTGGAAAAATAATTCACTCTTATAAAAAAGTGAAAAATAATTAGGAAACGGTAAAGTGAATTTTAAGAGCAGGGATAAATTTCATATACTAGCTATGATAATTTTTGTATGGTGATTTACACAGCATGAAGTCTTGCAGAAAATAAACAGTAATAGAAGAGAAAAGATTCATAAATGATTTTCAATATTTATAATTGGAAATTTTGATGACATTGGTTTCTTTACCATATTTTTTACAGTTTTGGTTTTACAAGAAATAACGAAATATATGGTCGACCAAATGTGTTTTATTAACAAGAAACATGTATAAAGTTGTGTGTAGAGAAACATATGTATAGTTTCTTTTTAATGGAACACAAATTTAGGCGTCATACTTGGATGACCTTCTACTTATTCTGTAGATAACCTCAATGTTACAACGATCTTTTCAAATTACAATATTTTTTTGTGAGTGGTGGCTATTTGGCAGGTTTTTTAGCATACAATTGAGCTTACTGAAGCCTTTTTCTAACAGATCGCGTACTTATTTTCGATCCACCTCCATCCACAATCTGTCTTCTTATATCCGCTGCAGTTTTGAAACGATTTTTCAAAGACAGCTTGATTAGGGTGCGATATTGGCAAGCTGTTGTTTTCCTTTTGGCTCCAGATCTCTTTTTCCGTGTTATAGAGCATGTTTCGCGATTCTTTTAGAAAAAATTATCTACGGACGATTTTTTTAATACGACTTTATCAGCTATTTTATGAAAACTTAAAATATTTTTCGATAAAACCAAAATACGAGTATTAAGTTTATCTTCTTCGGTCAGTTTCTTCATATTTGCGATTTTTACACTTTTCACACTCTTTAACTTTATTTATAATTTTATTTTACAAACCACCTGTTATAGATAGAAAGAGAAATTATCATTTATGTATGCTTGCATATAAATAATGCAAACAATAGGGACTTTTCCATTTTATTGGCTAAAACTGCTTGAAAAAAGAGTGTTGCCACAGTGTCCGGATTTCTATTGCCACTTCTGTGTAATATATATATATATATATATATAATCATCCAAATATAACGCCTAGATATGTGTTTTATTAAAAAGAAACATGTGTATAGTTTTTTTTTGCTTTTGTTTAATGAAACACAAATCTAGGCGTTACATTTGGATGACCCTATATATATATATATATATATATATATATAAAAAACAAAAACAAAATTGAATAATATAAAAAATAATAAAAGAAATTTATTAATGAAGTAATTCAATTTCTACAAATTGAGTAAATAAGAAAAAAAGAAATATTTTGGCGGTTAGCAATTAATATGATGCCAATTGGTAAATTTATAGCTAATATGTATCAATCGTAAAATAACACGAACAGATATCCAATACAGACATCAACGACGAAGTCAACACCCACATAACTGACTGGCATATATATATATATATATATATATATATATATATATATATATATATATATATATATATATATATAGCTCACATACACAGAAGCAATAATTCAGTGTAATCATTTAATAAGATCAGGCAAACAATATATCCGGGAGTAGTACAGGAGCGAGTACGCTTGAAATGGTCGACCGAATCAAAATGGCCGCCACGTTGCGTCACGCACAAACACATTTACAAATGTACTTATATACAAAAAAATATTCACCAACACATATTTATTCACACTGGAATACAGTTGACATATATATATACACGCAAACATGTATGAACTTGTATATATTGACATTCAACGTACATACATACAAACATACCATACGTACAGCAATATAGATGGTTTGAAAATTGTGAAACCAGTTCACACATACATAGACTTTTTTCACTTTTCGTTCCAGATTGAAACAATGTATAAGCCAAGCTTTGGTTGATTTTATTGTCCCGGGTTCAACGGTGGTTAAAAGGATAGAAGGGGAAGCCACGCCCACGCGAATTTCTTGTCATATCATTGGATGAGAGTGTACATAGCGAGGATGTGTCAACGTAACGTTACAGTTACGAACGGCCAATCGGCGCGGCGTCGCGGCGCACGGCGCCAGCGGCGTCCTGGCGCTACTGCGATGCCAGCGCGGGGGCACCTTCACGCGCCGCGGACGCCACAAGAAACTGAACTGTGGAAGCATTAGCCAACGCTCACCACGTCTGGTAAGTACAGCATTACGTATATGATATTTTTGGATGAGAATATTTTTTTAATAAAAAATTAATTGAAATGTGTATGTGTAGAAATTTTGATAAAAATCTGATAAGTTTGATTTGGGGAAAAAGAGAGTTTTCAATGAAAAAAGCACTATAGCTAGTACCTTGTTCTTGAAATCGTCCTGATTTTGATATTAATTCATATAACATAACTTTTATAACAATTTTTCCCCTTATTGTTAATTAAAAAATCGTAATAATTCTAAAAATAACATTCATTTTAGGTTAAAATCTAGAATAAAAATATATGATATTTTTTTGTAACAATTAAAATCATTATCAAAAATTTTCTGAAAAAATATGTTATTTAAATAATTTATTTTATGTAAGTAATTATTGAAGAAATATATTCAAACGTATTATAATTTGAAAGTAATTGAAAATATCAGTTTAAATCTATAAAATCTATTATATAATCCTACTGTTACTATCATTTTAGATAATAAATCAATTATATAAATGAAAATATTTTGATTTATAAAAAATAAATTTATAGAATATTTTATTTCTAACTCTACTAATATCATAGTAATGTGTTCAAATTTTAAAAAGTAATATAGTATTTTCGTACTAAATTTCTTTAAAAAAAATATAATTTTAAATTAATATTTATCAGATTTCTTTCCAAAATTTTTCTTTAAAATCAATCAATAAATAAAATATTATGAATGTTTTTTTACTTCCATATATTTTTCATTTTTTATAATAAATAAAACTAATCTCAAAAAATCTTTTGAAATAAACTGAAATATATTTTTGAGTTATTTTTTGTATATAAAATAGCAGAAATTTATATAATAATAGTAACTGAATTCATATTTTTATTTATAAATTCAAGTTAATATTCAAAAATAAAATATATTATTGAATTATAATAAATTTTTAAATATTTTATAATATTCATTAATTTTTTCATTTCCTCAAAATATTTATCAAATACTTTAACTGAAAACAAATGTATATAATGTTTCCAAAACACATTTTTTAACTATTAATTTTATATTATATAAAAGTATCTCTTCATTTCCATTCATATTTCATTAATTTATTGAAAATTATTTCCAGTAAAAAATTATCAATCTACTAGGAATTATTAATAAATTTAGTTTAAAATTTAAATTATACAACTAATAATAATTTATATTCATGTTATATATATATATATATATATATATATATATATATTTATATATATAAGAAAGATGAGTATATAATACATTTTAATACGTAGAGTGAAAAAAGTGTGTGAAATATTTGTAAAAATAAAAAAAACAATTGTTAAAAAGTCATAGATTTTCATTCAATGTTAATAAACAATATAAATGTTAATTATTTTAATACAAAATTGATTTTTCTTTTCAGGCGGGGAGCTAAAAATGAAAACCGTGTATAGTAAAAAGTCGTGATCTATTCATTTACCTTCAAAGAAGACCACCGGCACAGACCATCAAGATGCCAGGAGTAGGTTCTGGCTTCTCAGCCCTCAAAAGTAAGGCTAGCGGAATGTTCGGCGGGTAAGTGATAATACTTTATTATTTTTGAATTTGTTCTAAGTAATGTGTTTAAATATTGTTAATCGATTGTGCTGAGTGTATTAATTTTCCACGAAATGCTATTCTTCATTACAACAAATTTTATTATATAATTATTAAACTTCTATTAAAATATGTAAGATAATGGTCATTTTTATGACTAATAATAATATAATTTTTCAAATTATTAATTTTAATTAGAATTTTAAATAGAAATCGACTAAAAGTGTAAATAAATGTTAGGTTTCTCTAATATAATTTTGCAAAAATAAAACTTTAAAACTATTAATGTTTGTGTGTGTATATATATATATATATATATATATATATATATATATATATATATATATAGTTCGTAAATTTCTATACAAAGACAATGACATTTCGTTAATTGTAATTTAGTTTAAAACAAAATTTTAATAAAAAAAATATTTTAAAAGCCTTTTATATTCATTTTGAACAATTATTTACAAAAGTAGAAATAAAACAAAGAGAATTTTAATTTGTGCCTAAATAAATATTATAATTAGTTTTAATTAAATATTATATTAATTTATTATTGAGAAAAGTTTACTATTAAATATATATATATATATATATATATATATATATATATATATATATATATTCTAAATCTTTAATAAAAACGTTTGAGATTGAAATGAAAAAATGAAATTAAGAGTTATTCGTCGTCTAAATATCAATATTATTTGAAATTTATTATTTTAGTTAAACAATAAATTATTAACAAGCTTGAATAATTTTCAATATAAATATATATATATATATATATATATATATATATATATATATATATATATATATAAACGTATTTTATAATACAATTGTATACCTTCAAAACATATTCGTTGCATTAATATATTATTATATTAAAATTTATATTCTTATTTTATACCAATTATAATTTACGAATTTTTTTTTTTTTTTATTACTTGATATACATCTTCAACAAATAAATATATAATATATATTTCAGCATATATATACGCATATAGATGTATGTAAGTATGTATGTATGTGTATATATATATATATATATATATCTATATATTTATATAAACATATATATATATATATATATATATATATATTTATATAAATATATATATATATATTTATATAAAATATATATATATATATATATATATATATATATATATATATATATATATATATAGTATCTCCCTTCCGCCTTCTGGTCTTTTGAATTTCGCAGCTATGTACAAAAAAAAAGCGGAAGGGAGATACTTGCCAACCTAATATAAATATATATATATATATATATATATATATATATATATATATATATATATATATAGGTATGTATGTTGAGAAATGTATACTTGTATGAATTTATTTTTTATTTATCTTCTCCATTTATATATTACTTTTTTGTCCCTTAAATATATCAATTTGATATAATATTAATTAATTTTCGAAATATTAGAAATAAAATACATAGAATTATATATTATTTTCAGTATATTATGATTTTAATGATATGTAATATTTTTTATTAATATTATGAACGAATAAAAAATGTGATGTCTGAAAATAATATTCAAGTATTGCAATGAAATTAATTTCACAATACTTCTAATGTATTTACTTAATTTTTTTATATAAAATGAACAATTTATTAAAATTAATTGATTAGCAACTTTTAAACATATTGCGAACTTCAGATATTTATAAGAAAACTAAAAAAATATATATTTCAGATTAAAAAAATATTTCATGTACTATATATTAAATATAAATTATCTGAAGTAACATATTTATTTAAAATGTAAGAAAAAAATGTAAATTTTAATTTTTTGGACATTAAAATTCTTTCAGAATTTTAAATTAACGTCTCTTCAGTTACCTATTTATTTAAATTAATAATTTTATTTCTCATTATATTAATTTAGTGCATTAAATTAATTATTTGTTTTAACATAAATTGTGTTTTTATATTTCTAAAATAAAAACGTTATAAGAAAATATTTGAAAATGAAAAAAATTAATAATGTTAATGCTGCTTGACAAATACATTATTTCTTTTAAATAATTGAAATTGTCATACTAATGATTTCTAAAAACAAATTTTGGTGGATTATTGTTTTATTTTCATTATTCTTTGAATAAATGATTAAATACTAAAAAATATACATTTTCAATTAAAAACAGAATTTATTGTCTTCAAGAAAATAAACTGTTTAAGCAAAAATCGTCGAAGGAAATTAAGATATATCTATCGTGTTATGAATTTATTTTTTTTCTGCTAGATTACGTATTGATATATATATATATATATATATATATATATATATATATATATATATATATATATATATATATATATATATATATATATATATCAATACGTATTCTAGCAGAAAAAAAATATTTTTTTTAAATCACATTTAAACTTTTCGTTCATTATTAGAAAAATAATTTGGTTTAAAATATTACCTATTACACTGTGTTCGAAACGTTACAATATTTTGGAATTTTTAATGAAAAAATGTAAAATTTAACTTTTAATTTAATCAAAATTACAAACTTACCTTTGTCATTTTAATTATTAATGTACAATTTGCTCTCTCATACACACTCTAAACATATATAAATATATATATGTGTATATATACGAGCGTTTTTTGATAAGTATGGTAAAAAAGTAAGAAAAACTAAATTGAAAAATAATTTAATTAATTAATTAAATTAAACAATAAATAAATTTACCATACTTATAAAATGACCATCGTGTATATATATATATATATATATATATATATATATATATATATATGTGTATGTGTATGTATGTATGTATGTATGTATGTATGTATGTATGTATGTATGTATGTATGTTTATTTGTATATGTATAAGTCATAAATTTTAAAAATATTTATTTTAAAAATAGAAATAGAATGCAGCTTTTTAGCTTTATTATTAATATTACTGATACTTATGCAAAGTTAACAACAATATTGAAAATTGTATCAAATATCTTGAAAATATCACATTTATAGCTGTTTTACATGTTGTCTAGAATAGAAATTTATTGCCATTAAATAATCATGGTGTAACATTTTTAAGTAACATTTTTATTTATTTTTAATATAAGAAAAGTAAATATTTTCAGTGAAAGTAGTAATATATAATTTATATTAAAAATAACAACTTATATGGAAAACATCAAATAATTGCATAAGTAGAATTTTTTATAAAAATTATTTATTTTTCATACCAAACAGAATAAATTTTTAACACATTTTTTAAGATAAATTTTATATATATAATTATTTAACACTTTCTTCACTTTGAGCATATATATATATATATATATATATATATATATATATACTCTAAAAATATCGATAATATATTGTAGATTAAATATATATATATATATATATATATATATATATATATATATATATATATATTCGATTAAACCTTATAGGCCTAAATTATTATTTTATGTTAAAAGAATTCTTGCATTTCACAAAAATGAATTATTAACCCAATATGAAAAGATATTTTAAAAATATTCATTAATTGCCGTGTTAACTTTATTTCTTTATAAGCTTATAAATAAATAGAATTAATAACAAACATTCATTGAATACTGACAATATCTTCTGGTGTTGGTGTAATAAATGATTTGTTTCGAAGTGAATTTTCAAGTTTCCAAACAAATAACGAATTTATTTTTTATATACTCTCAAAAAAACATAAATTATCGGTATTTGAAATGGATATACATACTTATCTAATTAAAAAATTCTTATATATTAAAAAAATTAAAAGTTAAAATCTGATTTATATTATCAATATTGAACATGTGATATTAGCTTATATAGGAGTTTCCAATAAAAATATCAAAATTTTGACAGCTGGTGGCAGCCATGTATGAATTTTTTTAAGCTCATTTTGACATTTCAACTCAGTATAGTCAGAAAAATTATCAAATAACGTTTAATACTTTAACAACGATTAGAAATAGTAAAAACTTTATTAAACTTATTGAAACAAAAATTAATTAAGTCCATTAATTAAGTCCATTATTTCACATTAAAAATAAAAATTGAACGTTTAATTAATGAAATTGGACAAAAATTATGTGAAAGAGTGACTAAAAATTGGACTAAAGTCAAGTGAAGTCCTGGTAGTCATATGAGAGAAATTGTATTCCATCATTAATGACATAAAATATGTTTAAAAATAAAGTATTTAATTAATTAGATAACTAATTAATTAAATACTCTTTGTTATATTTACAATTAAAGTTATGAAGCGCTTATTTGAAAACCCTATATATTGAAGGCGGTTTTGAGTTTTAGCTCACCTAAACAAATTATTCATTTTATTGTAATTTAAACAATATGATTTCAGTATTAAAACAATTCAAAAGATAACAAGTTATTACTGAGGTTGTGACTTTTAAAATCTCACTCTTTATAATTTTCATAATCGAAAAAATAAATTAATAATAACTTATTTTATAAAGATTATATTTTCAATATCAATATTAAGAACTAACATCTGTTTTAGAAAAACAAATATTTTATCTTTTTTATCAAATTTTAAATAACAGAAAATCAAAAAAGTGAATTAATTATAAGTTTTACAATTAATTCATATCTTGATAGAGTTTACGGTAATGAATCTTACATCTTTATCCCATCTGTTAATGAGTCACTTCTTGAGTTTTACATTTCTCAGTTTCCAATCAATAGCCTGTTATTCATCAATGGTCTTTTCTTTTCTTGGTATATCAGTAGCTCAATTCTATTCTAAAATTAATATTTTGTTATAATGTTGTGTATATTATATGTATAGCATTTTTTTAATAAGAATGTCAGAACTTTGACAGCTGGTGACAGACATGTTTGATTTTTTTAAGCTCATTTTGACATTTTAACTCAGTATAGTTTGGTAAATTATCATAGAATACTTTAATACTTTAACAACGATTATACATTATAAAAACTTCAATATACTTATTAAAACAAAAGTTCAATGAGTCCATTTTTCACGAAATAGATCCTTTAATTGGCCACCAACATCATGTGATCCAACTCCATTGGATTATTTTATGTGGGATTATGTGAAATCATTGTTTATGCTGATAAACCGCAAACAACAGAAGCTTAAAAAACATTGAACGTGTAAATTATAAAATTGGACCACACTTATGTAAAAGAGTGACTCAAAATTTGACTAAACAAATGAAATATGTGAAGCGAAGTCGTGGTGGTCATATAAGTGAAATAGTGTTCCATTATTTCTTGTTTTATTTCAATTTAAACTTCTAAAACGCTTATTGGAAAACCCTATATATTGTGTGTATATATATATATATATATATATATATATATATATATATATATATATATATTATATTATTATATTATATTATTATAAATAGACAAAGAAGACTATTTCCAAAACTTATACTCTTGTATATTTTCTGCTATTAAATACGTTCTAGTCAAGTCATCAGGTGGTTTTAACCTGATTATTTAATTTTACTTAAAAACTACGAGCAAAAATGTTACTTATATAATTTTTGTCACATATTTTATCAACTCATTTTGTCTCTTATGTAAAATATTAACATAGATCCGAATTTTATAACATAACGATCTGATGATAATCGAAAATACTTATCGAAATACGCATTAACTTATTATTGATATAAACAAATAAAATGAACAATTAGTAATTATTGAATACTTTTTAATATCTTGTAGTGTTAGAGGTAATAATTTATGTGAAAATTGACACGAAAAAATACTTTTATTCATAAAATTGCTAATCTAATTGATTTAATTCACTAATTAAACTTTATTTCGTAATATTTTTTTCAATTATATAATACAATCGTCTTTTAAATTTTAATTGTCGTTTAAATTATAAAAATCTTAATATAATGAAATTCAGTAAGAGCAATATATTTAAAAACAATATAAATACAATAATTATATTACTCTAAGTTAATTAAACAATTTTAACTTATTATATATATATATATATATATATATATATATATATATATATATATATATATATAAGGCCATCCAAATGCTACGCCTAGATTTGCGTTTTATTAAAAAAAAAACTAAGGAATCTATACATATTTTTTTTAATAAAACACAAATCTAAGCATCACATTTAGATTACCCTCTATTTCTCTCTCTCTCTTTCTGTGTGTGTGTGTGTGAGAGTGTGTGTATATATTTATATATATATATATATATATATATTAATCCACATAAAATAAATGTGTAATATAGACATATTTCTTCACTTTTTTTTATAAAAGTGTACGAGGTCGTTTGAATAAGTATGGTAAAAAGTAAGAAAAACTAAATTGAAAAATTTAATTAAATTAAACAATAAATAAATTTATCATACTTATCAAACGACCCTCGTATATATAATATATTTAAATTCCTGCAATTAATGTTATAAATTTAAAAAGTTTTTCATATTACCCTTTCACAAGACCACATACATACACACACACATACACTCACACATAGACATATACACACATACACTCACACATAGACATATACACACATACACACACACACACACACACATACACATACGCACACATATGTATATATATATATATATATATATATATATATATATACGAGTATATATATTTATATACATATTTATACACTTGTGTATATGTATGTGATGAATATATGTATGAAATATATTTGTATATACCTCTTCGTATATATATATATATATATATATATATATATATATATATATATATATATATATATATATATACGTATACAAATATGTGCCTTTTCCACTAATATCAATTTGTTGGATATAGAATATGAAATGTATTCCCGAGAAATGGACTTCATTCGTAAAAGTACGGGAGCATAACTGCTTCTTTATCCCTCTTTACTGTTCGCTGCTTCCAACTGATAACAACACAAACATAATCCGGGATTTATGTCATTGCTTCATTGCTCACACTCCGAGGATAAACACCCCCGTTGTCTAGATACGATCGGGAACTTGTGGCGGTAGTTCAATAATATTGGTAGAACAACTCAATATAATTCATAACTACTATAACAGTAAAGAAAAAAAACAAAGATATTATTCTAGGTTTTTGTACAAGACTAATAATTGAATCATACGATATAACAGATTTGATACATAAAACTTATAAAGTTTCAATTGAATATTACATTCAGTTATTTAAAATTTGTGAAATTGAATTTGATTCTATAAACAATGCAAGTAAAATAATATTTGGTAAATGAAACAATTATTAAATTAAACATTATAATGAAGAGCGATAAAAAGTTTCGCGTTATGAAAATAGTTTAGTCTACAATTAATGTCAAAATTATGATTTCAATTCTTTTTTCTAAACGATATAAATAATGATAATCGAACAGAAATTAATTACTTTCAATTTTTTTTACTTCTAATTAAATATGTTTATTTATGAATACATTTTAGTTATTTCTTCTCAATATATGACCATCAAATTTTATAACAATATTTATCACTAATAATAAAAATTAAAAAGGCATTAAAAGTGATTTGAATAATTATGTCTTTATATTAATTAATAAAATAATTTTACATGATAAATGATGTGTGTAAATATATGTAAATGTGTATACACACACACACATATATTTATTTATATATATATATATATATATAGAGAGAGAGAGAGAGAGAGAGAGAGAGAGAGAGCATTGAAAAGGTAAGAAAAAGTTTTGGGAAAGAATTTCATCCACTAGTATGTATAAACAGGCTGATAATAGTGATAATTATATATATATTTATGGATTTACATTATTTCATTTTTTACATTTACAATTGGATAACAAAAATAAAAAGAATAACATTACACATTTGTATGTGCATCTCAATGTGTGTGTGTATGCATGTATGTTTATTTATATATATATATATATATATATATATATATGTTTATTTATATATATATATATATATATATATATATATATATATATATATATATAGCATTGAATCTATTAAAGAAAAAAAATTTGGTTGAAAAATTCATCTAGCACAAAATAGAAAGAGATTGAAATTGATTATTTAATATATTTGTATCGATTCTCATTATTCCATTTTTAAAATTTATAATTAAATAACAAGAATAAATAGTATAATAAAATTACTCATGTATAGAAAGGTACATCTATCTATTTTTATATATATATATATATATATATATATATATTTATATATATATATTTATATATATATATATATATATATATATATATATATATATATATATATATATGTTTTGGAAGAGAATTTCATCCAGCTGCAGATACAAAGAGACTGATTATTATTCCATTTTTAACAATTAGGTTTGAATAACAAGAATAAATTAAATAATAACATAAGTTTATATAAATATATATCCATATCTATCTATGTTTCATCTCTCTATTTCTCTCTCTCTCTCTCTCTCTCTCTCTCTATATATATATATATATATATATATATATACATATATATATATATACATACATATATATATATATACATACATACATACATACATACATACATACATACATACATACATACATACATACATACATACATACACACCCAATATTAATATAATAATTTACTAATAATTGAAAAAAATAACTAATTTCAAAATCAAAATCATATTTTGAACAATGTTAAAAATATAAATTAAATTATTTTCTAGAATTCTTTTTTACTTCAATTAAATATTGCACAATCTTTTAAAAATTAAATATATTGTTATTATGGAAATATACAGTAAGTTTTGTGATAATTAATTTATGATATAATTGTGATCTAAAATATACAGAATCTGAATTTATATAAGATCATCCAAAAGTTGCGCTTAGATTTTTGCTTTATTAAAAATAAACATGTGTATACATGTTGTATAGAAAAACATATGTATAGTTTCTTTTTTTAACAAAATCTAGGCGTCAAATCTAGGCTTTCGTACAATATTCATATATATATTATGGATCTGATCTGGTCTTTTATTTAGCTATGTATATATATATATATATATATATATATATATATATATATATATATATATATATATATATATATTGATTACAGTTAATGTTTTTTTTTGGAAATAATTTCGCAACTGATTTATATTCTAGAAATTTTAAAACTAAGCAGAGAAATTTGTGAGATAGTTATAAGGATTTAAAATCATGGAAATTATTATAAAAATATTTGATAAAATTAAATTATAATTTGATTTAAATATCTCTTTAGAATTGAATACATCTAACTCAAGATATTAAGTACATCGTTATAATATTATCAATTATTTGTCAAACAAGTATTGTATAACTTTTTATCAATTATTGAATTTATTATGAAATAATTTTTTAATTAAAATTACTTTTTTTCTTAAAAATTGGTTTGCATAAAAAA
Source organism: Neoneuromus ignobilis (assembly GCA_029203775.1). Taxonomy (NCBI): domain Eukaryota; kingdom Metazoa; phylum Arthropoda; class Insecta; order Megaloptera; family Corydalidae; genus Neoneuromus; species Neoneuromus ignobilis. The sequence goes on from CP092090.1 coordinate 44,714,727, forward strand.
TATATTTTAACTTATTCATTTTGTCAAAAATATGTTTTTTCTATATTTAAAATATATGGACAAATATAAAATTCACAAAAACTATGCTCTCACTGAATTTAAAAAATTATAAAAATTTAAATAATAATTTAACATTGAATTACTTAGAAAGACACAAAACCATAATTATACAATATATAATACATACATTATACATCTGATATTAAAAAAGTACTAAAATAATTTGAAATTACTTAATTTAATAATTTAATGGTATATTTTTGGATTTACTTTCAATTATTATTCATTAAAAAAATATTTTTATTTATTTTTCATATAAATCAGTATCATGAATTTTAATACACTTGTCATATTTAAATTTCATTTTAAAAATTTAAATTATTTGTAAACCACGAAAATAAAATTATAATAATTTAATCTGTAAAAACAAACAGTCTATTGATAAATTTTCATTAATTAATTATAATGGAATTAAAATCATGAATTTCTTCGTATAAAATCTATGTTTTTTCAGATTTAATTGCATTTTAAAAAATCTGAAGTTAATAGCATTAATCTTTGTTATACAATTACTTATAAACCCCAATAATATATAATATTATCACCCCAATACTATATAATATTAAAAAATATTTAATAATTATTTAATGTTCACTTTTTATTTATAAACTGATTCGTATTTCAGAGTCAATGCCATTATGATTAGAACACTGCGTTACAACATTTTAGCATCTAAATTTTAAAACACAGCGGTCTGATGATGATGACATTGCTGTCGAAATGCAGATCAGCCTATAAATAAAAAAAGTGGACATTAAATAATTCATTATTTTCGTTATTTAAGTGAGAGTTCATTTATGTGAAAGTGAATTTGTCACAGTTCCAAAACAAATTGAAATATTAATGTTAATAAAAATATTTTTAATTTAAAAAAATTTGAATGAAAACAAGTTTTTATTAAATATTAAAAAAATATTTTAAGTTGAATTTAAGAAATATTAATCGATTTATTTTAAAAAGTATTTTCCATAGTATAATATAAAATTCATAATCTTCCCTAAATTTTTATTTAATAAAATGTGCATCATATTATTTGTGTATATTTATGATTCCTATAAATAAATTAGTATCATAATGATTTTATAACTAAATATATATATAACGATATATATAAATAACATTTTAGACATTTTTAATTTTTACATTGAAATAAAAACAATTCAATCAATTCGATTAATGAAACGAAGTACATAAATTTTCAGTTTACAGTGCAATAAATCAAACTCGTATTATTTTTCAAAATAATGACCATTAGATACGTTATTTTTGTCGAAAAACGAGCAATAAATAACGGTAGCTATGTTTGTCGTGTTGCCGTCGCACGGAGGGAGTCTAGTCAGGGTCCGCAGATGGAGTGTTTACTGCCACCGTTGCGTCGTCGGAGCTTTACAAATAGCCCCGTTGGGAGAAGAATTAAATCAGAGAGCGAGAAGCACAAGTAGATATCTTAAAGTTGCACCCTAGTTACAAGAACCGTCGCGTAATGTACAAACAAAATAGTTTATCGAAAACAATCATCATTATTTTATAGTTGATGTATATTTTCTATATATGTATGAGTGGGTGGTGGGTATATAATATAAATATATATATATATATATATATATATATATATATAGTGTTTTTTTAAACGTAATAAAACTTTAAATTGAATCTATATCAAAAGTTCTATCTAACCTAAAAACACATATGTGTGTGTATAATTATGATATGCATGAAGGTATGATAAAGTTATTTTTTTAGGTGGGATAGAACTTTCGATAGGGATTCAATTTAAAGTTCTATCACGCCTAATAAAACAACATACATACACATATATGTGTATATATAAGGAGTTTTTCAGGTTGGATAAAACTTTTGAAAGGAATTCAATGTAAAATTCTATCACGCTTAAAAAAACACCTTTATAATTACTTGAACCGAACATGAAACAATTTAAATTGTACATAAAAATAGAAATTATTGTAATAATTACTGTTAAGTTTAAATACTATTTAGATTAGTAGATTTTTTGAGAAAATTATGAAAAAAAAATTCTATATTACACACACACACACATATATACATATATATATATATATATATATATATATAGATATACATATATATACATATATATATACATATATATATATATATATATATATATATATATATATATATATATATATATATATACATATGTATATATATATACATATGTATATATATATATATATATATATATATATATATATATATATATATATATATATATATATATATATATATATATATATATATATATATATATATATTATTTATTTATTCATCATTTTATTAGCTTATAGCAGCCAATTTTTAGATAAAATCCTAATTGAATGTTTTTATTCACTGGTACTTGATTATATTCATCATATCTGTCATGGTTTGTGAGAATTTATTATTTATAATTTGCTCTCTTAGACCGTTGCCTATGTACACATGCACATTTGCACGCACGCAAACGCACATTTGCACATACACACACACACACACATATTTATATATATATATATATATATATATATATGTGTTATATATATACATATATATATATATATATATATATATATATATATATATATACATATATATATATATATATATATATATATATATATATTTCCCAATTATCAATCCATAATTGCTTTTTTCCAATTATTTATAGTTCTATACAATATATGAACTGTTTTTTTTGAAAGTGGTATAAGTCCACTTTTTTAAAAAATTAAGTTAACGGTAATTTTAATGAGCTATAGACACCTTCTCTTTATAGTTACAATCACAATTTCAATAGAGTTCTATTTTGATATAAAATAAACAAAAACAGTTTTGCTGTACAATGCTATCGCACAAATATTTCTTTTAAAAGTGGAATAAGTCCATTCCTATGATATTATCATAGCATACAGTGACATGTGTACCGGACAAAATCGCAATATTAAGCTCGCACTGATGTGGTTAAGGATTGCTCAATCAGACGATAATAACATAAATGTTATTGACCACAAATTTTTACTGTCGGATCATTCATTTCTTCCAAACGACAGAGATTTTGCTGTTGTGGAAACAGCATTAAAGAAAAAGGATCAATTATACACTGCCCAAGACTATTATGATGCAATAAAGGCTTCCCGAAAAAAAACAGCTTCATTTTGTATGAAATGAAAAGAGAAGACTTTGTCTCAACCAAATCTCTAGAAGAGGCAATATCAAACAGAAAAAAAAATACGGACGGAGAAATTGTAAACTGGCTTAAAATATGTTGGATGAGGTTCAAAAGGAATGAACCTCACAAAATGTTTTATAAAATTAGTATGGAAGAAAATGCTCCATTCAAACAATTTTTTTATTTGGAAAAAAGGGAAGACCAAAAAACCTCAGAAAAATTAATATGTTACCGCTTTATAAAACTTCAAGGAGCATAACAAGAGAGAAATATAACGATATGATAAGTTTATTACCTTATATACCATCTATTCACCATAAATATTTCAATATGCTAAGTGTAAAAGAAAACTAAGTTTAAAATATCTTTTTTTTTATTTAAAGATCTTAACGAAGTAATTTTCATTTTTATATTTTTAATATAACTGAAATAAACTCTTAATAAACTTAGTTATTCGTGTATTTAAATGTCTTCATTTTAACTATTACTTTTTTACATAAAAATCCATTTCAGTAAAGCTTATGTCTATAAAAATATGGACTTAAATTTGCTCTTGTTTTTACTTCTTGTAATATGTTATTTTAGAAAGTG